>OY987335.1:52964587-53493734 GCA_963920685.1 Polydrusus tereticollis | reverse complement strand
CTCTAAAATTAACCGGCCTCGAATCTTGATCCAATAGGGTGAGGGAAATATTGTAAATGCTCGTTTCTCTTACCGGTAGAAAAATTAAATTTCTTGGCTCGATATTTATACTGAAGCCAGGATCGACTGTTGGAGAGAATTCGTATAAGGTATGTGAAGGATTATTTGTATAATACGAACCGGAAATAATATTGCACTCTGTGCGTATAGTAACAACTTGTATTATTTCTACAGGTAGATCTGATTCATGCACAACACCTGCTGTTAGTTTACGTTGAGAAAAACCTAACAATCTTGCTATATACTATCTTCTGGCTGAAAATTTAAGGTCGTATTGGCTTCTCAACTCGCACCTTAGCGTATTATTATTAGGTTTCAACGAAAAGACGTGATTGCGCTCGTCTAAAGTAGCGTGTGAATCAAGAATGCGATTCTGAACAAACGTTTCGATATCCTGCAGTTCGTACGACCCCGTAGGTATCTTCAATATCTTTTCCACGTTATTTTCAGTATAGTAAATCTTGTTTTTTCCTGATTCAATGTTTGGAATAGTATTCCAAGTATTCAGCGATATAAGTGCAAGAGAGTATTCGTAGTTTGGGTCAAGTTCTATTGGAGGAACAAAGTGTGCTTCAAGCTGGTGAGAACGACCTTTTAGCGTAAACGTCTGAGACATGACTGTTGTAAGGGACTTTGAATGATATGTTTTATAGAGATTTATTGTAGAGAAAAGCCAATGCTAGATGTCCACAATTGGATGATCCAAAGTCCTGATACTGATCGTAATTAAAGCAAATTTTACAATTTTTCATATATTTTATAAATTCCTTGGGTGGTTTCAAATTGCCAAAACTATCGAAATAAACAACTTTATCACCGCGTTTCTTATAAGCTACCCAATGTGTTCCGAATCCGACGTTTCGATCTAAATTGACAACACCACACTCAGTATGGTTAGGTGATTTTGGAAGAGTATCTCGCATAAAGACCCCCCTAAAGTTGGGTATCTTTAATTGAGATGTATAGTTTTTGATGTCTTCATCGGTTAACGGGCGTTTGGGCAGCTTCAGTGGTAGTTTTTTGGCATTTTTCTTAGATATAATCCATACCCCGATTTATACTTCTTTAAATATAGACCGCTACCCTTTTTCCCTAAAGCAATGGCTTCCATCGTTTCATTGTGGCGTTTAGCTTCTTGTAGCTTGTCTCTCTCACTTTGAACATCAATACCGGCCACCCCGCCGCTGAGAGCACCCAAAGCACTAAGCCCGGCAAATATTGGTATCAAAGGAAGGATCCCGCCAGTCTTAGGGAGTGGTATAACCCTCGGTATATTAATTTTTCTACGTCCACCGGCTTTCTTTATCGACATGCGTGCTGCTTTTAGTAAGTTACTCAAGGTCTTTTTCTTGGTTATATCACCAGCGCCGTGTTTACTAAGCTTATTCACAATCGAAGTCAAGCTTTTGCACCCCGCCCCCAACTTACGTTTAACCTTCATAGCGTTAGTGACTAGCCAAGCTGATGTTTTTTCCCCAAAACTGGAGTCGTTGGCTTTCACGCGCTCCCACGCTCTATTTTCAAGTATTTTATCTGCCTGATGTCTTTGTTTCAAGTCTTGAGACTGAGAGTATGCAATATCGTGATCTCGATAAAAACTGTCCAATTTATTTTTTGGGGGATCACCTCGAGCTAAACGTTCTTTTAATCGAGTGCCGGGACCACAATATGAATAACCAGGTAAATGAAGTTCAAACGGGAGTCGATTTATGGTACTATTTAAGACACCTGCACCCTGCAACGTTGTCATTACAAATAAAGTTCTTGAAGAGAAAAGAGTGTATTTATAGTAATGCGGAAGCAGAA
The DNA here is from genome assembly GCA_963920685.1 of Polydrusus tereticollis. NCBI lineage: Eukaryota > Metazoa > Arthropoda > Insecta > Coleoptera > Curculionidae > Polydrusus > Polydrusus tereticollis. Next base: position 53,491,868 of record OY987335.1, on the reverse strand, counting down.
ACAAAAACACCACCTAAATATTCAAAATTTCGATATGCCCAAACAGAAACAAACAAACAAACACGGGCAGCTTTTTCCAAACACCATTAATTAATATGTGGACCGAGTAATTGTGGAAAAACCAATGTAATGATGAGTCTATTAACTGACGCCAATGGTTTAAAATTTCAAAATGTGTACGTTTATTCGAAATCTTTACAACAGGAAAAATATGATTTCCTCCGAGAAACATTGAAACATTGTCGTTTGGGGTATTTCACATATGGTGAGAATGATGATGTAATAGACCCGTCAACTGCTCAACCCGACTCTGTATTCATCTTTGACGATGTGGCTTGCGAGAAACAGGATAAAATTAGAAATTATTTCTGTATGGGCCGTCATAATGATATCGACTCATTCTATCTCTCGCAAACATATTCAAAAGTACCCAAACAGTTGATTCGCGATAATGCCAACGTGTTAGTTTTGTTTAAACAAGACGAGCTAAACTTGAAACATATTTATAGCGATCATGTAAACACGGACATGTCTTTCGATTCGTTTAAACGCATTTGCTCTGAATGTTGGAATGATAAATATGGGTTTTTAGTCATGGTTAAAGACAACGACATTAATAAAGGCAGATATCGTAGTAAATTCGATACCTATATAATACTATAACGTCATCATATGTAGTTAGTATCACCGTCATCATTGTAAAGCATAGACCATTTAGTCGCAATGTCTCGACAATTTAACAGCTATGATAAGAATGTTAAACGTCGAATAATTGATGCCTCTAATACAATAAGAAGGAAATACTTGGTTTTAAAGCTGGAAAGAAACGAAGAAGACGCTGCGCTTAACAAGTTTTTAACACCAGTTACTACCCCGCTAAATATGCTTGTACCGCTTATGGAAAAGAGAGCCAGGAAGCCAAAGATTAAAACTGAACCAACAGAGACGATTGTAAAAACAAAACCAGAAGAAGTTCAATTTTTGCCCAGAGAAGCGGAAGTTAGGTATGGAGATTTGGTTGATAATGAGGAAATCGAGGATGATGTGTTTGAAGAGAATACCCCACAAGATTTAAAGGAGGTATTTGAAACTACTATGAGAACGAATCCGGCAATTTTCGAGGAATTTACCAGTCAATATCCTCCAATTTCTCACGAATATTTAAAAATGTATTGGACAAGTTCCCCTGATTTGGATGACTCACAAGGTCTAACATACAATTTTGAAAATGGTAAATGGACAATGGGTTCTCTGTCGGTGGACTTTTTGCAAAATGGAGATATTAAAGTAGGCGATGTCGCTTATCCAGGAAGTCAGGGTCTATATGAGTTATTGTTTTTAAAGAATCCCATCAATCGTAAGAAAGATGATGAGGTGTATTATAAAGACATATTAGTGCGCACTAATGCATATAGGCGGTTAAGTAATGGTCAACTAAAAGGTAGCAAATCGGAAAAATATAAAAATATTATTAGACCGCTACTAACATCTTCAACACGAGGATCAACGTCCTTGTTGCAATCATCAGCATCTTCTCATGCTAGAAATCTTAGAAGTTCTTCGAACAAAACACCGCCTATTAGTAGAATGCCTGTAACAAGATCTAAACTGAAATCTGGGAATGCATTAATGGAGTACAACGAAAGACCAAAGGAATTTGTATATTACGACGATGTAAATGAACTAGTTGCGCGAATGAAGAAGCTTGAAGCCTCCGAACATGTTGGTAATAATAATAATTGGAACGAGATTCAGAATATTTTACAGGAATTGCAGAGACTTGGAATTATTGAATTCTATAAATAAACATGTAATTCCTTAAAAGCATCATTAAAGTATTAATCATGAATAAGTTTGGACGTTCTTTACCTTCCCCCTACAGGGTTCCGAGAGTTTTACCAGCACCCACCATACTTTCCTTCACTAGGGATGGTGATTACAATTTTAGGGAACATAAGCTTTGTAACGTCAGTCCCCCAACAGATGATACAGATGGTGTTAATAAAAAATTTTTAGATGATGCAATTTCTGTTATTTACATGAAAATTATTGCTTCTTCAAACGAGTGTGTTAAGCTGGTTAACGATATTACCAATAGCATCGAAGGTCGCATGAAGGCTGTATCTGCAGAATTACGTGATTTAAATGATCGTTTGCTAAAGTCTTCTACCAGTATTTCAAGAATAACAAGAGATATTTCAACAATTAATGATCGTTTTAATGCAATTGATGTTAAATTGAAATTAGTTGACAATTACCAGCAAGAAGCTATGAAAATAGTGCAACCAGAGTTCGATAAACTCAAGGACCTCTTACATAGTTACATGCATGTAAAAATCGAAAATTCTTTTGCACCTTTAGCTGCAGACTTGAAGAAACTTGATGAAAAAGTAACTAAATAAGAAGATACAGTTGATAGGGGTATATAAATTGCCTAACATGTTTCAAATATTTCACTTTATTAACAAAATGCCCAAGGGTATCATCACTAAGGCGCGAGAACAGGTTGTTAAAGAGTTACACGCCCCAGCTCGTTCGAAATTTAAACGTCGTAGATTTATCCAATATGGTTTAGATGATACATTTGCATCCGATCTTGCGCAACTCGATCAATATGCGCGGGAAAATAGGGGGTATAAATACATACTTGTTGTTATCGATTCGTTTTCGAAATTTCTCTGGGCAAGACCCATAAAGACGAAAACTGCTCAAGAAGTAACCAAAGCGATGGAAAATATTTTTATACACTCCAAGCGAATCCCGAAAAAGTTAGTTACAGATAATGGAAAGGAATACTACAATACTAGTTTTCAAAATCTTATGAAGACGCATAAAATACATCATTATAGCACTTTCAGTATCTTGAAGGCTTCAATTGCGGAGCGAGTAATTCGAACAATTAAAGAAAAGCTTTTTAGATTGTTTACTTTAAATGGAAATCATCGATGGATTGATTTGTTGGAGGAAATCGTGAATACATACAATGCTACTAAACATCACACGATTGGCATGAAGCCGTCGGATGTTAATAAGAGTAACGCGGATAAGTTATTAAACTCTGTATATACGCATCTAAAGGTTGTGGGGAAACGAAAATTTGGGGTTGGGGATATTGTTCGTATAAGTAAATCCAAGCATGTCTTTGAAAAGGGTTATGTACCTAATTGGACAACCGAGCTTTTCAAAATTTCCAAGGTTAATATAACAAATCCTACAACCTATATATTGGAGGATATGCAGGGACGACCAATCAGTGGAGGATTTTATGAAGCGGAATTACAGAAAACTAAACAGCCCGATGTATTTCTTATTGAAAGAATTATACGGAAAAAGGGGAAGAAAATGTTTGTCAAGTGGCTTGGCTTTGATAATTCACACAACAGCTGGGTGGACATGATAAAAGATGTTGTTTAGTTTGCTAGAATTGAGTGTTATGCAGACTCATTTGGATAAATACGTCATATTTCGTAATAATCAGCTAGTATTATAGTATAAGATATACTGCAAACAGTGCCACTGTGAGGTGATTAAAGGTCATAATCGTACAACGAAACATAAGGAAAACTGTGGGGAGATTGTAGGCTCTGGTATTAAACTTATTCAAACAGCTTTTAAGAATAGAGTGAATACCTATCACATATCGACAAATAATAATTTGACTGATGTTAAGCTGTTCCTGAAAGACTTGAAACATAAGGTTCTAACGGTGTTAGCGGAGCAGTTGAGTCTTTATCGAGCTATATCAATGAATATGGAACTTTATGGTGTATATCTACAACCATCAACGCAGGAACAAGAAATTAAATCATTTAATTCGAGATATAGCGTGATTCATCCAGGTACTAATTTAGAACATGTGTTTGAACTATATAAAAATAACCTACGTAAAAAAGCTTTAGAATTTACCGAGATGGGTAGCGGGTGGGCCTTGTCGCAACTTTTATTCCTAGAACTTAATATTAATAAATATTCAGGAGTGGGGTAGTCAGAGTGTAGTCGATAATTTGCTTGGACGGTTTCAGTACTTATTTAGTCATGGGCGAATACGTTGTTGAAGAAGATTCAAGAAGTTTGTCTCCTTGGAGATATCTTGATAGTATGATATTAAGAAGTAGAGAAGACATTAAGAATGAGAAAAAGCTGTTGAACGAGGTGCATTATTCCGCTGGAAATTATAAGATAATCGTTGGCCTTAGTGTAGCTAGAGGAATGGTGCCGAGTGTGAAGTTAATAAATACTGTTTTAAATTTACCTGAGGAAAAAGTTGCAGCATCACTAGCCAATTTCGAGTGGCATGAGTTTCTCGAAATCGCGTCCAAAATGGTTGAAGATGATACATTATTAAGAATCGATTCTGAAACTGAAAATTTTACAGTGTCGTCCGTTACATTGTTGAGTGAAAAAATAATAAATCTTGTGTGTAATAATACAACGTTATGTTTCTGTTCTCATGACATAACCTCATTTGTTAGTATAAGTCACATTATTAATTATAGATTGAACCTGATAAAAAATTTAGATTTTATGGCATTTTATGATAACTTTTTAAATTATATGAACATTAATGAAGACATCCAAGGAAACTTTTTTGAGATTATTAAAAATATTTGTAGTTTAAACATGTCTGAACAAGCTATTTACATGTTGGAACTAATACACTTTAATCCCAAGAAGGTACTAGATGACTTTGATAGAATACAAATGTGTAATATTTGATGATAATAAATGTATATTAACCCGTTTTATTGGTTTTATTTCATAGTATTCTTACAACACTTTAGATAGCAACATCTCATAAAATGTGTGGAGATGATGGTTATAGTTTGCTTCGTAATTTTGAAGATAGGCTAATTACGTTCGCTAATTGGCCTAGCAAGCTCAATCCTGAAGAGTTGGCAAGTGCGGGGTTTTATTACACTGAGAGATTGGATATTGTCAGGTGTTCATTTTGTCATTGTGAGTTTGATGGTTGGTATGTGGGAGATGATCCTTTGAAAGATCATTATAAGAATGTCAAGCATTGTGAGCTAGCTAAAGTCTTATGGAGATGCCGCCAATTGAGAAAAAATAAACCGATAAAGTGTACAAAAGAGAAGAAAAACAAGAGTTTCTCATATACCGACGCCATTTGTATGCTAGTAATATTTATAATTTTTATGAGCGTCTGGTACCAATCTCGTGAAGTAATAAAGGTTTTAGGGAATGGAATTTAGATCATTCTGCCTACAGTCATGGCGGCGTTAAGTTCATCCTATATTCTCTTGACTGCCTTAGTACAAAATGTGTTTTACGTTTACGCTCCGTATAATGTATTGAATGCATCGGTAATGTTGGGAACTCCACCCTTTTCTGCAAACAACACATGGCTTCAAATGACATATGAACAAATTGATAATAGACATACGGCTGTTTTTAAATCAAACGCTCCAACAGATGGTGATTTACGATATAAGGTTAGGTTTCAGTTTAGAGACCTGACTTTTGGCGAAACCGAGTGGAGGACGCTAATAAACCAAAATGCTTCTCACAATTCTCCAATAGTGGATGGATATGCTGGAACACATGGTGTGCTTAGTTTAATTGTATTTATATGCGTATCTTGTACCATTTTACTAATTAATCTATTGCATACCTTTATTAAGTCAAGGTATAGATAAATAAATAATTTTCTATAATTTTGATGTCTTTTCTTTTATTTAATATATAACCCATATCTCCGGAACCAATGGGCCTAGGATATTGCACATGCGGACTGTTAAATTTGGTTCTATTTACTCAATTAACCCCGTTCCTTTTCTAAACAACTTATGACGTCACCCTAAACACGCGACATGTATTAGCTATACTAAGGTCACAATTTCGTCATTTTATTCGTGCACCTTACGCTATAATTATTTTATTAACAAGATAATTACTTTAAATACAAAATTGTATTTAAAGCGATCGGCATAAAATAATATCAATTATACCTCGTGTTGTGGTCCAATTTATCTAATTATTTATTGAAAGATAATTAATTATGTATTCTGTTTTTTAATGAATGGTTCGGAAAACATATCCTTAAAGTTGTTTTTCACTGCGATAAACATAATAAAATTCAAAAAATGTCTTATTTTCTCCGATATGACCTTTATATATTGCCATAATAGTGGATTTGACTTGAAAACTGCATATATTTCTGAAATAAAACGATGGTATAAAATTACAGATATGTCTTTTTATTTTACGCAGATTTTTTTATTCCTATAATGTGATATATACCAGGGTGATAGTAAGTGATATTATTATATTGTGAATAAAAAAGTTTTAAAATTGATTGATTTTTAATTAATTATACAATCATGAATGGTATTCCGCTAGGGTGTTTATATGGGTATTTTATCAATGCGATGCGGAGTGAATGCTGTTGGGATCAGGGGTGATAAAATAGGGGGATGTTGACCAGGGTCTGTTGAACTGGTATTATTAGGCTAAATTCTAATCACCCTGTCGATAAGTTCCTAATAATAAGTATTTATATTATATTATACGAGGTTGGTAATAAGTTTGTTCTTGTTGGTATAATATATTTAGTTCTAGAGCATATAAATTATATTTTTTACACTATTTAAGATGCCACTGAGAGGTTTTTCAAAAATTTAAAAAGAATATTTAGAGCCTTTAGTACTTGGAATTTAAATATAAATTACATTTATGTCTTAATTCCTTATGCAATGGGACCTGTACAACGCACAAAACAGATACTGAGCCCCTACGTAATGGCTTGTGATTGTGTCTTTCGGTAATATTTGCAACTTAATACATAGTCGCCAGTCAAAATGTTAGGTTCTCTAACATCACCAAATGTTTGCAGAAAATACAATGTGTTTAGTAGTGATTGTTGATCGTTTGTTTAAATAATTTTTGCACGAGATCTTATTGATATTTAACAGTAATAATGTATAATTTTCTTCTTCATGAAACATACAGTGTGGCTTATAATTTACGCATTTAATTTGATTATATGACCAGTTAATTTGTGGGGGATCTGGAAGGTCTTTGTATACTTACTTTATATCTTCCCTGTATAGATTTTTGTATAAATTTATGCAAGTAATTATCTGTTCAAGAAATAGATTTTTGCATATAAGTGTCCCAATATTTGTTGTTGTAAATTACTTGTGACCAATTAGCATAAATAAATCATTATCTAGACAAGCCTCGTGTATAATTAATGGCTTGCATGTTGATTATACATTCGCATCGCACTCGTCAAGGTTATTTTCCATCCTTTGAACTGACAATCGATTATTAAAATTCAATTAAAAGCTTGTAGGATATAATAAAATTTGAAATACAGGGGGGATCTTCAAAATACTTTTGTGATTTGGCCCGATCAACCCCATTCTTTTTTTAAACTACTTATTACATCACCCTAAGCACGCGACATGTATTTACAATCTTTCGCCCCCCTGCCGTTAGGGCATTAGCTATACTAACTTTGGCCCTATTGGCCCGATCAACCCCGTTCTTTTTTTAAACGACTCATGACGTCACCCTAAACACGTGACATACATCAGCTGTCGATTTTGACATTTGACAGGTGACATCTGACATGTGACAGTTCTTAATTGACAGGTGACAGGTGTCATTTTCGGGTCATGCGCAAGAACCCATTTCATAGACCCCAGCTACGCATGCGCAATATCCTAGGCCCATTGGTTCCGGAGATATGAGTCATAAAAATCCCTCCGAAATTAACATTGGAGGGCCCAGCCTGGTTTACCCTAATTTTGTACATTATAAAACACCACCATAACCCCACTTAAGGACCTTTTGTTCCAGCAATCTAATCAGATGTGCCCCCGTGGTTTCACGTTGTCAAACATTGTTTAGCAGTTTTAATCTATATGCTCTCGTAGCGTATTTTGCAAGGCTTTGAGGTTCGGCCCCAGAGGTTTATGGTTCAATTCCCGCTGACTGCACAAACTTTTTTTCTGTTATTATTTATTCATTATGTTGTTCAATATTGATTATTTAGATAGATGTTCAGGTTAGGTACTTGGGTTTGGGTACTATTGAGAACGTGCTACGTCATCTCTCCTCCGCTATAAATGTAATAACACGTGACCATGGGTCATAAAGTTGGGTTAGAATCTTGAAATAATGAGGGTTGATAATACCAGGGGGGCGCCACTTAGGCTAAGACGGGTCCTATATTACCGACATCGGATACCCTCGGGCGATCGTCGGGTGACCATCGGGTGACCATCGGGTGACCACCGCTCGGGGTCGCTGACCTGCCTGAGCTAGCCTCGCGAATTATGCATAGGGTCTCGCGGTATCGCCTTCTATCATCATGCGCGCTCAACGCCTGTTGTGGAGGCTTCCTCCGCCGCGGTTCTGGGGCTCGCGCCGGACCAAGTGACCACGCCCTAAAATGGTGGTCTTTCCCACGGTCAACAAAATTTTCCCACGGTCATCAAAAAGTTCCCACGCTCAACTCCGGCCATGCCTACTGGTTTTAGTTCCTGAAGTTGGCGGTACTTTGACTCGCTGATCGGAATCCGTCTTAGATAGAGTTGCGTAGGGATTTTTTTCTGTACAGATGATTTTCTTTGGGGTAAGTTTAGCCATTCAGTATTATAGTCTAGTTTATAGTTTATTTCCCCACTTGGAAGATACTGAAGTTGTCTAATATCAGTAACTGTTGGTTCTCCTACCTTTTTGCCAGCTCTAATTGATGCTAAATTAGTTGAAAGACTATCATAGTCTAAAAAAAAACCATGATGTACTACGACCACATTGTATGGATGTTTAGACCTCGCTAAGCGCATTCGTGCCACATAATCGGATGGTGAGTTAATAGGAGGTTTAAAGACATGTTCTAGAACTGAATGGACACTGTCTGCCTCGATCATCGTGTGCCCTTTTTCCAGATAGAGCTGCTCTATTACAATGTTCTTTTCTATGCTTAGATCGCTAAGGGCGCTCGCCAGAATTTTGTTTCTGTTCTGATAGGTACACCCATCAGAAATTAGTACAATCTCCTTGTAGTTAGGTGAAGCGTTTCTAATGTACTGTATAATACAGGAGGTAAATTCGTTGGCAGTAACCCCGCCTTCTACTTCATTCCAAACATATAAAAGGACATCTGAGTTGTTTAGTTCATATAATGTGAAGTTATGTACTTGCAACTTTTGCTTGTATTACATAGAAGATGCCATAGTTTTCGGACACAAGAGGACACTTTGTAGGTCCATAGTTACGACAAGCTTCTCGGTAGATACACTGTTCTTTGTAATATGTTTTGTGGTTCTACTTCTGTCTTTTTCTCTACATGAGCTTGGTATGTACTTTCATCGATGTTGCCGGTCTTAAATGCTGCACAAATATCGCACTGATCTTTGCGTGGGGCGTGTATAGCAATATTTTCCTTTTTTAAAACTTCGATGAAAAGTTTTCGGCCTACTGACGGCATTGTATTGTCTTTGCACCATTCTAAGAATACGTTATACATGTGCAAAATCGACCTAAAAGTTGATTCTACGTATATTTTTTTAGACGATGCCCGGCAGTAATGGCTCGGTACTTTTGGAATGAGTTAAAGCCATTGCATCACTTTTTCGGTTTTCTTGTTTTTTATTTCGGCTCGAATATTCAATTGATTGCGTCCAGAGAACTTTCTTTTCTTACTTAAAGATTTTTTAAGATCTGCTAATGATTTTGCTTCATCTTCACTGTCATCTCGATCGTCCTCAAACTCAGTGCAATTTGCAAGATGATTATGCTTAACCCAGCGTTTAAAGGTGTCTTTTCCTAAATCGACAGTGCTCAGAAAAAAAGCATGACAAACTCTTACCTTGTCGCCATTACCTTTCGGAAGGTGAATATCATAGCCTTCTGTTTTTCTTACTTTTTTTAGGACATCACTTTTTCTTCTCCTTCTTATTTCTCCGGCAGAGACCAACCCTTTTATATACGCTCTCTTTTCAGTCCAGGTTGGTAATTTTTCCCAAAAATTATTAAATATGTTCAGTCTCATTGCTTCTGAAATTGAACCGCACAAGAAGGTTCTTCCGCTTTTCTTAGAAGTTTGCGCTGCGTGGAAACAACCACGATTTCTTATGCTTCTAGGTTATCTTGGTACGCCGTATGAAATTTGTCCTCGCCTCCTTTTATATCCCAAGTAGTGCTGTCCAGTCACCCTTTTTCTACTTGCTTCTGTTTTTGATTCTGCAACAGTAGGGGTCCGTGCTACTTGATCCTGGTTCTGCTGGTCAATTTCTGGTGCTGCTCTCCCAGGAAGTTCTTTGCTATTAGGTTCTGTTTCCATTAGGTCTCCATTTTCCAATATTATTTCTCGGCTTCCCCTATCTTCGCTATGTTCTTCGATTTCTGGGTGGTAGTTCTCATCATTTTCGCCTTCTACTTCTGCTCCTGGGTTAAATGTAATGATGGCGTTGCTTTCTGCTTCGGTGCTTTCCTGTTCCATAATATTTGCTTGAAAATGATCTGAATATCGCGCAAATGATGAGGATCGGTCATTTGCAGTACATTGTATCACTTTATGCACTTCAGATTGGTTTTCAATGTAAACTTGTTCTTCCTGATAAGACAAACAGATTTGTCCTCCAACTCCATTTTGCAAATTCACCTGAAGTGAATTTGGGCTTAGTCGAAGTATATCCTGTAGTGCAGTAAGCTCTACAAACTCAAGCAGTTCATTATCTGTTATTGGCAGTACGATGCAATCTTCAACCTCACCATGATTGGTTGCATAATCTGACGGCATAGTTGAAATGGGCTGAATGGTGACTACATTATTAGACGAAATGGTCTGAACTTCTATGTGACTATTCTGATTTATTAATTTTCTGCGAACTAGGTAATTTTTCAATTATTCTGATCTGACTCTCTTCTAGGCCAGTGGAAATAGATCCAATGGACACCCCACATTGTAGCAGCATTTTTTTTGTACGGGAACTCATCTTCAAGCAAAAAAGAAATACTGTGAATTTCAAACAAAGGGCTCTAATACGATTTAATACCGACAAATAAACGAATAGCTAGCAGTTAAATTTTTTAATTATTGAATTTATTTCTTATTCTATAAGCGACATTATTAAGAATACCGTATTGCTAATAATTATGTGAACGCTATGAGCATGATTCCCTTTAAAAACCCTCTACGGTTTTTATCAATCAAATGCAAATTTTGTCAGTAACTAAAATTGACTTTATCTACCAGTACCGACATAATTTTCTGCTTTCTGTCAAGTTTCTTCGTTTTATGAAATTTAATCAGAATTACTCCGTCCGCAGAGTACGACTACGAGCGCCGGACATTCAAATTGCCGCCAAAGAGAAAGATAGGTTAGAATAAAACACCCCAGTAATTATTATAACTTATTATGATAATTTTCATTATTATAGATACTAGATACTACTAATTATAAAAATTAGGTTCTTACCTTTTTTTTTTTGATAACATAAATGTTAGAACATAAACACTACACCTTTTAAAAGCGTTTATAAGAGACTACTAAACTAAAAAATCCGTAATCCGACCAACCGAATACCTCCTATGTGCGAAACCGACTTATTTTGGACCAATCAAAATATCTTCTATGTGCGTTGTGTCACATAGACGATATTACTGGAACAATAATTTCCAGTATGCACATAGGAGCTATTCTCTATTGGGATAATAATGAATTCAAATTTAATATACACATAGGTGAAATTATGGACGCATGCGGAAAGTACATTACTATAATTTACTATCAAAATCGTAATATCAGTAAAGGCTGCACATAGTGTTGATTTTTAATATACTTTGGTTTTACTTTTTAGTTATTTATTGAAATATTTAACGATTAACAACTAAGAAAATACTTATCTATTTCTATATCATCTGACCTACTCGTCTACTTTTTGTTTTCTTCTATACCGACCAAGACTAACCGTTGACAGTATTGCCCTCTATCGATATACCTTATAAAGATTTTTATAAACATCAGAAACACCTGTCACATAAAAACCTTACTCTAACCTAATATACTAAACTGCTAATAGATGGCGCTACCTGACTTAAAAATTATTCTTTTATTTTCGTGTTTTTAACACCTTCTCCTAATTTTTAAATGTAGGTATCACCAAAAAAATGCAAAATACAATACAGTTTAAATTTTACACATAATGTCACTTTTAAATTTACAAAATTTATTACCATTTAGGGGTTTTGTAAAAATGTCTGCAGTTTGATTGTTCGTTGCACAGTACTCAATTTTTATTGAACCATCGGACACTTTTTCATTTATGTAATGATAACGCACCTCGATGTGTTTGCTGCGACGGTTAAATTGTCCACTTTTTATTAGTTTTATAGCACTTTGATTGTCAACTTTAAGTTTAACATTTAAATCACTGTTTGTTAGTTCGTTAATAACAGATTTTAAATAACTTATTTCTTTTGTACAGTCTGCAGCCGCAATGTATTCTGCTTCAGTAGTTGATAATGAAACTATAGGTTGTCTTCTTGAACACCAAGCAATTGGCCCACCACAGTACATTATAACATACCCTGAAGTACTTTTTCTGGTTTCAATGTCCCCAGCAAAATCAGCATCACTATAGGCAACTAGTTCATTTTCCTCTTCTTTTGTATAACAAATACCTTCGTTTTTCGTTGAAATTAAATAACGCAAAATTCTTTTAAGGTTGACAATATCTTGGTTTGAAGGGTTCTCTAATTTCCTGCTGCATACATTTACTGAGTATGAGATATCTGGTCGAGTCTTGTTAGAAAGATACAGTAAACTTCCTACGATCTCTCTATATGGAAAATTTTTATTTGTTGAAGATATATCTTCTGATTTAGGATTATATTCCATAGGAGTTGACACTGGTCTTAAATTTTCAAATTCAAAGTTTTTCAGAACAGTGGTTACATAGTTTTTTTGAGATAATATAATTTTATTTTCTGTAATTTCAATTTCAATTCCCAAAAATGATGAGGGATTACTAAAAACTACAATTTCAAACTCGGTTCTTAACTCTTTTAGCAAATTTTCGATTTCTTGACTATTCTGGCCAATTAGAATGCCATCGTCTACATATATTGCGAGAAACAATGTAGAAGCTTCATTTTTAAAAATACAGTGCTCACTCTTTAGAGCAATTAGTCCCTTGGTTTTCAAAAATAAAGTAAAATGTTCATTCCATTTTAGAGGAGCTTGCTTAAGGCCATATAAGGATTTTTGTAATAGGCACACTTTATTTTTAATATCATATCCTTCAGGAACTTCCATAAAAATTTGTTCATCTAGTTTACTATACAAAAATGCAGTTTTAACATCAAATTTCTTTAAGTTATAGTTGTTCTTTGCTGCTAATGCAAATAATATTCTTAGTGAATTCATACTTACAACTGGACTGAATGTCTCATTGTAGTCGATTCCATATTTTTGTTCACATCCACGAATGACTAATCGAGCTTTGTATTTACCATCTTCCTTAACTCGAAAAACTCATTTACTACTCAGTATTTTATTTTCTTGAACTTGACATTGATCTACGTAAGTCCATGTGTCATTCTTCTCCAAAGATTTTTTTTCATCATTAATTGCCTCTATCCAATTTTCTTTGTCTGTATTATTTATGGCTTCTTGGTAAGTAAGCATTACATAGTCTTGAAACATTTTTGGTTTTATTATTTTTCTACCACTTCTTGTTTGAATTTCTTGGCCTTCTCCCAATCTTTGATTCTCATGATCTGCAGAAACATCTAGTTCTGTGTCTATTGTTGTATCGTTGTTGTTTAACGTTTCGTCATTTTCTAGCTCATCCTCACTCAATATATCTGTTTTCTCACTTATTTGAATTTTTGTATTATTTTCCTCCATTTTTTCATTATTATTTGGTACTTTAAAAACAACGTCTCTTGCTATTATTATTTTTCTTTTTTCATTGTCCCACAAACGATAGCCATTTAATGCATATCCAACAAATATATACTTCTTACTACGACTGTCTAACTTTTTAAGGTGTGTCAACACTTTTGCATAAGCTGTTGATCCAAAAATTTGTAATTTACTTAGGTCTGGTTTTCTTTTTGTCCATTTTTCTATAGGTGTTGCATCTACTGCTTCAGTAGGACTTCTATTATGTAAATATGTTGCGACATAAATTGCTTCTCCCCAGAATTCCTTGTCTAGTGTACCATCAAAAATTAAGGACCTTGCTTTTTCCATTAAGGTACGGTTTAATCTTTCGGCTTTACCATTTAGTTGTGGTGAATAAGCAACTGTGTAATCCAGGATAATGCCTTTATTTTTGCACCACATTTTAAATTGAGTGTTAATATATTCGCCACCATTGTCACAACGAATTTTTGACACTTTTAGATTTTTGATAGCTTCAACTTCTTGTATATATTCTTTTAGGTATTGTATTACTTCATATTTATTTGACAATAAATAAACTTGACAATAATGGGTAAAGTCATCTAGCACTGTCAGTACATAACGTTTTCCATCCCACGTTACTGGATCTATGGGACCGCATATATCCGTGTGTATTATTTCAAGAGGTCTTGTCGCACGTGTTCTTACTGTTTTGAAAGGTAGTCTAGTCTGTTTTGATTGAAGACACACCTCACAAACATCGTCCATTTTATCACAATCAATGTTGTTAAAATTTAATCCTGTAGACATATTAATTAGTTTCTTCATGTTTGACGTACTTAAGTGACCAAGTTTTTTATGCCATATTGTTGCATTATCGTGACTTTTGGTCAATAATGTAGTCTCTTCTTCTTTAATGTTTACCGCATATAGACCATTATCTTCCTTCTTTCCTTCTAATATTATTTTATTGTCTTTGGACACAATTACTTTATCTTTAGCAAACAGCACCTTTCCATTTGTCTCTGTGATTTTGTTAACAGATATTAAGTTTTTAGTCAAGTCTGGCACATATAGTACGTTTTCAAGCACACACTCACTACCTTCAATACTGCCTTTTCCTTCTGCTGACATTGAAGATTTCTTATTTGCTACAGTTATATTGGATTGTACTTCTTGTATACTTGTAAAAAGGTTTTGACAATTTGACATGTGAGATGTTGCACCTGAGTCAACTATGAAAATCTGGTTATTATCAATTTTGTCTTCTATCTGATTTTCTGTTAGAAAAGACACTTTATCTCCTGTTTCTTGCCTTACTTGATTTTTATCTCGAAAGAAACAATTTTTCTCTAAATGATTGGTCTTCTTACAGATACTGCATGCTTTATTTGTTGATGAAACATTACTGTCCTTTTTAGTACAAACACGAGCAAAATGTCCTGGCTTACTGCACTTATAACATACTTTATCTGTCATTTTCTGCTCGTATCGTTTCTGAAAACCAGTTCAGTTTTGCGACGTTTTTGTTCGAACTGACTTGTACGTCGAACAAAACAGTCTTGTAAAAACGTAGTCTGTGGGGCCCTTTAGAGTTCTTGGACGCCTTCCTTTTTATGTCCGTTTTTAACGAATGTTCTATGTTATAACCTTACTTTCGTTAAAATTTTAATTCGTGTTTTTATTTATGGTATGGTTGATATAATTTCTATGGATTTTTATTGTGTTCTGGATGGACGGATGGTCTTAAAGTAAACACATCAATTGGCGGCGATCCGTTCAACCAACTTTGATATAATTTGCCTAAGATAACGGGTCCCGCAAACGGTATTTGCGTTGACATTGCTCGTTTTCATTACTGCGCTTGCGTAACGATCAAATAGCGTTACGGCATTTTCCAGGCAAACCCAAGAACTTTCTAATATGACTTCCCCTTAAAATAATTGTATTGGATCAACAGAAAAGCAGGATCACTTGAGTCGATTCAGGTTTAGTTGAATGGTTTGTTGCTAAGCCTGAGAGTAGAATTTTAGTTTTGGCAAAAAACTTATAGCTACGCAATAAAGTTTCTTTGGTGTTGGATATATAGAAACAAAGCTATATGTTAGTAGCGTTTGGCCTCGATTCACTTAACTGATTTCACGTTGTTAATAGAATACGGCTCGGCTCGGCATTTTCTGTTCTCTTGTTTCTTTCGGTCGAGGTTCGATCAATAGATTCATGTTATGCACATTCCATTTGACAGTAGTGACAGACACCTTGTGATCATCATTACTATTTAAAAGGGCAAATCACGTGATGTAAGTAAAAAAGATTGGTTACTGGTTGTGGTTATATGCTGAATTATTCATCTTTGTTGTTTGTTGACAATTTCACTTTGTTGGTTGTCAATTTTAATAAATAAATATACACGGTATACTTTAGCGTTTTCGCAGCGATATTTACTTTTTTTGTCAGTACTTTATAAGATCTCCATTCATTAAAAACATGATTGAAGATTATGTTGACGATAGCAAATATACTTAATTATACTGTTTACATGTTAAAAGAATTCGGGAATAAAAACACAATGTAAAAGGATGGCTTCAAACTCATACAGGTATTAAATCAATATTTTGTAAAGTCAAAGCCCGTGTAGAATGTAATTTTATTTTAGGGTAGAATGGGTGGAAATAATAGAGCCCAAAACACAGGAGCATATGTATGCCAACTTAGCTACAGGAGAATGTGTATGGGATCCCCCAGAAGGTGTACCTGTAAAACGAACTGACTCAAACCAGTGGTGGGAACTCTTTGATCAAAATACAGCAAGATTTTACTATTATAATGCAACATCACAAAGAACAGTGTGGCATAAGCCAACCAACTGCGACATTATTCCTTTAGCCAAATTACAAACACTCAAACATAATACTGACTGTAGTCCTGCTACGACAAGTAATCAAGCTACACAGACAGGTCATCATATTGAAAGAGAGGAGCGGCTAAATCCGTAGATATTATCCGCGACGTTGCCAAATGGCATGTTGACACTTCATGTAAAAAAATTATCTATATTGAAACGACTCGCAAATAAAAATAAATAGATTTGAGCGTAATCAAAACACACAACAAATTATTACGTAACGGATTGGAACATTATATTGCTTAACTCGACTAATAATTATATTATAGACTTTATTGGTTAAACAGGCGCTAACACGGCATCTAATCCACCTTTTTGGTTCCAATTCGCCTTTTTCAACTTCACCTCCTTTTTAAATCTCTTTATTGCCTATTCCTTTTTATAAGTAGAAACTTAACAACTAACTTAGCCTAGCCTAACCTAATACATATAATACTAAACCAAACTAGAACTAATTACAGAGTTGGGCGCATACGGACCGTAAGCATACGGCCCGAGATGCGCCCAAAAAACCACTTCACCGGCCAATTATATACCAGCCCTTTTTGAGTCGATCTACTTTTTAAAAAAATAAAAGAGTTATAAAAAACTAAAAAAAAGTCATAAAGAAAAAGTGCCCGAAACGGGAATCGAACCCGGGACCTATGGCATCAAACACAATTCAATTTCAATTTTAAAAATTCTTTTATTGTTCTAATAAGTATGTTCACATGTCACCTAACATTGTTTTGGCTTATGGCCGCCTGGAGCTAATCTCCCCGACGATACAGTGCAACTATATCGCCGGTTTATCAACCTGCCCTGGTTGCCTTAGAACCGGGGACGCAGCCCCGGCGGGTCGTTGGCAGGACCCTTCTACACAGATGCTATATCCACAGTTCCACTCAATTGCTTATGAAGTTCAGTTAATCTAGTAACTGTAGAATAAAAGCCAGCGTATCTAGGTTATCCCACAGAACAATAAGGTTATGCCCAGACCAGTCTTCGTTTCACAGAAAATATAGCTACCCATCAAAAGCAATTTGGCAACAGTGGAGGATAACATCTACGGATATAGCCGCTCGTTTGAAAGAGGGCAAGCTATCGCGTCACCAACGTGAAAGTGACAGGTGGCAGACTCGCGCATGCGCAATTTTAGGATTTCTGGCTGGCATTTAGTCTAAATCCACATGCATCCGTGATCACGGACATCCGTATGCGTATTACGGATGGGTGAAATTGGCATCATCCGAATGGAGATGCGTGATACGGACGTATCTGAGTTAATACAAACTTGAAAACTATGTGAAATAAAAATGCCAGATAGTCGCACCTACTCGTAGAATCAAATTTGTTGCATAAACTGACCATAAATACCAGAAACAAAACTTAAGAATCTCCACTCAAAAGATATTTCAGAATACTAACCAAGCATTTTAAATATAAACGTCAAAACACGGAAAAAAGTTAAAATAAACCAACTTTTATCCGTGATGACCTTGACGGGCTGTCAGCTTCCTAAACATATATTTGATTGGCTACTGATGATCACGTGGTAACAACGGATCCGTAATCACGGATGCATGTGGATTCACACTTAGGGGCTCGTGGCTTTATGAGGACGATACATTTGTCTGCAGTATGGCGGTGGTATTAGCCATAAAATCAAAAAAGAAAAAGAAACGAACCAAGTGGGCAAAGGAATCGCTTTTGAAGAGAAGCCAGTTTTCTCATATTTACCTGTTAAAAGAACTTCAGCTGGAACCAGGAGATTGGTTTAATTATTTAAGGATGGATTATGAGACTTATTGCGCCCTTTTAAAATTAGTCACCCCTCTGATCATTAAGCAGGACACGCAGTTAAGACGAGCTATTACACCGCATGAGCGACTTTACAGCAACTTTAAGATTCCTTGCTAGGACAGAAGATTGGACATATTAAAACAATTCGTTAATATAAACTACATGCTCAAAAACATTCTAGCGCCTGCCTATTAGTGCACAAATCGTCGTTTTTAAAAACTGTTTACCACACACATTTCAGATTTGTTACAACCGACAAGTTATCAAACGTGCTCGACGGACATAAATCAGGCTGAACCATAGTTCCGTATACTGTGGCTGAACCTGGTTATTTGCATCGGCTTTGTACGCCAACATAAACGACAGACTTCGAGCCACACATTTCAGTTTTGCGACGTTTTTGTTCGAACTGACTTGGACGTCGAACAAAACAGTCTTGTAAAAACGTAGTCTGTGGGGCCCTTTAGAGTTCTTGGACGCCTTCCTTTTTATGTCCGTTTTTAACGAATGTTCTATGTTATAACCTTACTTTCGTTAAAATTTTAATTCGTGTTTTTATTTATGGTATGGTTGATATAATTTCTGTGGATTTTTATTGTGTTCTGGATGGACGGATGGTCTTAAAGTAAACACATCAATTGGCGGCGATCCGTTCAACCAACTTTGATATAATTTGCCTAAGATAACGGGTCCCGCAAACGGTATTTGCGTTGACATTGCTCGTTTTCATTACTGCGCTTGCGTAACGATCAAATAGCGTTACGGCATTTTCCAGGCAAACCCAAGAACTTTCTAATATGACTTCCCCGTAAAATAATTGTATTGGATCAACAGAAAAGCAGGATCACTTGAGTCGATTCAGGTTTAGTTGAATGGTTTGTTGCTAAGCCTGAGAGTAGAATTTTAGTTTTGGCAAAAAAACTTATAGCTACGCAATAAAGTTTCTTTGGTTTTGGATATATAGAAACAAAGCTATGTTAGTAGCGCTTGGCCTCGATTCACTTAACTGATTTCACGTTGTTAATAGAATACGGCTCGGCTCGGCATTTTCTGTTCTCTTGTTTCTTTCGGTCGAGGTTCGATCAATAGATTCATGTTATGCACATTCCATTTGACAGTAGTGACAGACACCTTGTGATCATCATTACTATTTAAAAGGCCAAATCACGTGATGTAAGTAAAAAAGATTGGTTACTGGTTGTGGTTATATGCTGAATTATTCATCTTTGTTGTTTGTTGACAATTTCACTTTGTTGGTTGGCAATTTTAATAAATAAATATACACGGTATACTTTAGCGTTTTCGCAGCGATATTAACTTTTTTGTCAGTACTTTATAAGATCTCCATTCATTAAAAACATGATTGAAGATTATGTTGACGATAGCAAATATACTTAATTATACTGTTTACATGTTAAAAGAATTCGGGAATAAAAACACAATGTAAAAGGATGGCTTCAAACTCATACAGGTATTAAATCAATATTTTGTAAAGTCAAAGCCCGTGTAGAATGTAATTTTATTTTAGGGTAGAATGGGTGGAAATAATAGAGCCCAAAACACAGGAGCATATGTATGCCAACTTAGCTACAGGAGAATGTGTATGGGATCCCCCAGAAGGTGTACCTGTAAAACGAACTGACTCAAACCAGTGGTGGGAACTCTTTGATCAAAATACAGCAAGATTTTACTATTATAATGCAACATCACAAAGAACAGTGTGGCATAAGCCAACCAACTGCGACATTATTCCTTTAGCCAAATTACAAACACTCAAACATAATACTGACTGTAGTCCTGCTACGACAAGTAATCAAGCTACACAGACAGGTCATCATATTGAAAGAGGGCAAGCTTTGAGTTTATCAGCTAGTACTCCGCAGTTGCGACGCAAGCCTAGTGATTTATGTAGAAGCAGTAGTTTTAGTCAAAGAGGAGCTGATGCTCCATTATACTCAAACTGGCACGATTCTCATTTATTGCCCCTAGAACATTTTCTGCTCAATAATAGCAGAGAATCTGATAGTGATCATTCAGATAGTGGAAGTGAATCTCTTACTGGTATGTAATATTTCACTATTTAGTTAGGATTAAATGATTCCTGTATCATATAATATATTATAATGCATGTGTGTTTTTGCTCTGAGGAGTTTGAGTGGACGTGCTGATATTGAGATAATTATTCTTACTGCTTATCATAGCCTCTTCCACAGTAGGTTAGCCTATACAATTTTATCTTGAGGTCACAGTCCTCGTGTATCGGTTGATTTTGGACTGCAACTATAGAGCCGATCTAAGAGAAAAATTTAAAGAAGTGAAAATCGTCCCCTTTCCATCACAGTATATCTATTCCTGCCTTCCTTACGTAAAACAAAGTTCTCATAGTTATGAATTACATATCCATGTTCATGGTCATGAAACAAGATAGAACGAAAATGTCCTCTTAGCTCTAACAAGACTGCAAAAAAGTTGTTTCTCATTTTATTCAAGTTATCAAATTGTTTACAATCCTTACTCATGTCAATCAACAGCAAAAATGTATATAAAATTAATGATATAAAACATTTAAAAATTGAAATAAAAATTATAGCACCTTACACCTTACTTATGTGCCTTTTAACTTTATTTATTTATTTATTTCATGATAATGATTATACACTACGGAATAATAACATTCCTAATGGTATGCCTAGAGCTAAAACAAAATAACAGATTGAAATAATTTAAAATTAAGAGCGTTCAGCTCGTGTTATATGTTTTATTGATCAAATGCTTAGCCTAAATATATCACAGTCTGAGAAGTAACTATTATAACTATATTTAAATTATATAATAAATATATAAATAATAAAAGCATTCTGTCAGTAGTTACTGCGATGAGTTCTCTCGAAAAACAGTTGCTCTGGTGCGCCTTATCGGAACCACAAACAACACAGAGTCGAGCAACTCATTACAGCAAATGGCACCACTAATTAATTTGTACAGGAAGACAATCAAAGACTTTCTGCGACGGTGTTCTAAGCTCTGAATGCCACGAAGGAGAAGTCTTGTTTCGTATGGCACGTTTTGATAGGGAAATCCTCCGAGGGGTGTGACACAAAATCTTATACAGCTGTTTATAAATACTTTTAAATACATAAGATAAACAACATATTTATGGATTTAAATGTATTTCAATTTATTCAAATGTATTTAAAAGTATTTAAATATAATTAAAATATTTAATTTTAAATAACAAAAGAATACTACTTGGCAAGTGGTAATCATATTATGACATATAAATATGTATATATGTGAGAACTTTGTTCTCTAGCCACTTGCTAAGACCTTATACAATAAGTATTAACCAAATTATCAAATCAAATATATTCCTGTTATGATACAATATATGCATTTACACTCGTCATATTATCTAAAATATAGAAATAAATTAAAATAGTGCTAAGACACAAAACAAGTACAATACTCACTACAATTAACAGGTTAAAATTAGTAATAGAATAAAAGTTTAAAATGACTAAAATCTATGTTCAAAGAATTCTTCCAAACTATAAAATGCCCTCTCAATTAGAAAGTCCTTTACTGTTTCTTTAAACTTTTTGGGAGGTAATGCTTTCCAGAAAGTTGGAAAAGCATTAAACAATTTAGTGGCCCAGTATCGCGGGTCATCCCGACACCTTTCCAGCCTACAATTTGTAGAATAAAAGAAGAATAGAATAGAATAGTTTATTGATAATAGTACGCAGAGTGCTTTTACACGTCACAAATTAGTCTAAAATAAAACAGTACAAAACAGGCTTAATCACCTATGCACACTAAAGAACACACAGAAGCCGTAATTAGATATCATATTTAACATCACAATTAAATTGAATTAGCGTAAATTGCCTTAAACACATAAATAATACACTAAAGACGTTAAAAAATAAAAAATGAAAATAAAAAATAAAATAAAATAAAAATCAAGAAATCAAGTATAACTTCATGGGTTGCAATCCAATATGTAAAATTCATAGGTCATTAAAGCTATTGTTAAGGTATCCTCTACTGAATAAAAGGCCTTTTGTAATAGATAGTTCTTAATTTTTGCAGAAAATTGTTTTACTTGAGCTTCTCTAATACTTAACGGAGCACATTAAAAAAATTTATACCATGGAATCAGTTCCTCTTCTGGCCCTTGAAAGTCTGTGAAAAGGAGGGAGTATGTCATCGTCATGTTGTAGTATAGTTATTACAAAATCTAGTGTCATAGCCGTGGACTTCACTGTGCACCCGATAGTTATTCCTGTGACCCAGAACAAATAGTAAACTCTCAAGAATCAGTCGAGAGGGTAAAGTAGGCACCGCAAGAACCACAAAGGCCCGCCTGCAGTCCTCCCTGTAACCCAATCCAGCTATGATTTTAATGACCTTTCTTTGGAGACCGAATTATGCTAAAACAGCTATTCTTTGGGCATGTAGCCATACATGTAGGCATACAGTTTTTAAAATTACCAAGCCAGTATTATACAAACCAAACCATTGAAAATAGAACTAATTCGGCATTGAAAACTTAAACATTTTAAATAACCTGATATTTTTAAATGAAACACCCTTTATTTTATTTTTTTAATCGCTAAAGCTCTTTCTTCTGATTTAAAATGTATATACTTAGTTTATTATAGTTGTTTTCGTTAATCTTCGAAAAAAATTGATTTTTTTAATATAATATGGGAACAGGACGGGATACCACCTCATAGATGTGTCATAATAAACAACGTAATATTTTCGGATTTAATATTAATGTCTCTTTTTTCGTCATTATCTTTGAAGTCACCATCAGACTTATCGCTTGTCCAATCATGCAGTAAAATGTCTTCCTCTGTAATATTGTTATCATTAATTGACGTATCTTTATCTAAATTTTGTACGACAGATTTTTGTTTCATTGATCTTCTTCCTTTTACTTTGTTTTGTACTTGGCACTTATTGATGTCTGCATTAATTGTTTGTGCTATATTTTCGTCGATTTTATAATAATCCTGCTCCCAAATGGGTTATAAGATTGTCATTGCATAACAACTTAATATTAGAAGGGACTGGTATTCTGCAATTTCTAAGGTAAACTTTTTTTTTAGTCTATGACAGGTTTCAAGGCATAAAATGTTTTTATTAGAAATATCACAAGTTTCTATATAGAATCGTCTATTTTTACCATTTAAAAAAAAAAATCCCAACGAACTTGTCCAATGTAAATAAGAAAGGTATTCTCAGGTCGTAAAAAAATATGGTCCAATTTTGATGTTTTTCTTGTAAAATTGTTTCCTTGCTGTTTTAGATTTCTTTTTGACACGCTTCCCTGATGTTTCCATCGGTGCTCAATTTTGTTCGATCCTGTTGCAGTAACCAACACAGAGAACTCTTCCTTACAGTTATGAGCTTTCCCGTTTCAAGTTCCACTTGTAAGTGTACAATGGTGAAAATTCAAAATTTTCAATGTCGCGACTGGAGTCCTTCAGGTTAAGCTCTTTTTGGGATGCGTAAATGCTGTCCAATATGTTAATAATAATTCATATTTAACCGCATCCCATGCATGTATTTGTTTCTGTTTCTGTTTATGTGTATTTATTTTTATTCATTTGTGTTTATTTGTATTTATTTGCATTCATTTGTATTCATTGATATTCAAATGTATTCATATGAATACATTCTGACAATTTGTACACCTATTTAAGGAGTGTCGCACCCCTCGGGGAAACCTTAGTTTGAACAGAAGATATTTTGCAAATTTATTTTGGACACGTTCGATTCTACTGACGTGGCATTGATAATTGGGACTCCATACAATGGAACAATATTGAAGTATTGATCGAACTAGACCTAACTTTCCCAAATGGTGGGTGGCGACTCGCTACTGGGCCACAGCATTGTCTCCTTCAAATGCTAGGCACTGGCTGTACAAAATCGTCTCCCAAGGCTGCAATTGTTTGGGTTGTACAAAATCGGACTGATAGGATTTTGACAAACTTTTGTTAACTTAGTCTACATTGGTTGCCATCTTATAATAATTAGAATTTTTCATTTTATTATAATTATTACAGTAGGTATAAGCATAAAAAAATGTTAGTGAAACGCTTATACAGGGCTGCCCAGAAGTCCGGAATAAAATTAATATAGCCTTAACCTGTAACTTTTGGGGAAAATGCTCGGACACGTCAATTTAGTTTTATATATGCTCACATTTTGACGTTATTCGTTTGTTTTTTTATAGACATTTGTCAAAGATATGACGACATCGATCTTTTTTTTAAATGGAAACATACAGCTTGTGATACATCATTTGAAAGCTTATATCTCGTACAGTATGCTAATAAATTTTGGCACGATTCTGTTAAGCTATTTCAAAATGGCGACTGTCAAAAGTTTTAAAAAAATCCCTATTTAAATAAGCCGAAATGATAAATCATTGATGTTTTTTTTTACCTTTCAAGGTAAGAAATCTTCATTGTTTCACGTTCTGAGATTATGTGACATTGTGAACTTGTAAAATTAATTTAGGTATTTCCGAAGTATTATTTTACAATTTTCTAAACAAAAATGGTTTGGTCGGAAAGGCAGCGTATCGAAGTCTTGATATTGTTAGGATGTGGAGTTAAAATAAGAAGTCAAAGTGAAGTGTGCACTTTATTTAATGCTAAATATCCGGAAAATCAAATTTCACAGGGCACTGTTAGTAAAATATTCCACAAATTTGATGACCATGGCACAGTAAAGGACTTGTCTAGGAATGGACGGCCACGTGTTTTAGGCGACGATGAAAAATTGGATATTGCATTATCTCTGCAGGATAATCCGCATGTTTCAACAGTTTCATTGGCTCAAAATCATGATAATCTGGAAGTACTATTGGAAGATTTTTGAATGCAGAAAAATACCACCCTTATAAAGTATGTCTTGTCCAAGAGCTTTTAGAAGATGACTATGATAGGCGTTTGCAATTTTGCAAAGAAATAATAAGACGGTGTGACGAGAATAATAGGTTTCCACAGAACATATTATTTTCGGATGAAGCTACTTTCTATTTAAACGGGGTGGTTAACAGACATAATTATCGTTTCTGGAGTCAAGAAAATCCACGATGGATATTTGAAGCGCATGCTCAGCGGCCCCAGAAAGTAAATGGATGGGCAGGTATCATTAATAACCGAATTTTAGGGCCATTATTTTTGGAAACCTCACAGCTGAACGGTACCTGAATTTCTTAACCTTCGAGTTGAGGCCTGCTCTAGCTGTAATTTTTCCCAACGAAGTAGATCCAGATATACCTAATGAAACAATTTGGTTTTAGCAAGATGGTGCTCCCCCGCATTTTGGTGTCAATGTGAGAAGATATTTAGATCAGATATTTCCAGGTCGCTGGATTGGACGACGTGGTACAATTGAATGGCCACCGAGGTCCCCAGACTTAACGCCTCTAGACTATTTTCTTTGGGGATATTTAAAAGAAAAAGTTTACCAAAATAGGTCAAATAATATTGAAGATTTGAAAAACAAAATTAGATTGGAGACACATAACATACCGGCTGAAGCCATTCGAAATTCCGTCGACGGATTTTACCATCGTCTGGGAGCATGCCAAGTAGAGGGTGGAGGACATTTCCAGCATTTGCCACGTTAAACCACCTTCTTGTTGTGTTTTGTTTTGCTTCGTTACATTTTTATTTTTTTTGACAAAATAAATAACAAATAAACCATAACTATTGTTAAGTCACAATGTCACAAAATGTCAGAACGTGAAACAATGAAGATTTCTTACCTTGAAAGGTAAAAAAAACATCAATGATTTATCATTTCCGCTTATTTAAATAGGGATTTTTTTAAAACTTTTAACAGTGGTCATTTTGAAATAGCTTGACAGAATCGCGTCAAAATTTATGAGTATACTGTACGAGATATTAGCTTTCAAATGATGTATCACAAGCTAAATGTTTCCATTTAAAAAAAAGATCGATGTCATATCTTTGACAAATGTCTATGAAAAAAGAAACGAATAAAGTCAAAATGTGAGCATATATAAAACTAAATTGACGTGTCCGAGCATTTTCCCCAAAAGTTACAGGTTAAGACTATATTAATTTTATTCCGGACTTCTGGGCAGCCCTGTATAGAGCCATGAGTGACTTAGTGTCGTAAATTTGTCTTGCCTTCTATATTTAAGTTAAACCAAATAAAAAATTAAAAGTGACCTTGGCTAACAAATAAGTATTTCACAAGACAATTAAAATCACATTCAAAGCAAAACATCACTAAATTAGGGAATAATCACATCGACCGTTAGGAACTATTCAGTGGTAGATTTTTTAGATGAATGGGTAGTTTGTTATATAAATCAGGACCATAATAGTTTACTAAAATTCGTGTCCTTTCCAGTCGGTGAAAATCTACCCTGATATAGCCTCCCTGTCTTGTGGGGTAATCGTGATACGATTTACGTTGTAACCACAGATGTTTTTATGGCAGTATGAGAGGCATTTGTATATGAATGTGCAGGGCACGATCATAGTTCTTCATCATAGATCTTAAAAACTTTGTCTTACATCATCCCTGTACCTTAGACCTGCCACGACGCGTACGGCCCTTCTCTGTAGCGGGAATATACGCTTGGATCGAGTCGAATGACCCCAGACCATTATGGCGTAGACAGCCACAGACTAAAACACTGCATGGAATGTTTGGAGAGGTGCATCCCGGTAGTATCCTCAAGAGAAATATGGTCCTGTGAGACGACCAGATAAATGACCAATGTGGTTTTCGAACTTCAATAACGCATCCAAATACACTCTCAGGAACCTTATCCCCTTAGCGTTCTCTCCCTCAATTGCCTGCAGTGCATAGACCATACTTGTCATCGAAAAGCTATATCGTGATGGTATTAGGGAAAACCCTTTCAAACTTGTAGAATCATATTTGTCTTTGAGTAGGCAGTGTGTTTTCCTGGTTAGTTCAGTCCCGAGTGGAGTGTCACAGGGATCTGTACTTGGGCCTCTGCTTTTTGTGATCTATTTAAATTACTACAAACGTTATTCTAAATAAGTTTTCTAATTGGCATTTTGGTCAAAAATGAAAAATAAAGGTAGTTTACTCTTGGAGAAAAATCATGTTTTTGAAGTTTTTTCGAACCCTGTATAAAAAATCAAAATTTTTTCTTCGTGAATTGCATTTTTTTTACAAGCAAAACTTTTTATCAAGAATGACTTTTTCCCGAAAAATGAAATTTTTCATCCATTTGTGCTATTGTACACCCCATCCGTGGACAGTCTGTATATTAATGACCTATTCTCATTTCTTTCTGCCTACAGTTGTTTTTGTTATGCGGATGATAGATAATAGATAGATAGATAGATAGATAATTTTTATTCATAATAGTATCACACAAGTGCTTTTGCACGTCAAAAAAATTGTAAATACAAAGAAAAAAATCCTGAACATCAATCAATAAACAGTACATTACAAATTACAGGTTTAAACCATTAGAAATACCACTAAAAATAAATTATTATTTAATTTAATTAAAATATAACAATTCAATTCAAATTTAACATATCATATCACAAAATCATATAACTAAAATTATTATGCAAATATTTATCAGTTGAGTAGAAAGTCTTAGAAATATTTTTTTATTATTATTTTAAAGTTTTTCAATTCCAACTCCCTAATGGCAATAGGAAGCACATTAAAAAATGCTACACACATGTACTCAGTTTAAGTCCTTAAATCTCGTCTATTTGTATCTAGATCAAAACCAATTCACATCGGGAATATATTACGATCTATCCAAAGCCTTTGACTTGGTTAATGTTCAGCTTCTTAAAAGGAAGTTGGAATCGGTGGACCCCCGTTGGATTGGATTGTCTCTTATGTGTCAGATCGCAGTCAGTTTGTTCAATTAGTGGGAGAGGACGATCATACCGTAAATCAAAAATTTTCTGTCACTCAAGTACTTATGGTGTTCCACAAGGCGGTATACTTTCTCCTCTCCTATTGCTGATATTTTGTAATAACTTGCCGGATATCTTGGAGGAGGCCGCGGGTTTATACCAGTTCGCGGACGATACCAGCTCCGCGGAGCATCACAAAACCGATAAAGGTATGGTCGGGAACTTAAATGCAGTTTCGACGAGAATAGCGAATTGGTGCGAGTCCAATGGCATGTTGCTTAACCATCGGAAATCAGTTATTGTCAACTTCAAAGGCATCAGATCAGTCGACAACAGCAATTAATCATCTCTCGTTTTCTTGGGTAACAAATCGATCCCGAATGAGACTCACACAAAGTTCCTGGGTGTTCACATTGACTCGACCCTAAGCTGGGGGGTCCATGTCGATCATCTTGCCGGTAGACATGCGACATCTTGCTTTATGGTCAAAAACCTGAAACAAGAGCTAAATACTCGAACTATTCTTCTAAATATCCACGCACATGTAATGAGTCGCCTGTCTTATGGGATTATCATTTGGGGCTCTTCGCCAAAAATAAATAAACTTTTTATTCTGCAGAAGCGATTGGTGCGTATCTTGGATGGAGCACAGTGCTACCCCAATCTTTAGAAAGTACAAGCTAATGCCCATATTTTCTCTGTATTACTACAAATTGCTTCTTTTTACAAGAAAACATATAACTAACTTTACAACAAACAGCTCAATCAACAAGGGTATGCAGACCAGACTGTCCTCTCAGCTCTCCATTCCCAAACACCGGACATCCTTGTATGAGAAGTCTCGATTATACATGGGGATAAAGGCATATAACAAACTCCCAGCGAGCTCAAACAGCATCAAAGATTTCGTCAAGTATGAACAACATTTAAAAAGCATACTTATAGAAAATGTATTGTACAATCACTGACTACTTTGAACACATGTAACATCTACTAACTACCCATGATCACTGACATCGGCTGCCACACAGTGCAAACCAATTAGTACATATTCTTAATGATAGTAGTTGTGTATACAGGGTGGCCAACTAAGAATGCGAGGTACTGTATCTGGGAAACTATCCATCGTAGAGGCTTGCGGCAAAAAAAATTATTACTAAAACGGCCGAGAGAAAAACCTGGAAAATATTTTCAAGTTTCTGAAATGGCCGCTAGGGGGCGTAACTGCAATATTGAGTCTAAAAAAGTGATGTTTCTGTAAATTCCGCTATATTAACCTAATAAAAAAAATCCTGATCTTTAAAGTCGAGGATAATCTGAACCTTTTTTGTTTGACACTTTTTGCAGTATCTCTAAAAATAAAGCGGTGGGGGGTATTCAAACGTTTCCGTAAATAACATCCTGTATCTTCGAAACGGCTAAGCCGATTTGAACAAACTTGGGCTCGTCAAAAGGAGCTATTCTTGGGCTACAAACATTTTTATATTTGAAGTTTTGTAAGTTTCACATATCGCCGCTAGAGGGCTCTTTTCGACATTCCAACAGAAATGGTTAATTTTCTCAACAAAATAAAATGCATTGGTATGATTTTTTCTTCATAAAAAAGTAGCTAAATGATGCCTAAACTAGCTCGCGAAAACCGCATCTCGATATCTTGTTCCTAACCCAAAATATCGGCAATAGAAAATTTTATACGAAAATCCCTTAAATTTTTAGTTTATTGTAACTATATTTTTCTGGAATTCTTTCTATTATGTAAGTTGTGGCCTTAAAAAGGACCGATTAATAAAAGGAATATTTTTAATGCCCCCGCAAATGCTCGAAATGCTGATGCTGACCATCACGTTCTATGCACAAAAAAGACAATTAATAGAAGCAGGCCGTGGAAACAAAACAAATACCTAATCAAAACATAAATAATCCAAATTGTCAATAGTTGTCAAAGTTTTGCGTTACTTTGAGTAATTTTTGTGTTTACAAAATGCATTTTACGAATTATGAAGCTGTTGATATGCTTGCGGTTTATTTTGAATGTCTTCAGAATGCCGCAGTAGCTAAAAGAGTTTACGCCGCTCGATATCCAAATCGGCGTCCTTGCGATGTGAGAGTTTTTCCCCGATTAGTGGCGAGTTTACGAGCCAATGGTTGTTTTCGGCCTAAGTTTTAACGGCAAAGAATTGGAAGAACACAAGAAAATATGAACTACGTACTGGGGTATATTGAAGGAAATCCTCATGTTGGCACAAGAGCTTTATCCCTTGAGTTGGACACATCACGAATAACGGTTCAAAATATTTTAAAGGACCATAGGTAAGTTCTAATGACCATCAAAGTTAGGTATTCATTTTTTAATTACTTTTAGAATGCACCCATATCATGTCGTTTTGCATCAGGCCTTGAAAGGGGAAGATTTTGATCGGAGGTTGGACTATTGCCATTGGATGTTAGGTATGATACGCCAAAATAGAGAATTTTTATTTCAAATTCTTTGGACCGATGAAGCCACCTTTAGTAGTGACGGGAGACTCAATCTACATAATATGCACTATTGGCCTGCAGAAAATCCGCATTGGTTGCGTGAAGTTTAGCACCAAGGACGTTGGAGTTTAAATGTGTGGTGTGGCATACTGGAAGGCAGAATTATTGGGCCATATTTTTTTGAGCAATTCCTAAATGGCAATGCCTTTCTTGACTTTTTGGCCAATCAATTACCGTTGTTGGAAGATGTGCCTTTGGAAACAAGGCAAAACTTGTTTTTGCAGTTGGATGGTTGCCCAGCACATTTTGCCGTTAATGTGCGAGAGCTAGTTTAGGCATCATTTAGCTACTTTTTCATAAAGAAAAAATCATACCAATGCATTTTATTTTGTTGAGAAAATTAACCATTTCTGTTGGAATGTCGAATAGAACCCTCTAGCGGCGATATGTGAAACTTACAAAACATTAAATATAATAATGTTTGTAGCCCAAGAATAGCTCCTTTTAACGAGCGCAAGTTTGTTCAAATCGGCTTAGCCGTTTCGAAGATACAGGATGTTATTTACGGAAACGTTTGAATACCCCCCACCACTTTATTTTTAGAGATACTGCAAAAAGTGTCAAACAAAAAAGGTTCAGATTATCCTCGACTTTAAAGATCAGAATTTTTTTTATTAGGTTAATATAGCGGAATTTAAAAAAACATCACTTTTTTAGATTCAATATTGCAGTTACGCCCCCTAGCGGCCATTCCAGAAACTTGAAAATATTTTCCAGGTTTTTCTCTTGGCCGTTTTAGTAATAATTTTTTTTTCCGCAAGCCTTTACGATGGATAGTTTCCCAGATACAGTACCTCGCATTCTTAGTTGGCCACCCTGTACAATGAATCTTGTGTCATGAACGATTAGTGTGTTTTGTTGATTCTGTTTCGTTTTCTTTGCCGGATTCAAAGATATATTTAAGACTGCTATTGCATTGCACAATGCAATGATTATTATTGTTATACTGTGTTATGTCTATTAACGCATCCAATATAGATCTTTTGTATCATACGGAGAAAGAATTGAATAAATAAATAAAATCTTTTTCGTGGTGCGTACATTGTTTATGATTTCATTTTTAATTTTTTTATGTACTCATTTTTATATAAAATAAATATTCCGTTGTATAACTCTTTTCTGCAAAATAAAAACCATATCGCATAAGTAATCTGAGCATGAACCCCAAAAGCACAACTGGTAACGTAAGTAGGATTCAATTAGTGCAAAATATACTTTGCGTGCAACAGACATGTCAAGTTCACGGGAAACTACATTTAGAGCATAGCATTCCCTGGCAATTTTTGTGCTGATGTTAATAACATGAGAATTAAATTTTAACTTACTGTCAATGTGCAATTCAGGAAACTTTGACATTTAAAGCACATGATACTGGTTTTACAAATATTTAGAGTAAGCGAAATTGCATCACACCATTTCTTGATTTTAAACAGGTTTTTCTTGATGTTTTCTTCCATTTTCTCAGCTTTCTCATTATGCCACAAACTTGTTATATCGTCGGCGAACATTATAAATCAATAAACACATTTTTTAAATTCTTTAAAGGTAAAGTAATATTTTTCTGTCTTTATTTAAACCGAGGGGTGTCTCACTTGCTTCTCGAGCGTACATGTATTGCCAAAAGTAGCATAAAGTCAAGTACTTCCGCGTACTGCCCCATTAATGCAGGTACTCCCAAGTACTGCGTTGGTAATACCATGTACTGCCAAGTACTTCTATGTACTGCCACGTATTTCCATGTACTTCTATGTACTTCCATGTACTTCCATGTACTGCCAAGTACTTCCATGGACTGCCAACTACTTCCAAATTAGATTTTTGCTTCCAAAACATTACATTCTGGAAAGACACATGAAATTGCATAAATAAAAAAATTGATTACTTACATACATAGTTTTATTATAAAGTTATATCAAGGTGTACAATAATTGAATTGTTGAAATTGTCATTCCTTATAAGCTCTTTTAAATTCCCTATATTTCTTCTGGATTGTTAATTTGTCGCACCTTGCTAGTGTGAACGACCCGTTACCTTTCAAGCTTAAAGGTCCTGCAAAAATGAAGTGATTTTGCACTTCACAATTTTTCTTAGGCCATACAAAACTGTTTAGTTCACCTTTTAAAAATTTAACTCTACTGCCTGTACCATCCGTGCTAATTACCCTTCCGATATACCATGATGAGTCATAATAAATGGCATAGTATTTTTCTGCAGTTATTTTTAACTCTACAGGCGATTTTTCAATTTCTGACTGGTTACCTTCATCTTCAAAATCTTCCCCTTCAAATTCACTTTCGCTCTCATATGAACTTTGCTCTTCAATTTCAGAATCTTCATCAGAGTTGATTTTTTGTTTTTTATTAGAGCGTTTGGATTTCTGTGTCTTTATAACGTTATTTTTCTTTTTTGAGACTTGTGACATAACCCGAACTCTGAAAATTCTATCTGTAAATAATTTTCCCTTTTTCTCGCTAAACAACCAGCAAAGGGTGGACTTTCGTAAAGTCATATCTTTTTTATCACCTGTTGTTACTTTTAGGTAGGCTGAATTTACTTTTGTCACTCCCCTTTTCTTGCTATAATCGTTTAGTTCCAAATAATTTATATTTGGTAAATAATTAAGATCTTTACTAATCTCGTTAATCTTTTCTAAAAACTCTTCGGTATTAGCGTTTGCTGAGATTCCTGCTTCTAAAACATCTTCAATTTCATTTTCAGCTACAAGAGATAAATAATTGAAATCTGAACACAAACTCTCAAGTATAAATATTTGGTAAAATACTTTGACAAGGTATAAAACGAAGTGAATACTTTAACTTGATTTTTTTGAGACGGACACATAACGCAAGTCAAGCATCAATAAAGGAAATGGCTACTTAATAATATGTATATATTATATATATATATATCAGGTACCTTCTTTTTCACCGAGTATGTTACCATTGAGATTGTCGTTATCCATTTCCATTGTGTCCTCAATTGTATCCTTAATTGTGTTGTTGCTGTTGAGCAAAACAGTGCTTAAAACCTGTTCCACATCTTCCTCTAATATAATATTTAAATTTAAAGCGTCAGAGACTGCGTCTGTTTTTGCTTTTATTAACGTGGATTTTAAGACGTCGATGCTTGGTAGAACTTCTTGTCTTTCCGCTTGATTTGTACCCATTTTTTTGGTTTGTTCCCGGGGGAAAATGAACTGGTTACCTAAAAATATAACAAAATACATTTTAAAATAGTTTGGGATCCTTTGGAAACCAATAAGTATGGAGGTATGTTTAAGATCTATCCTCGGATTGGCATAATTTGATAAAGGCAAATAACAATGAAATTTGAAGACACTCAAAAAAAAGGGGGAAAATAGGGAATAAGCAAGAATTTAACTTACCGTAGTCATGCATAATGTCGTTTATGACTTGAACTCGATTTACTCTTTGTTGAATATCCAACATGTCAAAATTTACTACTGTAGAGTAGGTAGAGGTCATGGATCGTAATTGCCGAAAAAATTTTTCGCACGGCTGGCTACTGAATAACCAGGGCAAAAAGTATCTTGCTCCGTCATCTAATTCTCTACATTTTTCAATCATTAGAAGTAAAGCGTGGGCATTTAGTTCGATACATGTATATGTGTTAGTAGTTGACCAATTTTTGCTAAGAGTGTAATCGTTCTGTTCCTTTATCCAAGAACCCCATAAACGTAAAAAGAAAACAGAATACCACATATAATACACTCTTTTCTCCGTCGTTAAAGACTTATCAAGAAAAGAGTCCAATATACGTCTAGTTATAATTAAAATTTGTCTTGTTCCTTTAGCTTCAGGAAAATCTTTTAATATCTCAGTCACTTTTACAGATGATAGTTTATCAATTGACTCAAAGTTCATTTTATCTGTATCTGAAAATAAAATATGTTTGTTTTATTTAATTTTTTATATAGTTTTTAAACGTCAAATAAATTTAAATAAAACTCAGTTCACTATGTATTAGGAAAATTTTTAACTACTGTACTGTTCTAAACATGTTTCGGACACAGATATGTCCAAGGATATGTCCATTATCAGAGGATACGAAAAGAAGTTTATACAATATGTAATAAGCTTAAGTAGCATAAGAGTAAAGTGAACTCTGTTCAAAGCTGCTCTGATCGATCGTCGGTAAGTCCACTTTACTTTTATGCTTACTTATGCTTAGTATTGTATAAATTTATTTTAGTATCCCCTGGTGATGGACATTTCGGTGTCCGAAACATTTTTGCAACAATACAATAAGAAATAATTTTCCAAATACATAATGTGGAGGTAAACCGACCGTTTTGTTTGATAAAATCAGCCCTATGATCAAACACGCAAGTTAACTTTTAACGTACCGTTTCCATGATAACAACCGAAAAAAGCCTACCTGTTAATTTTTCACTGTGCTTGAAAAACAGGTGAATTTTGAAGTTAAGCGTCTAGAGTTAACTTGTGTGTTTGATCATAGGGCTGAATATCGACTTCATTGCAAATAAGTTCAAATAAATTATTGTTCTATAATTTATTTGTTTCTATTTCTTTACGTAATAATTATGAAATTGGAGATAAAATTAGACCGAGTTTATATTTGAACTTATATAGTAATTCGGTACTTACTGTCTAGGTAACTAATATACAATAAATGTTGGCTTTTACTTCTTTCTTTAATAATTCTTTCCAAGTGGGTTTTCGATATATAAAACTCACCCATACGCAACTGTATATTTGGATTCAATATTCTAGACTTCATCTTTGTCGAAATGTGAATTGTATCCTGTACATATATTGGAGTGTTTAAAGAAAAATTACCCTAAAATTAAGATTAACTTCCAACGTATGGATTTTAAAAATACCAAATAATAAAATATTACCTGAAAATACGGATGATAGGGGGAGTTTTCTTCATTTTCAATTCTTGGCAGTTGTACCAGCAGTCTCATTGATTTTAGGCAACGAGTGTCACCGTCAGAAGAGAACCCCTCTATAATAATGTTCATTTCTTCGGCTCGTTCTGTAAGATATTTCCACCGTTTAGTGACGTCCGCGAAATTAAATTTATTGTCAGTCCCAAATAACGTTAGACAAAAAGAAGGTGCATTTTCTTGAAGCGGTTGGGCCAGAAATACATATGCATTTATACAAAATGAATTATTTTCAAAAGCATTTTTGACATCTTCAACCGAATTTACGACAAAATTTAAACTTTCTGAATCTGGAAAGCCACTTGTTGAAATAGGGCAACAAAATCCTATCATTTTGTTTGTTTTTGGATCGTACCTTATCCTCCTGATCACCGCTGTCTGATCCTCGGACACAAATATTCTGTTACTATAGCCCCTTTTTTCCAAGAATATTTTTAATTCTGCCATATTGATTGCACCTTCTTTTATCCCAGAAATATCATTTAAAGTCCTATATAAAGTCTGGATTGATGGCAAAGCTGAAGACAGGTTTGCAGACAGAGTTTCATATAG
Source organism: Polydrusus tereticollis (assembly GCA_963920685.1). Taxonomy (NCBI): domain Eukaryota; kingdom Metazoa; phylum Arthropoda; class Insecta; order Coleoptera; family Curculionidae; genus Polydrusus; species Polydrusus tereticollis. The sequence continues at coordinate 53,455,352 of OY987335.1, read as the reverse complement.
TAATCTTCCGCCAATTAAGAAGATATATAATGATAAATACTTTAGAGGGGCTAAGAATCTGTGCCCTCTCGCGTGTGTTCGCGAGTTTTCAATTGCAGAATTCTTAAGAGTGTCTAAGAATAGAAGGCTATCAATGCCTTTGTCTCGATCCTCTTCGCTTTTTTTGCAAACGTTGTTTAGGGATATTTCGTTTATTCCTTTCAGCGCTTCGCGAAATTGCGTATTTATGTTAGTTTCCAACTGATTCTTAATATTTTCATAAATAGTTAGGAAATCTGTCAAGTTTGTTTGGTTTTCATCAAAAGAAAGCGCTCTTTGGGAAATGCGCCTTGAAGGCCGTAGATTTGAGTGAGGAGATTTTGTATTATTTTTTAAGGCAGAACTATTATTATCCTCACTTGTAATCGTTCTAGAAGAAAAACTCGAAGGGGCTGATAAATCGTATTTTAGGGAAGGTGTATAGGCAATATGTTCCAAAGCGACAACTTCAGATGTAGCCTCGGGTGTAGCACTTTTGATGTTGGAGTCAGTGGAGCATTCAACTGTTTCTAGTACAGCGGCGCTTTCTCGAAATGGAGGTACCTCGGGTAACAGAGTAGTATTCGATGACTCATTGACAGTATCGTTGCAATGATTTGATGGCTTAAATATTTCTACATTGTGTATTATTATATTTTTAGCGAGATGTTTATCTTTATTTTCTTTTTTTTATCATAATTCTCTTCGAGATTCACAGCTGTAGCATGCAACGAAGAGGTACTTGGCTGTTTGTTATCATGCAATTTCTGCGAGGTCTTATTCATTGTAATGTAAGTAAGTAACGTTCCTTTTTCCTTGTTTGTTTCATTTTTCTGTTGTTTTTTGTTAGAACCGAAATGAGTTTTAAAGTGTTTGTTAAAATTGGAAAGAACCCATTTCTTTTTTCCATTTTTAGTCTTCTGGCAAAAAGCCCTAGATTCAAAATTACACATGAAACAGTAAATTGATGCGTAGTTTTTATGTATAGTTACTTTCAACGATTCAATTTTTTTATTTAGACCGTCATTTTTTGTTTTATCTATTTCCGTATTGCATAGAAAATTATTAATATAATTTGCAGCGATTATCCTGATATGGGTTTGTTCCTCGGCTTCTGTTCTGTTTCTGTCAGTTGATTCTGGACTCGGTAGACCCTTTAAAGTAATATTTTCCTGGCCAGATTTCTCCTTTGTTTGTTTATTTTCTGCACTACTTTTGGCCTTTTTTTCGTCATATCTCATTTTATCATGGCCTTTTTTTCTTTCCGCAAAAATACTTTTACATTCTGTTACCAACATTTTTAGTAATGTTCTATGGCCTTCCCCAATTTTAAACAAATCAGGCTTTTTTGCATAAATTCCGAAAAAGTTTTTTTTTTCTTCATCTTCTAGAAGTTCAACTAAATCATTTCTTGCAAAAATCTCTAAATTTTCATAATCAATATTTTCCATTTGGGCCAAAGAATATAAGTTATCGTAACCTTTATATTTCAGTAAGTCGCATAAGTATTTGGGTAGGTTAAAGTCATAAAGGTCCTTTTTCTGCTTAATATGCCGAATTATGCCTTCTAAGCTTGGATCTAGAGCACTTGCACATAACGAAACCATCGGCGTTTCATCCATGTTGACCCGAAATTAACCTAAATTCAAACAGATAATTTAGAATATATTATCTTGTAAAGGTTCCTGCTTGGGTTCCTGACGGTGAGCATTTTAATAAAAAATAGAACATGTAACTTCAAAGCTCCTTAGTTTAATCAAAAACATATTTGGAGATAAATTGCACGTTTTCATTTTCTCTCCACCCAAGAAGTTCTAGTTTTATTTTCTATTTTCCGATATTTTCAAAAAAAAACCGATTGTAAAAATGTTCGTAGATATACTTAGTTGTGCACCAAACAGGACGAAATAAGGCCACTGATAAATAATTAGATTTATTAAACAGGGACGAAATTTTTCCAACCTTACCATTTTTTTAAGAATGGCCCATTAATATGTATATCCAACGATTCTCAGAGAACGACCCAAATATTTTTTTTGTGGATTTTAATAAAAATAACTTATATTTTTCGTGAACAATCATTAGGCAAAGTAATTATTGTTTTAGAAAGCTTGGAAAATGAAACTTTCAGTTTTTGGGATCTTACGCAACGACTATAGTGGTAAATTATGCTTAAAGAACCTAATATTACTTTCATCTCGAGTTTGATCAAGACTGACGGTAAAGATCGTGGAAGGAACCCAATTTTCTCATCTAGGAACACAAGGAGAAAAGTGTATTTTTCGCAGACAAAATAAATAGCTACCTAGTTATAATTAGAAAAGCTAATAATGTGTTTCATGACGGTTGGTAAGAAACTATCTCTAATGGAATTAATAAAAAATACTTACCAAAAAATTTTTGGTGCACTTAAAAACACAATACACAAAAATTATATTTAACGCCGGAAGCCACTAAACACGGCAACGACTAACAACCGACGTTAGATTCAAATTGATCCAACTAAACCTAAAATGACATTTCATAATATAGGCAACCCGTAGTTGCAACCTGCATAATAATTTCACTTAGGCCCAAAATATGAATGTCCTGATATCTCTAACTACAAGATAACTGTCGTAATAGCCCGATTCTCATATCGTAGTTGCATCTTACCGATATATTCCGATCGGAATTAAGTTCCAGTGGGTCCGCCGCCGGAGCCTTGCCAAAACACATTATTATTCCTATTTTTAAGTTATATTTGAAATTAATTCCGATCGGAACAGATCGGGATGATGCAACTACGATCTGAAAATCGTGCTACCTTCTAATACCTACCATAGTTGTCATGAAAGTTATGTGTTTGTTATCACTAACAGTACATTGGTAATTTGGGCCTTAGACCGAAATAATCAACGCGAAAGAGCACATGCGGTGGTCATTAGTAAGCAATGTGCGGTTTTCCCCGCCTGTTCATCGTTGCTGTCGAGTTAGCTAAATTCGCCAAATAATTAGAGGGTATAAACGAAAAATGTATGTAAATATTAAGGACTTCCAAGAGAATGTCATGACATTCCATAGTAATGCCATGTACTTCCAAGTATTGCCTTGGTAATGCCAAGTACTTCCATGTACTGCCACATAATTTCATGTACTTCCATGTACTGCCAAGTATTTCCATGTACTTCCGAGTACTTCCGTGTACTTTCGAGTACTTCCATTGTAATGCCGACCTAACGTACATGTATTGCCAGAAGTGAGACACCCCTCGATTTAAACTTAACCATTCTCTTTTAGAAACCAAGTATTTATTAACAAAAAGAAAATTGCACATCGTCCTTAGGAATGAAATATCTCCAATGTAAGTTTCTCAGGAAATGAAAAAAAATCTACTATAGGTATAATTTATTTTTAATTTTTAATGGTTTTTGGAGGTACCAACAGCAATATAAAAAGAACCCAGGTAAAGTAAGCGCCACAAATATTACATTATCGTTCATATTTAAATATTTGTATAAAACTCCAGCAAATAGTTTATAAAAGGAAGCGACAATACCCGGGTTAATACTTTAAAAGTCAATGTGGACGGCAAGAAAGTTATACCTCATTACCTCTTATGGATATTCTAATGGCCTTCAAAGCCCAGTTTCCGTTTCTTATTTGCTGAATCTGATAGAAATTGATATCACCATGTTAAACTCGACCTATTAATAGTATTTTTGATTGCTACTGGCGAAGCGCCGCTGCGCCGATACGGCTTCTCTGTTTCTATCTATACTACGTTAAAAAGAGAAATGCGAGGATGGTTCACGTTTGTACGAATCGTACTAGGCGGCATCTGGCTTTTAAGTTCCAAATAATGCGCTCGCCGAAACCACACAATTTAAGCCGCAATATGAACTAACCTGAACTTTTTCCGTGGTGTACAACAAAAATAATTGATTTAACAAAAAAATGTTCGCACATTAAATGTAGAGAATTCGCTGCTGTACAATGTTTGTTCAGGAGATTTGCCAATCAGAGTAACAGGAAATTCGAGATAGCGAAATAACTGATTTCATTATGCTTCGTCTCTTGATCGTTTATCCATGACGCATCGGCAAAGAACGACCGTTTTGACCGTATGTATCATAATTTTTATGCATATTAACGCCAATTTTATTTTGCGCAGTTAGAAATTGTTTGCATGAGTTATTTAGACATAGTTGATTTAGAGTTAGCACTGGACAATATTAATGATAGGTATTTGGCAGAAAATGAGATAAAAAAGTACCGAAACAATCCAAATAAAAATTAAGACATTTATACAGCTAAAGGTATAGGTAAAAAAATTAATGATAATGAGTACAAGATCAGATAAAGGTAACACGGTGATAGCTATAAACAAAAATGAATACGTTACCAAAATGGGAGATTTTTCAAACTCTGATATATACACAAGACTCAATAGGGATCCAACAAAAATGAACCCTCAGGCACATAAACTTTATGGCCTTATTACTATAAAAGAACGGTTTCCCCATAAGACCAGTAGTCTCTTATGTCACAGCACCTGCTAAAAATGTTTCTAAAAAATTTTAAACATAAATTTAGCATTAAAAATTCATTTGAATTAATAAATAAAATCAAAAATTTGCAATTACCGGATAATGCCAAGTTGATCTCATTGGACGTCAAAAATCTTTTTCCTAGCTTTCCACCAAATGTTACGATTAGCATTGTAGAAAACCTCTTAAAGAAAAATAATTGTAACCTGGTTATCACTTCAGAAATCTTAGAATCTTTGACTGTATGTCTAAATAAAGTTATTTCCAGTTTAACGGTAACATATATGCCGATTCGCAAGGCCTAGCTATGGGTAACCCCCTAAGCCCCCTTTTGGCGAATAGGTTTTTTGACGAACTGGAAAGTAATTTGTTGAAACAACCTTTGTTTATTATGTGTAAATATTGGTTTAGATACGTAGATGATATCTTGGTTTGTTTTACTAGAACAAAAGGCAACTGCAATCTTTTTATAGTTACCTTAATAATATAATATATATAATTCACATTAGAAAGGGAAAAAGATAAAAGTATACATTTTTTATACCTAACCATTAAAAGAAATAACAACAAACATGAGATCTCTATTTTTCATAAAGAATCGTATACAGATATAACTATACATTCTAAATCATTACATCCACAAAGTCAAAAAAAGAGCAGCATACCATAGTATGATACATAGGCTAGTAAATATTCCATTAAGTGAAGAAAACTTCAAAAATGAACTTAATCTTATTAAACAAATAGCAGTCCTTCAGCCCTATGATCAAACGCACAAGTTAACGCGAGCCGTTTATTTCAAAATTAGGGCAAGTGGTAGAAAACCCAATGCTAATTTCCATTTTGGTATGATGCAACTATAGTTAACGCTCGTGTTAATTCTCGATCTCGTCATCCTAAACAGGAGTGACGCAATCCTTAAAGTGAGTACTTTACCATATTTGAGCCAATCAGGGACGAGTTCGGTTGTCAATCGCGGAAATTTTGAAGATTGTTTGGAAATGTCAAGCGTTGACGGCCACAGCTGGGTTTTATTCACATATTTGTTGATGTTGGTCGACTTTTGCCTAAAAATTAGTAATCGAAGAGTTTTTGGTGAAAAATCCAACGTTTGTTAGATGTATTAGCTCGTTTTTTATAAAGAAATGGAAATATATTTATAACGGTAAGTTAAAAACACAATTTTAAGTACATTGTTTGTATGGATTTTTATAAAGGATTTCACTTTCAGATTATTTTACTGTAAAAATCTTAAAATTACTGAACAAAGTTGATTTGATTTGATTTACAACTCCCTTGTAGTAACTTTTATACCTTTTAGATCATAACAAAACATGAGAGGAGAGAATTTTGAGGAGATTTCCTTCTATTTACCTAAATCCATACCAGCTACTGAATTACACGTAGAAGTGAATAAAATATAAGAATTATACCAATTTCTAATATTTGTTGAAGCCTTCAAATAGTTTCCTATAATTTACAAGCTGAAAAATACATGATGTTACAGTTTAATTCAGCTTTGGCAACAATTTATACCTAGTAGAGGTAAGTTTTTAAACTAGGTAGCTAGATACTAGATAATTATTAAAACCTGGATCAACCAAGTAATGTTTCGTATAAATTACACAACTTTGTTAAGGACTAGCCTTTTAAAATTATTATTATTATTATTGCTAAATCTATAAGGGTGTTGTGTCCTATTTATAGATCTTTTAGTAATGTTTATAAAAAAATGAACCACTAGGGTCACAATTCAAAAGCCCAGGTAGGTATACAAAAGTGAGAGTAAGGGCTTTGTCCCTTGGTGTTCGTTGGGCTTCGATTCATTTTTCTAAAATATTTACAACAGTTATAAAGTTAGAGTTAGAATAGAGAGTAGATATTTTGTTGTTTACTTACCTAAGTGCTTGTAAAAATATCTCATAAGGTAAGGATTCAGGTATATTTATCCTATGCAGAGTATTCCTTTGTTATTTTTAATAAAAATATCAACATTCTATCTTATTAAACCTTTTCTTTTTACCATTTTATTAATAATCTGATTAGATCGAGATAATGTCTACTATTATTAAAAAACATATCTAGTCCTATTTTTATACCTACCAGTATCCTAACAAAGAACATGCACCTGTAAAATTCAGAAACTAAAATATTACTATGGATTCTATGCCTAAAGGGCTTTTTAAGGATGCTTTAAAAAACTCGTGACATAAAACTCGAGGAATGGTAGGCTAGAGCAAAGTTAATACTAAAAATATTTAAATAAGTTCGAATGTTATTTTACTATTTTTGTACTTAGGCAAATAAGGCAGAAGCAGGTGGATGCAATGCGAAGGACTAGTATAGAATGGGCAAGATTAGAAATTGAGATGTAGAAGGAAAGAATGCCAATGAAGTTGAATTTAAAAATACCTGAAATATTCTGAGGTGCAAAAATTATTAAAGCAATCGGTGTTAGAAACATGGACAATGGAATAATACCAATAGATAAACTTTAGACAGTAAAGTCGCGACAGGAACAGGGTACAGCTATATTTATAATAAAAATATTAAATGATAGAAATGACTTTTAGATAAAATTAGGTATACTAAAATTCTAAAAGAATCTCTTAACATAACAGCATTGTTTAAAAACATGACTCTTTTTATATTTCCTGTATGAAGGTCTGAGACTTCCTTAAAATTTTTTTGCAAAAACAGTAGGTATAGCATTTTTTAGTTTAGAAAGAAGTTAGTAGAGGTTACATTTTTATGGCATGTGGTCACATTCTAGTTATTTTTATTTCAGGTGTACGACGGTTATGTTGATTCAGGACCAGATTTAATATACAGGGTGTTAATTAGTTAAGTACGGAAACTTTAAGGAATTAATCCTTGATTGATTTTAAGACCGAATGTTCATATAATTATAGGTCCGCAAAAGCTCCTTTTTCGAGATACAGAGTGTTCAAATTTAAAAAAAAAATTACATTTTTCTATTATAATATTGAATGGTATCAGTTACTTCATTGAAACATGGTACACACTAATAGATATTTAGAGGCTATATTTTGCAAGTATTAAGATATTTTTAATTCAACCACGAGCGTAGATATGGGTAACATTCTTAGGATTTTCAAGCAAAAAATGGCACGCCACTGACTGTTTTAAACTTTTAAAGCCTTATCTAGTAAGCCAGGCAAGAGGTACACAAAAAGTGTCTCTTGATAATTTTTGATAGGATGAACCCTTTTCGAGAGAATTTCCTTACTCGGTTTTCATGCACGCCTATGGACAAATTTAAGTGTGAATCAAAATTGCTCAGAACCAAAAAAAAATACGAGACAGATCTTATGAAAATAAATTCAAAAAACTATGAAATCGTTTCGGGAACCGTTTGATTTTCACAATAAAAGGACATTGAAATAATTACCAAGTCATTTTTAATTTTTTTAATTAAAAAAAATAATAATTTCAACAAATAAAAACTAAAATATTTCTTAAACCAAAAGAGTAACATTTTCTTAGATTAAGTGCTGGAAATGACCACCTTCGGCCGCAATGCAACCGTCTATTCGTCTCATCATTGAATTACGGACTCTCTCGAAAATACCTGGTGTATTTTTAATTATTATACATGAATTGACTATTCGATTTCGCAGGTCTTCTTCATTTTGAACCGGAGTTTTGTACACCAATGATTTAAGGTGTCCCCATAAATAGTAATCCAATGGATTCATATCAGGCGACCGAGGAGGCCATGGTTGTGGGCCTGCTCTCCCGATCCAACGATTAGGATAAGTCTCATCCAAAAATTGACGAGCAACTAGACTGAAATGTGGTGGAGCGCCGTCGTGCATGTACCACATGCTATAAGTGGAACTTCCTCTAATAGTTGAGGTAGATCGTGCTGTAAAAACCTTTGGTATTCTTCTCCAGTAAGCCTAGGTGGAAAAAAAATGAGGTCCAATTAGGTGGTCATTGACAATTCCAACCCACGTATTGACAGAAAACTTTTCTTGGAAATTATTTTCTATCATGGCATGTGGATTATCTTCGGCCCATACGTGGTTATTATGAAAATTCATAATAGAATCACGAGAAAAACAAGCTTCGTCCGTAAACAACACTTGACTTAAAAAAATTGGATTTCTTACCACTTTACTTCGTAACCAATAACAAAAGTCTACTCTCAGAGGCAAATCCCTTGGCAATAGAGCTTGCACACGTTGCAAGTGATATGGATATAGCTGCTGATCTCTTAAAATTGGCCATACTGTTACATGGGTAATGTTCAATTCGTGCGCTATTTTTCGCGTACTGGTATCAGGGTTTCTCTCAATTTCGTTTAGAACAGCTTCTTCAATATGAATTGTTCTAACCGTTACGGGTCTCCCTATAACGACCGTAGACCTTTTAAAAGTTCCTGTCTCAGAAAGCCGTGCGTGGAGTCTTATAAATGTTCCTGCGTTAGGTACCACCCGTTGAGGAAATCTTTCATGATAGATACGTCTTGCAGCTTCAGCATTACCATGAGCCATTCCATAACAAAAATGCATGTCTGACATTTCGCTATTAGTAAATTGAACCATTTTGAACGGAAAATAATCACCGAAAATAAGTTTTAAGAACGACAAATTAATAATTTAATTACCTTATAAGTAACTGTCATGTTGTTTCCCATACTGCAATAATTGTTTTTCAAAGCACACTTTGTTTAATAGAATAGTTTTCTAAAAACGGTTTTAAGTCTTAAACGCGTATGTAGTCTATTATAATTTTTCAATTTTCTTAGTTCCTAGCAAATTTTAAGAAATATTTTAGTTTTTATTTGTTGAAATTATTATTTTTTTTTAATAAAAAAAATTAAAAATGTCCTTGTAATTATTTCAATGTCCTTTTATTGTGGAAATCAAGCGGTTCCCGAAACGATTGAATAGTTTTTTGAATTTATTTTCATAAGATGTGTCTCGTATTTTTTTTTGGTGAGTTCTGAGCAATTTTGATTCACACTTAAATTTGTCCATAGGCGTGAATGAAAACCGAATAAGGAAATTTTCTCGAAAAGGGTTCATCCTATCAAAAATTATCAAGAGACACTTTTTGTGTACCTCTTGCCTGGCTTACTAGATAAGGCTTTAAAAGTTTAAAACAGTCAGTGGCGTGCCATTTTTTGCTTGAAAATCCTAAAAAGGTTACCCATATCTACGCTCGTGGTTGAATTACAAATATCTTAATACTTGCAAAATGTAGCCTCTAAATATCTATTAGTGTGTACCATGTTTCAATGAAGTAACTGATACCATTCAATATTATAATAGAAAAATGTGAATTTTTTTTTAAATTTGAACACTGTATCTCAAAAACGGAGCTCTTGCGGACCTATAATTATATGAACTTTCGGTCTTATAAGCAATCAAGGATTAATTCCTTAAAGTTTCCGTACTTACTTAATTAACACCCTGTATATTTTTTTATATTAATCAAAATGCGGCGAGGTCAGTAACGAACAAAGTCGACTCTAAATTATTGAAAACATGTTAAGGGGTTTTTAAATATTAATTGGTTAAATTATCATGTCATTGTTTACTTCATTTCTTCCAGAGGTACTGGGAACAGTACTCATTATTTCCTGATCGAAAATTTTCTAGTTTTCACACTAACTATAATATCACACAAAGAAACTGTCTCCAAACATCACCAAAAGGATTAAACAATCAAGGTTACAGTTTTATAATAATTAACAAATAATAACTAAAATACGATCGAATACGATTTTGTTTTTAACAAGTTTCTTTTGTGTTTTGGGTTACTTTTTTTAGTAAGCAGAAAGTGACACATATAAAATTCCAACTTTAACTAACTTCTTTTTAAACTGAAAAATATTATAGCTTTGTCGTGAAACCAAAATACAAAAAAAATTTAGATACGATATTATTTTAGAACACCGTCTTGACAATTCCTGTTGAATATTATTAGCAGTACCTACCAGATTTTGTAAAAATTGTAAATGTGATTTTGCTCGCTAATAAATAAATAAGTAACAACGAAAATAGTTTATATAATGGTTTTATTAAATTAATATCTAAAATTACAAATTTACATTTTATAACGTAATATTACAACTGGAAGAAGCAAACTAGTGTGATGTCTCACACTCGTATAGGCTTTGTGTTTCATGTGGTGGGGTTTTCTCTATCTACCGCTACTAGATATTCCAAAAACCTAAAATTGTTAACAGCCTTTTACAAATTAATTTCTTAGGGCATCCTGGAATGTCACTCCTGAAGTTTACCATTTGACAAACCTACTTTTATGATTTCTCAAAAAAGGTTTGTTGAATGAATTTTGGAATGATATTCGAAAATAAATCAAGTTTATTTTAACATATTTTTAAATTGTGTAGTAATTATCCCCATGGCAGAAGGCAAAAACTAAAATTTCTACCCATTACTAACGTCGAATAATATACTATGTAGTTTATAGTAAATGAAAGCGGGACCTTTTATGAAGGGTTGACTACAGTCAATTAATGATAAGCTTTAGTACTTTTTTTTATCAATTTTAAGTTTACACTTGCAAACGATTAGTTCAGGTTAGTCAACCGAAACGTGTTCAAATCAAAATAAAACGAATAAGGATTCGACAGATTTTGACCTTTGTCATTTCATCTTTAAAAAAATCTTTAAAATAATCTTCAAGATTTTACCTATTTCTAAATGACTGAAAAATAATTTTGTCAAATGCTGCCTGCTAAAGGACACAAATAGACATCCAAATACGAACAGTTTAAAATGTAAAGTGTAAAAATTCCACAAACAGTTCAAAATGTAGTTTTCAAATTCTACAAACAGTTTAAAATGTAAAGTGTGAAAATTCGACAAACAGTTTAAAATGTAAAGTTAAAAACTCTTTCATACTTTCATTATAGAGCGTTATAGATGAGCAGCGAGGTGACACTATTTTTAAACCCATAAAGTGGTAGTTGTTTTATATTATTAGGCAACTTGTTAAAAATTTGGATGACAGTAGAATCTGGTCTTCTTTGACACTCCCTCAGTCAGCAATATGTTGGAACCAAAGCATCTCTGCTCCTGGTTTCATACCCATGCACGTCTCTATGTCTTGTAAGAGATTGTTCATTCTTTTTGACATGTAACAGGAACTCTAATATGTACTGAGATAGAAAAGTGGGAATTTTTAGCTGTATGAATGCCTATCTGCAGTTTTTTCTCCAGCCTAGTCCTAGAGTTATTCAAACTACTATCCTCTGCAGACCAAAAACTTGCCCTGACTGGCTTGCACAGCCTCATGTCAGGACTGCATAGGACATCACTGAGTGGAAGATGGCAAATATATACCATCCTCATTGTAACCTCTGACACACACATATAGAGACTGCAAAACAAATACTCCCTCGAAGCCTGCCAACTACATCGTCAACATGGTGGTCCCATTTAAACTTGCAGTCCAGTTGGACACCCAGGAAATGGACCTTTTTCAAGTTGTCCCTAACATTGATATCGTCCCGAAGTGCAAAGATTATTTTAATTGTTTTGTCCACTAGCACCAAACCAGTCAGATTATTTATTTTTATATTTATTTATTAAATATTCAGCCATATAAATTTACAATGTAAACTGCTGACAACGTCAAGAATTCAACAATTAGAGATCTAAAGTGATAGGTCATAAGGCGTTTAGAGGATAATGTTATGGTATTTACGTATGTCGTAAAAATGGGTTTTAAGAAGATAGCACTTAACTTTTTTTTAAAACTTTTTTTTAAAACTTTTTTACTTGAGAAATTTCTCTAAGGGACTCTGGTAGTGCAATTAATAATCTGCTGCAACAGCAGAAAGGGCTTTTCCGATAATATGATGATGTTTTGTAGCCTGAAATATAGATTTTATTTGAGTTTCTAGTGTTATATCTGAAGTATATTAAAACTTGTAGGAGTGTTTTTTAACAAACATCAGTGCACTAAGAATCAGAATACTAGGAAGTGTGAGAATCTAATACTGTCGAAAGGTTTTTTTGCATGACTCAAGTGGGCTTAAGGAGTATATTTTACGAATAATTTTGTTTACGTTAAAAGTTAAAGTGATCATAGTGCTGATGAATGGTTTTCAAACAGATACGATCGACATAATATTAAAAAATAAGCTTAAAAATAATGCAATTAATCAAATTTATACTAATCTAACGAATTCTACAGACAAAAAGAAATTTAAATGCATCATATATTTTGGCAACCCCTCGGAAATAGTTTCTAAATATATAAAATCAGACAATACAAATATATCATATAGGACAGTAAACGGGTTGGGTAATTATGTAAAAAATAATAAAGATAAGACAGACAATAGTTTAAAATCAGGCATTTATAAATTTAGTTGTGGTTCCTGTGACAAAAGTTACATAGGCCAGACTGGTAGAAATTAAAAAAAAATAATACTAGAACGTAAAAGATTGTTCTTAAATAAAAAAAAAGGATTCGGCATATGCACAGCACTTGGTATAGGAAAATCATAATTTTAATGAGGAATTTAAAGTTTTGCATATATTGGATAAAGGTAGAAGATTGTCATTGTTTGAAAGTTTAGAAATAAATAGGCTTAAAAATACAGGGAAATCCCTAAATGGTCAACTGGAAACAAACCCATCCCCCTTATTAAATATGTACAATACCTGGCCTAATAACAATTTAGAGTAGTAATTATTAATCTGTTTATTATTGCATTACCTGTTTATACTTTAGTTTGTGAGAAGTAACCGAAGAAGCTATAATATAGCGAAACATGTCGTACAGTGTACAATAAAATAGTGGAAATTAACTTATAAGTGTTTCATTTAGTAAATTTATCTGATCTATTATTTAGGTAATCTGTGAAACATGAAGTAAATTCTCTGCTGGTCTCTCCCCCACTTCTTCATGCATGTTCTTAAAGCCCTTGCTCAAGCCGAATTTTGGATAAATGTCTTTGTCTCATCGCACGTCGGAAAAGACCTAAATTTATTAAAAATAGATAACCTTTTTTTCTTCTGCTATTAGGGAACATCTAAATGAATGTTTTTTACTTTTTTTGGGTTTTATTTCATGGCTACGTCTTGTTACGTCAATTTTAGGTTAATTATATTTCTATAGATAAGTGAGAAAAAAAAAATTAATTTGGAGGTATTTCATTTCTAATGGTGACATGCTACTAAAGCAGTAGGTTTGCAAAAATAAGTGTTATGTTATTAATATTTTTCGAAATTTTTAAGGTCATGAACCAGACAATGAGGATTCTGATCAGTCAGAGGGCAGCTATTTACCTCATAAACTTTCACATAGACAAGTTGAATATCTTAATCTTCCTACTGGAGTGACTACAGGTTAGTATAAAATTTTTAAGGAATGGGTCAATGAAAACAGTTGTAAAATTCTCGGATTAGATGTTGACTTGGTTTATTAGAATTTTTTTGCTAAAATCATTTTGGGAAATCAGAAGTACTATATCGCTACCTATCTATCAAAAATTAGAAAAAACGATTCACATTTTGCAAATTGGAATTGTAACTACGTAACATGGGACATTTTTACCCAAATTGGTTCTTCAAACACTGACTGGGAATTAGTTATTATTAAGCTATGGTCTTATCTACAGAAAAAAACAGCCTGGTAGAAATATAGGCAGAACTTAGGATCCAGCTAACCGGATCTTTTGCATTTTTGCTAGACGCGGCTGTGTTTTGATATCAGTGGTTGCTTACCTTATCATAGTGATTAGTATTGGGAAGACCACTCACGCTCGGCACAGTATTAATGGAGCTTGTTCATATTATAGTAAACAATGTATTAAATCAAAAGTTACATATTCACGAAAGGTAAATATTATTATTAAATTGAACTGAACATAATAATTAAGCAATTCATATACAAAATCTTTTTTTTTTTTTTATGCGACTTCTTTTTGCGTATATTTCTGCTTCGCTTGTCTTCTCTGTATACCCATCTAATTCATACCGTGTGTATATTCTACTTGTTAAAGAATTTAAATATCACGATAACGTGTGAAACAGGCTTTCACGTTTCCAAAAAGCATGTGACTATAATCAGAGAATATAATAGCTACGCAATAGAAGCCTTACGTTTATGTGAGGCCTGGAACCGCAACCGAGTTGCCGGAACTCGTTCAATTTCCCACATAGCAAGGCCACACCGCAGGTGCTTGGGCTTAGTGGTAAGGTCAGCTAGGCACAAAGATACCATAATATCTTAGTGAACAAACATACGGTTAACAATTGAACACCATCCTACCCGCTAAAAAAAAGGAAGACTATAAAATTATAATATCGTTTTCTACTGCCTTTCTGTTCTCTTTCTTGTCAACCCCCCAGACTCTATTCCTAGCTGCATCACTGCCTAAAGGTTGATATCTGGTAGTATATTATAGTTTATTATCGATTTTTAATAAATTAAGAACAAATTCAAACAATTTAAGAGGGAATGTCCATAATTCATTAATATATACAAAGTGTAATTTTTAAGTGTACCTATTTTACAACATAATTACGCAGCTTTTGAACTTTGGCGCACTCAAGGGTCATCCGGTACGTATTTTTAAAATAATTAAACATTTTTCTATGCTTTATTAAATACCATAAACATTCATTTTTAATAACTGTTATCTCATATAAGAAAACCTAACCCTAAGAGGCTTTTTAAATGGGAAAGGTTCTAAAAAATATTCAACAGAGCGGGGCTTCTTAAAAGTCTTTACGTTTTTCGGCATTTTTGCAGTTATCGTTAATTTGAACAAAGGTAACAAATTATATTTTAGTGGAACTGGCAATATTTTAAGGATTACACGCAAAATATCCAAACTAAGTGACGAAAATGTAATATATTTTTTCTCAAAAACTAATAGAGGCCAGAGATAAGAACTTTATCGACTTCAAATTAGGGTATATGCGAAAAATGAGCAAAAAATTCGCTGCTTCCAGTTTTCTGAAGCTTGCTTTAACTTGGAAGTTAGTTGGGAGGTTGCTGGTTCATTTTACAATTTGCGAGCCGAACCGCTCGAGAGTCGCTCCCGAACCGTTTGTAAAAATTATTTTCACAACGATCTTTCAGCGGTCCATGGGAATGGTACGAATAAGACAATAGTTTCCTTCCGTTCATCTTCTTTTAATTTTTTTCAAATGATCCTTTTGTTTCGGGCCCAGAGTAAAAATATTATCCTTTAAATATTAATCAGTATTAATAAATAACGTTCTTTTTACGACATCCCAATCCGTCTCAATCTATAAAATTACCGCTCGCGAACGGCTTGTGAAGGGTTCGGCTCGCAGATGTATACACACCTTCAGATAATACAACTCAGCCAACTGGTCCTATATTTCTCACATTAAATGTGTTTTGCTAACAAAAGATATATGAAATATTCTGATTTTGAAAACTAAATTTATTTCCCGATCTGTAAAATCTTGTTTTACAACTTTTTTAGCAAGATAATATGCACATTAAATCAAATGATAAGTTAGGAGATTACTTGACGTGATCATTATAAAACATATAAGTAAGAAAGTAAGTAAACCAGTACTTATTTTTAAAATTTTTAATTTTTTGCTCAAATTTTTTTTGTTAGGTTTATATCATTTGCAGAATTTAAATATATTAGTTGTCAATCAATGTTCTATTAAAAATGATCAATGTTGATAGCATTCGTCATCTTTGCTGCTCCGCCAATGCACGTTTTTTGCCAAGAGTTTGTTTTTTAACTTTACTCTAATTTTTTTTATTTACTATTTTTTACGGTCGTCGGCTTATCAGAGGCCATCTTGAACCGGTCATCGACCGTACGGTCTACCGACTGGGGAGTGTGAAACGGCATCTTCATCCTACGAGATATCCGATCTCATCCGGCCTGTCCGGCGTGAATAGGATGGTTTTGATGTCGATTCATTTTACACACTTCCCTAAGACAAGAGCACGCGGTGTTTTCCAAGCGGTCACCCATCCAAGTACTAACCGCGCTCGACACTGTTTAAC
The DNA here is from genome assembly GCA_963920685.1 of Polydrusus tereticollis. Lineage (NCBI taxonomy): Eukaryota > Metazoa > Arthropoda > Insecta > Coleoptera > Curculionidae > Polydrusus > Polydrusus tereticollis. Next base: position 53,438,790 of record OY987335.1, on the reverse strand, counting down.
TTCGGTGATCTGACGGGAACCGGTGCTTTAAGTGTCGCTAGGCCCTTGCCTTCCAAACTTTACTCTAATATATTCTTGTTCTTTGTATACATTAAAATATCGAATAAAGAGATTACAAGTACGTTGAACTATATTAGTAATTTCATTCGTAGGCACAACCAAAGACATTTCCTTCTGCCCTCCATACTTTTTTTGAAGCAAAAACAGTTCTTTGGGATCTGATAAGTTATTTGTATTTTTATTGAAAGCACTGCAATTTTTGCAATAAAACTTATCCTCAAGTTTTTTTAAAAGATATCCCGCATAATACACTACAGCACAATCCTCTAATGTAGTTGTTTCATGTTTGTTGAATAAAGAAAGCTCTTGGTGTTTAACACAGTAGGTGGGTGGTGAAAGGTCTTCTAAATCTAAATCAATTTGAACATTATTTGAACCGGCTTGTTCTGAATTTTTATTTTGGATACAAGTGGTTGTTAACAATAAAAGTTTATCTGAATCTTCTTGACAATTTGAGCAATTTTTTTCTGGCAGCGTACATAATATATTTTAACAAATAATATTATACGAACTACATTATGGTCCAGCGCGCTAACTAACCGGAAACCAAATGTACCTATTTAAAGAAAAACTTTGTCGCCGCGAAAAATTGTGATAATAATAATGATCTATTACATTGATTTTATTTTCTCTCCGTTCCGAGCCTTCCTTCCGTCGCGCCGCCACAACCACGCGACAACAATGTAGATAATTTTGGCGGAGCTCGTACGGCTTTAACCGAATATCTACGATTGGAACTTGCCGCCTGTGAGCCAAGTTCCATCGAGGGATCCGATTTTTAACATTTGACGAGCTTTCTATTGCGTATTATTTTCTTTGCTATAATATTGCAAGTATTTTTAATTAAAAGTAATGTGTTGCGGGTGTGGGGTGGGAGGCATTTGCTGCAATATGTCCCTTGGGATCGAAAAAAATCACTCCACAACACTTATAGAAAATGGACCATGCCACAACAACCACCAATTTACCTACACTTATCATAACTGAACCAAATTATATGTTTCTTTAATTGACAATAACAGTGTAACTTTACAATCGCCTGGCAGCAACTTAAACCCAACCAGAAAGCCTCGCACATTTTTTTATCACTTAAAAATATATTAAGTTCAACATGTTAAAATTTTGAGCTGTACACAGGGTGGCCAAATAAGAACGGCCCTCGGCCGTATAATAGAGACCGTTAACCCTTCAGCTTTAGAAAAAAAATATCTGTAGTAAATATGGGCAAGAGAAATCGCTGGAAATTATTTTTAAGTTCGTAAGATGTCCGCTAGGGGGCATAAAAGACATGGTCAAACAGAAAATTAGGTGTTTCTCTTTATCTTACCAAATTAAGAGGTACTGAAAATATATACGTTTTGATCCTTATTGTATGTCGGATCTTTTTTGTTTCAAATATTTTACTCTAACTTCTAAAACAAAATGGTGGGGGAGTGTCAAACTTTGTTTGATATAAAAACCGGTCACTTCGCTTGGGCTGAACGGATTTTAACAAACATAGTCTCGTTCGATAGAGTTTTTATTTCTCTATCTATTGCGATTTGGCTGTTTTTTACGTAAACTTTACTTTTCCCGCTAGAGGGCGCTTTCCGAAATCTAAACATAAAAATAGCTTTTTTATGCAAAAAAGCAAATGGAATGATACATTTGTTTTTTGATGAAAAAATTGAGAATTCAAAGCTCTAAATGTCAGTGAAAACCGCAACTGTCTAACGTTTTTCTAACCAAAGATATTGTCGAGAAATGTTTGAAAAATAAATAAGCGTGCCAAAGCGACTTATTATTAGAATACTGATTACAATAAAGTATTTTAACTATTAACTAATAATTCTACTTGTCCAAAGTGTCAGTATTTAACAATTAAGTGATAAATTAAACTTATAAATTGCTGATGTAAAGTAAAAAAATACGTTAAAATGAAATCTACTAACAAGCAAAATTTTAAAAAGTAGGCTTTGGAAAAAAAGACAGAATCTTAAATAAACTGACATGTCAAATAAATAGTTCTTCCCTAATGTTATTACTTAATGAATGATCTTAGAAAAGTTGATATTTATATTGAAAAATATTTAAAATGCGATTCACCAATGAAGAGGCATTTGATTTGATTACGGTCTACTTCGAATGCCTAAGAAATGCTACCATTGCTACCAGATTATACGCGCTTAATTTTCCCAATAGAAGGCACCCTAACAGACGGGCGTTTGTTCGGCTGGTGCATCGTTTTTGAACAACGGGAAGTGTTAATCTTCCTGTGTTTTGAAGGCAAAGCAGAGGTCGCACTGAAGAAAATATTATTAATGTCTTAGCATATGTGGAGTTTGATCCACAAGTAAGCACCAGAATACTTGCCATGGAATTATGCATATGTCGAACAACAGTTCAAAATATTCTCAAATATTTTCGCTAAGTATTAATTAATTCTTATAATCAAATATTGTATATGCCATATGTTCTTCGTAAACTGTAAATTGTTAAGCTAATTAGTTGGTTTATATTATACTTTATAAGGAAGCTTTTATTGATATGAAACAAAATCATCAATCTAAGAAATTTTCTTTTAGTTTGCATCCATACCAATTCTCACTGGATGAGGGAAGTCCAGTACCAAGGGCGCTGGTCAGTAAACGTATGGTGCGGAATTCTTAATGGACAAATTATTGGGCCATTTACTTTTAATCAAAGTGTAAATGGGGAAGTCTATCTCAATTTTTTGAGGAATCAATTGTCAATTCTTCTAGAAGGCATACCTTTGGCAGTACGATGTGCGATGATTTTCCAACATGACGGATGTCCGGTTCATTTTGCTGTCAATGTTCGACAGTATTTAGAGCAAACTTTTTCTGGCAGACGGATCGGCCGTGGAAGTGTATTTCCAGCGCACACCTAGGTCTCCAGACTTGACTTGTTTAGATTTTTATTTATGAGGTAGAATTAAAGATTTAGTTTTTGCCACCAGACCTACTACTCGACAAGATATGATTAAAATAATAAGAGGCGCAGCGAGAAACATCTCAGTAACAGAGGTCGAGACTGCTTGCTCTTCTGCTCGAACGAGATTACAGTCCTGCATCGAACATTTAGGGCCCCATTTTTAATCATATTTTTTCCAATATAGAAGTTTCCTTATTCAATAAAAAATAATTTATCACTTAATTGTTAAATACTGACACTTTGGACAAGTAGAATAATTATTAGTTAATAGTTAAAATACTTTATTGTAATCAGTATTCTAATAATCAAAGTCGCTTTGGCACGCTTATTTATTTTTCAAACATTTTTCGGCAATATCTTTGGTTACAAAAACGTTAGACAGTTGCAGTTTTCACTGACATTTAGAGCTTTGAATTCTGAATTTTTGCAGAAAAAGCTATTTTTATGTTTAGATTTCGTAAAGCGCCCTCTAGCGGGAAAAGTACAGTTTACGTAAAAAACAGCCAAATCGCAATAGATAGAGAAATAAAAACTCTATCGAACGAGACTAAGTTTGTTAAAATCCGTTTAGCCCAAGCGAAGTGACCGGTTTTTATATCAAACAAAGTTTGACACTCCCCCACCATTTTGTTTTAGAAGTTAGAGTGAAAAATTTGAAACAAAAAAGATCTGACATACAATAAGGATCAAAACGTATATATTGTCAGTACGTCTTAATTTGGTAAGATAAAGAGAAACACCTAATTTTCTGTTTGACCATGTCTTTTATGCCCCCTAGCGGACATCTTACGAACTTAAAATAATTTCCAGCGATTTCTCTTGCCCATATTTACTACAGATATTTTTTTCCTAAAGCTGTAAGGTTAACGGTGTCTATGATACGGCCGAGGGCCGTTCTTAATTGGCCACCCTGTACACTTTAACTTTATTTAAAAAATTTTCTAATTTAAACAAATTATGTTTTCATGACTTTAGGTCCGGAGTAGCCCAGCCAAGGCGATAATTTACTTTTTAGCTTTAGTGAGAAATTTTAATCCACTTATTTCGCTCGTCCGTTAGTGATATGGTTATTCTGAGTACACGCACAACTGAAATGGTCATCTGTTAACTTTATTAACGATAACCACAACCTTTTTTTTACGGAAGGGTCGTTCTATATTGTCGTTATGCAGAAAAATAGATTTTTATAATACAGGGTGTTCTTCAATGACATGCGAATATTTAAGGGTGTGAATTTACATAAAAAATTAATGATAGTTTGCTTTATAAACTATGGTCCAAAAATGTTCCGTTACGAAAATACGGGGTATTAAAGTTTTAGGTAAAAAAATGGAAATTAATTAATATTTTCGAAACTACTTGACATATTTTAGTGATATTTAGTACGTAGCGACAATTAATAAAGGTGCATATTTTCAATACAAAAATAATTTTCAGCTTTAGCAGTGGCGTGCCTACGGGTACTGACTTCGATATTTTTGAGGAAAAAAATGGCACGTCAATGGTTTTGTCCCAAATATTTTTTTTATGATAAGGCACAGCACTGCAGGATAAATCCTTTATGGCGCTCTGGGAGCGGTGCGTGTGCGCAGGAAACGATTCACGTTGGTCTTGAATCTTTGGAGATTATACTCGTTGGGGAACACGATCTCAGGGAGGTCGTTCCAGAGTGATGAAAAAATTTTGAAACAGTGTCGTTCGGGGGACACTAAGCTGAACCACGTACTGGTGGGCTGCAGTGGCTCGTCGTGTATTTCTACCATGCACCGCTCTGGGTGGTATCAAGCGGGCAACCTCAGTTGAACACTTGCCATGAAAATATTTGTAAAATAGACTGAAGTCGCCAACCCGCCTTCGATGTTCAAGGCTTTCCAGGTTGTTTGTCAGACTGGTCACCGATCAAGCGAATGGCATGAAAATATTTGTAAAATAGACTCAAGTCGCCAACCCTCCTTCGATGTTCAAGGCTTTCCAGGTTGTTTGTCAGACTGGTCACCGATCAAGCGAATGGCTCTTCTTTGAATGGAATCTAGCAATCTCAGGGTATCTTTAGGAGCAGAGCCCAAAATATGCGAACAGTACTCTAGCGATGGTCGAATTTGGGCTTTATAGAGCATCAAAAGTTGTTGGGGTGTATAGAGGTTCTTTGTTCAAAAAAGTACTCCAAGCTTTTGCGAGGCTGCCTTAGCAATGGCTGCAACGTGGCTATGCCAAGACATATGACTATCCAAATTAACGCCCAATAAATGAATTGATGAAGCTAAGGGAATCGAGTGTCCCGCCATAACTATATCTGGTTCTTCAACATTAACTTTTTAAGAAAAAACTGCCGCCTGGGTCTTTTTAGCGTTAAATTCTACTTGGTTACTGTCACCACAAGACAGAATTTCTTCCAGGTCTTTGTTGAGTTAAAACAGGGGTGCTGTCATCAGCGAAGCTATATACAGGGTGATCAGTTAAGGGTACGGAGCGGCTATATCTCGAAAACTATTCATGTTACGATTTAAAGGTAAACAAATTATTAACAAATATTGCCAAAAGAATTTGAATAAAAATACTTTTAAGTTCCTAATTTTACCGCTAGGGGTCGTATTTGCTGTGGTGTCACAAAAAGTCGTTAAAATCTCCGCAAACCTAAGTTACATCACTTTAAAGTATCTAAATTATTATCGGTTACCCTGCCGTTGCCATGGTAATAAGAGAAAAATTGTCATTATAAAATTTGTAGATATTTGAACAAGGAATGTAAAAAGTAAATGTCTTACCTACATTAAATATGAAATGTTAGGAGATTTTAACGACTTTTTGTGACACCATAGCAAATACGACCCCGAGCGGTAAAATTAGGAACTTAAAAGTATTTTTATTCAAATTCTTTTGGCAATATTTGTTAATAATTTTTTTACCTTTAAATCGTAACATGAATAGTTTTCGAGATATAGCTGCTCCGTACCCTGAACTGATCACCCTGTATAGGGTTTTTAGTTTTTTCCAAAAGATAGTTAATGTAGAGTAAGAAAAGGGTGGACGACAATATAGAATCTTGAGGGACTCCGGCGTTGATGTTAAATGTGTCTGAAAGAAATCCGTCCATCGCCACTCGCAGAGAACGGTCTTTAAGAAAGCTCGACAGCCATGAACAAAATTGAACCGGCATTCCGTATGTTCTCACTTTAGTTAGGAGCCCCTCATGCCATACTCGGTCAAAAGCTTTGGAAATGTGTAGTGCTACCGCCCGGGACTCCCCATGATGTTCTATTGCGTTATTCCAAACATGAGTAACATAAGCGAGAAGGTCTCCTGTTGATCTAGACTTACGGAATCCATACTGGCGGTCACTAATAATGTTGAAGCCTTCCAGGTATTTTAATAATTTTTCGTTGATAGCCTTCTCCATAACTTTTGATATAACTGAAAGCAATGCGACTGGACGATAGTTGTTTGGCAAGGTCTTCTTGCTTTTTTTGGGTATGGGCTGGACTCGCGCAGTTTTCTAGCAATAAGGAAATATTCCTTTTTTGTAGGATAAGTTAAAAAGCCTACAAAATACCGGTGTCAGTTCGTCAGCGCATGTCTTAATTACAATAACTGGAATATCGTCAGGACCAGAAGTCTTTTTAGTGTCAAGACTCCTCAAGATTCGTTTAACATGGCGGTGGCGGAAAACAATCTCGGGCATTCTCGATTCTACAGAGGGAATGTTCGGTGGAGTACTTCTCTGAAAATTAACCGTTGAATGTGAAGAGAATAGTTCCGCCAGTAAGTTTGCCTTTTCCTGTGTTTTAGCCGCAATGGTGCTATCAGAACGTGTTAGAGGTGGAATGGTTGACTTGGTAAAGTTCTGACTGACGGCCTTAGCTACCGACCAAAATGATCTTGAGCCGTTAGGATATTCAAGAAGTTTGTCTTTGATCCTCTGGTTGTGTGCTTCTTTGCTTTGGTTTATCGTTTGCTTGCATTGGTTTCGAGCGTTAACAAAGATGGTACGATTTTCGGCGGTAGGATTTTTACGCCCTTGTCTGTAGAAATAATTTTTTGATTTAACAGCTCGTTCGCAATTTTTGGTAAACCAAGGCTTGCCGTTAGAAGGGCACTGTTTTGAGAAAGGGATGAAGGCTTCCATTCCAGTAAGAATAACCTACGATATTTCTGTTGCACAGATGGATGGATCATCAGAGGTAAAACCAACGTCCCGCCAAGGAAAAGTTCGAAAATGGTTCCTTAGGTCATCCCACTTAGCTGATGTATAATGCCAGACCTTGCATGGTTTAGGAGGCTGTTCGACACTAATTGGTAGTTTGTTCAGTGCCGAAATAAAGTTGTGGTCAGACGTTCCTAACGGCGGCTTCATGGTGGCAGTGTACAAGTCGGGGTTTGAAGTTAAGAAAAGATCCAACAAACTAGCAAAATTACCATCCTGGTCTGGAATCCGAGTTGGTTCACCCACCAGCTGGGTGAGGCCAGAGCTGATGGCAAAGGATTCGGCTTCACGACCTTGCTCGTCGGTCATGTTTGAGTATTTGAGCCAGTTGACATTATGAACGTTGAAGTCGCCAAGGATGACAACTTCGGAATTGGGATGGTGGGTTTGCAAAAAGTCGATAGTATTAGCAAGAGAGGATAACAAGTCTCTATAATGGGTATCGCTTGGCGGCCGGTAAAGGCAGCAGATGAATTTAGTAAATCTCTGCGTTGATATTTTAAACCACATTACATCAAAGTCGTTAGGCTCGAGTGTCTCCTCTCGTTGACAAGAAATATCACTCCGGACAAAGAGACAAAGGCTAAAATTCCGCCTAAATCGGTGATGGAAGTCATACACAGGGTATAAATAGCTGACCGTACTAATCGATGATCTGACTTGTTTCGGTTAGTGCAAGTACCGGGTGTTCCACTAAGAATGGCTGTCGGCCGTATCTCAGAAAGTGTTAGTCGTATGGCTTGCGGAAAAAAAATATATTAGGTAAAGTGGTCATGAGAAATGGCTGGAAATTATTTTCAAGTTTCTCAGACTGGCGCTAGAGGGCGCAACAGTAACGGTAAATAGGAATCACAAAGTTTCCTCAAAAGTCGACTAGTTAAGGTGTCTCGAAAATAACATTTTTGTATATTTCGAAGGTTTATTAATAAAATTCACCTATAGAACGTGTTCGTCACTTTTCAAATAAAGTGGTGGGGGAAGGTTGAACATTATTTGTAATAAATGCTGATAACTCCGGTCTGGCTTAACATAATTTAGTAAACTTAGTTTCGTTAAAAAGGGCTTTTCTCACTCTATATATTATCTTATGAACTACGGCAATATGTGTTTTACACTAGGCGCTAGGGGGCGCTGTCTTACAACTTCACAAACATTGCGCGTTTTTTCCATAATTGTAAATTTAATAGTATATTCAATTTTACCTGATTACAAGGATGATTAAAAGTCTAAGAAGTCAGCGAAAACCGCAAAGTTAATATCTATTTTCAATCCTGAGATATCAACAACAATAATCATAATTACGGAACATTATGATTTTATTTTCAATTTGCCATTGTAAAGGTTTTTTTAAGAGTCAAATAGGCCTTGGAGAAACAAAATATGAAGGTACGTATGTTTCAAGCAAATATATCGTTACGACAATAATTCTCATTGGCGCCCTAAATGTTCAAATTGTTGCCCATCGTTCTGTATACACGACTCCAATCTCTCCCTGGTTGATAATACTGCAGTTTCCACCTCTGCCGTAGGGATACGGCGGCTGCTGTCCATTATCCTTTCTATCATGTTTTCCCTTGTGGTGGGTCTGGTAACGAAAACAAGATCCTTCAATCTCCCCCATAGATAAAAATTTAGGCATGTTAAGTCAGGTGATCTAAAATAGAAATTACCACTTTCATTAACAGTATCACAATATATCCTATAATATTACCTGGCAGGCCACGAAAATATACTCTTCCTATCCACCTTGCAGGAAATGTGTCGTCAAGAAATTGACGAACGTTTGCCGCAAAATGTGCAGGACATCCATCGTGTTGGAAAACCATAGTTCTGCGAATATCCAAGGGCACATCTTCGAGAAGAATTGGGAGTTCGTAATTTAAAAAATGTAAATATCTTTGCTCAATAAGCGACTCATTAAATACAAACGGTCCAATTATTCTGCCACCCAAAATGCCGCACCAGACATTGACACTCAATCTTCCTTGATGCTGCAGCTCCCGCATTCAATGGGGATTATCCCGCGACCAATAATGTATATTTAGGCGGTTTACTCCTCCATTACTATGGAAAGTAGCTTCATCAGTCCACAAAATTCTGGAGAGGAGATTTCTATGTTCCAATATCATATTGAGCAACCAATAGCAATGATCCAATCTTCTATCATAATCTTGCGGGGTCAAAGCCTGGTGAAGCACAATATGGTAGGGATGTAGCCTAAAGTAAAACAAAATACTTATTACATTGACCTGAAAACTATTAAGAGAAATATTGGCATTATTCTAAACTATTTAAGAGTTATAACATATAGATATAATTACTTACCTTTCTTCTAATAAAATCCTACGCCCAAGTCGCTAACAATTAATCTAATACTAATTTGTGGATTAAATTCCACATATGCCAAAACATTTACAATGTTTTCCTTGATTCGACCTCGACGGCGTCTGCGATATACAGGGCGACGAATACTTCCAGTAGTACGAAAACGGCTAGCTAAACGACTAAACATTCTACTGTCGTATCAGCGCCTTTGAGGGTATCGTACTGCGTAAACCCGTTCAGCAATTGTTGCATTTTCCAAACATTCAAAATACACCGCAATGATGTCAAACGCTTCTCCAAGTAACAGAGGCATTTTGAAAATCAAATACGACACAACACTGTTGGCACGACAAACATTTTGACGTAATGATGAAAGGTGACACGTGCACAGTTTCAATTAATATTTTGTTTTTCCAAGGCCTATTTGACTCTTAAAAAAACCTTTACAATGGCAACTTTAAAATAAAATCATAATGTTCCGTAATTATGATTATTGTTGTTGATATCTCCGGATTGAAAATAGATATTAACTTGCGGTTTTCGCTGACTTCTTAGACTTTTAATCATCCTTGTAATCAGGTACAATTATGGAAAAAATGCGCAATGTTTGTGAAGTTATAAGACAGCGCCCCCTAGCGCCTAGTGTAAAACACATATTTCCGTAGTTCATAGGATGATATATGGAGTAAGAAAAGCCCTTCTTAACAAAACTAAGTTTACTAAATTATGTTAAGCCAGACCGGAGTTATCAGCATTTATTACAAATAATGTTCAACCTTCCCCCACCACTTTATTTGAAAAGTGACGAACAAGTTCTATAGGTGAATTTTATTAATAAATCTTCGAAATATACAAAAATGTTATTTTCGGGATACCTTAACTAGGCGACTTTTGAGGAAACTTCGTGATTCATATTTATTATTACTGTTGCGCCCTCTAGCGCCAGTCTGAGAAACTTGAAAATAATTTCCAGCAATTTCTTATGACCACTTTACCAAATATTTTTTTTTCCGCAAGCCACGACTAACACTTTCTGAGATACGGCCGACAGCCATTCTTAGTGGGACACCCACATGAGGTTTGGTAAATTGTAGATGTTGATGGACTGCATTGATGTTCGAGTTCAGTCCTCTTTTATTGCATAAGTCAATTTGGAAGCCGTTAATCTCGAGTCTTTTAACTTTATACTTTTGAATTCACCGTTCAATTTGAAACATAAGAACTCTCCTGAGTTGTTTTCCTGCGATGCGCCGTTTTTGAGTAAAGAAATAAAAACCGTAGTATTGTTTGAGAAAATTAATCTAATTATTGAAGAATACAATTTTGCAATAAATCTAGTTGCCATGGAAAATGTCACTTGCTTTTTACATCTGACATTTTCTAGTAAGTCTCTGTCGTTCAAGTCTGTGGGTTGTGAATTATTTATTTCATTTTATTTTTACCATCTTGTTAAAAATGGCGAATTATTCATTCATTCATTCAAATGTAGAAATGGCGGAAATGCATTACGTGTATGGTCTCGCCGACGGTAATGGAGAACAAGCCAGGCGTATTTATCACCTGAGATATCCCAATCGTGCTTTGCAGATAGTCGAACCTTTTCTAATATTCTTGTTGAAACTGGTAGTGTCCGAAGAGGTACATCTAAAGGTAGACCTGTAAGTGTGAGAACACCTAAAATTGAGGAAGCGGTGCTGCACGAAGTCGAAGAACATCCTGATGATGAAATGATTGCTTTAAAGCGAGAGAGATCTCCATCAACATCCATAGAGGCCATCCCAGTGGCAGGGCTCAAGCTCCTCACGAAACCTGTAAATATTGTTATAGAAAATACCAGCTCAATTTTAGTTTGATGGTGGCATATGTTTTCTTTTTATTATTTATTAATGGTATACTTAAAGTTTGAGAATAATGATCGCTGATTGCAGTCTGTATTACTTTGTTATTTTGAAAATTGCAGAAATTTGGAAAAAAATTATCAATGCAGGATGTTTCCACTATTTGGTCTTCTGGTGTCAAAGATAGTCTGTTTATAATTATAAGAGTTGAGTAAATCTAAAAGCCTATTTTTGTCATAATTCTAAACAACTGTTAATGATAAGTTAATATTGAAGTCACCTGCCCATATGACCCTGTAGTTTAAGAAAACAGTCCATACCTCTCAGCACAGACCCTCAATGACATCGAAAAAGATCTTGCAGGTACCCCTGAAGGACCCGTAGAGACAGAAAACTAACAATTTTTCAGTTTTATTCACCAATGCGCAAATTTCAATTTGACCCTCAATACAATATTTCTTAAAATCTTTTGACTCTTCAAAATCACCCATCCTATTCTGCGCCTTGATGCAGACACACCATGTTTGATCACAGTCCTGGAATATGATGCAGAAAGACGATATCCCTCTAATTTGACAAAAACTTCCTGTTCAGGCGAGAGTCTGCGGCTGCTGAGTTGAGGAGTACTTCGAGTTCCAGTGTCTTGCTTCGCAGACTCTAAATGTTCATTTGGAATTTGTTTAGTTTATTTTTACTTGGTTGTTGCGTTTGTGTTTTGTTGATCCTTCTTCCTGGGCTCTGTCTTAGTCGCAGAAAATAATTCACAATTATCCCCTGGGGCCACATATCTGGTGTCTTCACTTGGTCCTTGATGTGATGGAATTTCTACCTTGGAACTGCTTTTTATTTTTGCAGTTTTCGTTTTCATTTTTGTCACATATACCGGTACTTTTGTGTTATCCTCGATGTACTTTTTGAGTTTCTCGGGGATTGTACTTGTAGCTGCTAACCCCAAGATGAGAAGGCAGGTTCCACGATCAGATGGCACCTCTTTGTTGTCACTTCTTTTTCTTGCTTGTAAAAGCAAAGTTTCGAACCCTGAAGGCATTTTACGTATGCCCTGAAGAATTTTCACCTTTAGTGTGCTATTAGTAAAAGGAGTTAGCTCTAGCAGTTCGTTGCTGTTGTATTCAATAAGATTATCTGTTTTACCATTATCTGCTCTCAAATCATCCAGTCTATCCTGAAACACTTTGTGAATTTCGTATTCTTCCTGATGCGTGTTCATGTGCTCTGCTAGGTGTTTGAAGAGTTTTGTTTTGCTGCAATGGTCCCACATATTCTCACGGTAATTCAAGAACTGAGCAGTGTCCACAAATATAGCGTGATGCGTGTGATTTTATATGTAAAGCTCAATTTTTTCATTATATTTTCGAATTAAGTATTTCGTTTTGTAATCGCATGCCTTCTAAAACACTATTTTTATGGTGGTAAAGACCACAGTGTAGGCAGTTTCTTCCATAGATTCTGTGTGTTTTTCTCCTGTCCCGACTATTTCCTCAAATGTTAGATTGTAGCTTTGCGTGTTCGTGTCAGATTGTTCTGTGGAGGGGTTTTTAAAAATATTGGCACAGCCTGTGGCTGCCTTGTCTCCTGCTATTAGAAGTTGAGGGCGTCTTTTAGACGATTTTAGTAGCTCAATTGCGAGAGGGTCGGTATTGTAAGCGACGGGCGAAGTCTGAGTAATTCCCTTCCATGTCCCTGTTGTTTCAGTCACCGGTTCCGCACACAGTGAAGTATTTGTAGAAAAATCTGTTTGTATATCCTGATTTACATTTATGCGCTTTACAGCTTCACACAATAGCATGTCATAGAAAATGTCATCATTGTAATCCGTTTGTATTCCTAGTGACTTGGTGACTTTTGGATTGCGTTTGGATACAATTTCCTTATTATCTGTTCTTTCGTGTGATTGTATAGAGCTCTCTCTCCTCATTTTAGTATCAGTCTGACATTCTACGTTGCATAATTTAATATTAAAATAATTTCCTTTAGTTGCACGTTTAGGTTCTTTAGGATTTTGTCTTTTTCTTTGATTTCTTGTATGTAGCTACTTTCTGTTTCAGGACGTCCTCCTGAAAAACATCCCTCATCGTAACTTGGTCATGTATGTGCCTTTCTTGTTGCTCTAACGTAGATTTTATTTGCTTATTTTTTAAAACAATCTCTTCGACGATGTATTCTTTCCGTCGTATCTCCGTGGCGCAATAGTTTGTGCAGTATATTTTATGTCCCTCGATGAAAGGTGGAATAAGAAAGTATGATAGAGGGGTGAGCGCTACAATGAGAGAAATAGGATGGTTTAACATGAGGAAAACAAGAATGTTTCATAGCCTAATATTGCTTAATAAAATAATCGTTAAAAAATGCCCGTATTATTTATATCAAAAAATAAAATTTAGATATGACTCTCATGCCTTGGACCTTCGGCATAATTCTACTATCACTCCTCCGTTGCACAAAACCACTGTGTTCAAGAGATCATTCAGTTATCAAGTCTCCTTAATCTACAACAAAAGTCTTGTTAGTTTAAAATCTGCCCCAACTAATTTATTTAAAAATGCAATTCGTCCTCTTCTCAGACAAATATGTTCCGATACACAATAAACAGTCCACATAGCCACCTTGCCAGCTATAGTTAACTTATAGTTACTTATATTACTTCAATTAGGTAAATTACGTGTTATTGCACATTAATTGTACATTTATTGTTAGTTTATAGTTAGTGATCGACCGATATGACTTTTTTAGCCGATACCGATAATCGGCCGATACTGATAATGTCTTGGCCGATAACGATATATATCGGCATATCGGCCTTTTTTAATTGATAACATTATTAATGTCTAAAATCTGAATATTCTGTAACATAATTTATAATTCTTTAACGTTCAATTTAAAATCACAAAAATAAAAACAAAAATTGCACTTTGGCAACACAGCAATAGGCGGTAATTTATGTGGCTCAGCGCCAAGTCATTGGTGAATCCCCTTAATTTTAATTTCTCGGTGAATCCCGTGCGTTTATTGCCGTGCATTCAGTATAGTGATGGGAAGAATCGGGTATTTTCAAGAATCGAGTACTGAGGGATCGAGTACTTCGCGGAATCGGATATTTTATTGAATACCGAGTACTGAGTACTTAGCGATTTGTTTTCATGGTTTAAGCGAGTGAGATTTTTACGAGGATATTTTAGAATTACATTTATTTTTCCCGCAAAAAATCGCTGTAAATAAAAAAAGACATCAAAAGATTATTTTTTCAATTTTTTTATAAGAATTACATGTTTAAATTACGTGTTTTTAAACGGTGAAACCTCAGGTTTAACTATATTTTTTTAAATAGAATAAAACATTCTAAAATAAATAAATAACAAAAATAAATAAAAGTTTTTCTCTTTTAACATATTATTATTTCGGAAAAATGAAATAAAAATCTTATAAACTAAAACATTTTAAACAAATTGTTAATATAAACTATAAAAACTATTTTAAGAAATTATTTGGTTAAGGTTCTTAGGCAATAAGCGATTTCGACGTATATTTATTAATGGTCCTTCTTTAGAAAATACTCGTTCTGAAGAGAACTCCGGTTAAATGTCTTAAACCCACCTTATTTTTATTTAATGCTTCACAAAACATACATCAATAATAAAGAATAATAGCACGCAACATAACACTTACTTCTTACTTCCTAACTAAAAGGGAAATAACTTTTAAAATAAGCATAGAATTTGCCGCGTCGAAACGTTTAGAAACAAACAAACAAAGCCTAACCTAACAAAACACGTATATTCCTTCAATCGCATCACCCGAGTAAAACGACGAGCACCGACACCGAACACCGATCCAATATTTCCAGCGATTCCAGCGTCTCGGTCTCCAACTTCGAACCTCGCTCGAACCCGGCCCGATTCCGTCTCAGCCTAATATTAAGAATCAGAATCGATCCCGGCGCTTGTGGTCAGTATTCGAATACTACCGATTCCTTTAAGAATCGAGTATTACTCGATTCCTGTACTCGAGTACTCCCATCACTAATTCAGTATTGCATTCTTAAAGCAGATCGTTATAAGTTCGATTATTTCTTGGCGTAATTTAGTTAATCTTTAACAAAGACATAATATTAATAGTTAATAATAATCCTATTGGAGTTTGGTGGAGTGCAAAGTAGCGAAATGGATGGAAAAAGTATTTATTGAAAATATTTCATAAAGAATAAATTATCCCCAGCAGATAAGAAATCCACCGCAAAATGTAAATTGTGTGACATAACCATTTCATTAGGGGGAGTGGGAAAATCGGCGAATACCTCAAACATGAAATACCATTTAGAGAAAAAACATCCTCAAGAATATTATAAATTGAAAGGGACTGATTCAAGCTCAGGTTAGTACTAAATTTTTATTTTCCAGTTCACGTTATAAAAATATTTACCAACAATAGGACCTGCTCATTCAGGATTATATTATTATACATATAGGATTGAGGGGCAAACCACCCAGGAATTTTTTGCTAAAAATCTAGGGATTTATTTTATTAGGAATTAAGTAATTTGTTGGGAATTTGGGGAAATTAAAGGAATTTGTGTAGGAGGGGGGACATTTTTCTTTTTCATCACTTTAAATCGTTTCATTAACAATTAACACCTACGATATGATTTTATTTAAAAACAAATTTCCCCGTTTATTTCAACGTTTTGACTTTTGATCACTCTGAGTCTATTTTTTTTAGAAACGGCTGGACCTTCTAGTAGTTCTAGTAGTACTTCTAACTCTAACTCTAAGCTATTGCAAGTCTCACTGGCTGACTCTTTCAAGCAAATGCAAAAGTGGGACATTAATTCATCCAGAGCGAAGGAGTTTCACTACCTTATAGGTGAAATGATATGTTTAGATAATCAGCCATTCAGCATTGGATCAGATGATGGCTTTACTCGGCTACTAAAGAAAGCTATTCCAAATTATGAAATTCCTTCTGACAAATACTTCAGAGAAAAGTTGTAGCAGATATTTACTCAAGATGTAAAGCACAAGTGACTCAAAAAATTTCAAATATGTTGGGAAAAGCATGTTTTACTACAGATATTTGGACGTGCAAATATACAAACAGTTCTTTTTTGTCTCTCACAATCCATTTTTTTGAAAAAACATGTTTTAAGTTTAAATCAGAGATCCCATTTTTCACTTGCCTGCAAGAAGTTCCGAGGATCTCATACAGGAGACGCCATAGCTGAAGCATTTAATTCTTTGTTACAAGAATGGAATATAAAAAGGGAACATATTCACTTAGTATTAGCAGACAATGCTGCCAATATGAGGAATGGTTTTGTTAAGGCAAAAGTAAATTATGAAGCATGCTTCATTCATTCTTTACAACTTGTAATACAGGATGTTATACAAAGTCAACGTTCAGTCAGTGATTTAATAGCAAGATCAAGAAAAATCGTTTCGCATTTTAATCACTCTCAAACTGCTTGCGATAAACTAAGTAAACTACAAGAACAACTAAACCTTCCCAAACACAAACTTTTCCAAGATGTACAAACACGTTGGAATTCCTCATTTTATCTACTCTCTCGCCTACTTGAACAAAAACAAGCAGTAAATTTATATATTTTGGATCATGGGACTCTTACAGACTTGACATTTTCCGAATGGGAATTAGTTGGAAGCATTTTAAATTTGTTAAAGCCATTTGAAGACATAACAAAAATTACAAGTTCTTCAGACTGCTGCATATCTGAAGTCATTCCATTTGTTTCGACTATCACTTCCTATCTTAACAAAGAAAACGCTAATTTTGCAGGAGTATGTACAATGAAAGAAGAATTGAAAAACAGCTTGAATAAACGATTTCAGAATATATTTATAAAAAAACATTATACCATCGCGACTTTCTTGGATCCTCGCTTCAAAGACAATTTTTTTACAAAAGACCGTGATTTTATATGCGAATACATATCTACAAATCTAAAGTCCCAAATAAAAGAAAACAATACATCTGTAGAACATTCCAGTTCCCCTGACATTTCGGATTACATTCAAGACCATACAATAAATGAAACTATAGATTCTATAGAAATTGATAGTGATGACAACGAACCACTTGCTAAGTATGTTCGAACTTCTGAACCTGAGACTAGTCGAACATCTGGCCAAAATCTGTTTTGGGAAATCTACGAAGAATTTGCCGGAGAAGGAATGAGCTCCACAAAAACAAAAACCATTCCAACAACATCTTCTTGTGACACAAAATCATCTTCTAGGGCATCCATTTGTGAAGAAGTGAATGCTGAAATTACAGAATATAAGAAACATCCTCTTCTTGAAAGAAAAGCGAATCCCATTTCTTGGTGGCAAGAAAAACGAGAAGTTCTACCATTATTATATAATCAAGCTCTTATATATTTATCTGCACCAGTTGGCAGTGTTGCAAGTGAGCAAATGTTTTCAGAAGCTGGAACCGTAAATTCGGCGAAAAGGAATCGGCTGAATCCAGAAACAACCGAGAAACTAATATTTTTACATGATAATTTGCCTAAACTACATTATTCATATTAAATGCCTATATCAGGTTATATCTACCATAATTTCTTAAGATTAACTTATTTGAAATATTACTTTAAATTTAAATATAAAAAAATGTTTTAAGCTGCTATGGTTGTTTTTATACATCGGCCGATATAGCCGATATATATTTACATCTATCGGCCGATACCGATAATCGGCTCTCGGCCGATATAGCCGATATATCGGTATCGGTATCGGTATCGGTCGATCACTAGTTTATAGCTTATAGATTCATTCAATTTTTTGTTCCCTTAGTGATTACTACTTACGCCATAGTTTAGAATATTGGGTTAAATGAGGAAGCTTCCCAACAAACATATTAAGTAATGTAGACCAGAACGGTAGAAAAATAATCCTAAATTGGCAAATATTTGCTTATATTTGCCTTAAATGTTTTCTTAAAAGTCACAAAAGATCCGAACTCTAAAATCTAAGTCAAAATTTGGATATCTACAACTTAAATAATTTGTTATAGGGAAATCTACTTTTAGTTTAATTTAGGTACCTAGTTAAAATTACAAATAAATTACCTCTTTGAGACATTAAAAATATTTAATCCTAATAAGGAATATGATTAAGTCATAATTTACTTAATTGTTGTTAATATATATATATATTCATAATTAAGGAATTTTTTGGCTATTACGCTAGGTAAACATTACCTAATTATTGCCTAAAAAAGTCCAAATAATTTACTGACCATGTAGTTTTAGAAACAAGTAATATTTTGGATAATTTTGCCATATAAATTATTCCCAAACTTATAGACCTTTTGTGGTTAAAAATTGAGCTACTTCATAACTTTCTGATTAACCTCAAAAGCTAACATTGCTTGTACAATTGACCTGTTAGAAAAGTTGTCCTGATTAAGGTCGTAGATTACATATTACACATTACCTTTAAGTTACATCTTCCCTTTATATATCTTTAACGACATTTGTTTATGTTTTCAGTTGTGTCTGTATTTTTTTTCTAACCTTAAAGCAGTGGCGGCTCGTCATTGGACGCGGGTGAAGAGCCGCTTCACCCCTATAATTTTCTAATTTTCAATTTAATTTATTATTTTTATAAAATTTTTACAATCTAAATTTTCTATCAAAATTAGTGCGATACTGACCAATACTCATAAAAGATAATTAACTATAAAACTTACCGCCGCTAAGCCGCTTGTTAACCTTCACCGCTATAAGATTGGTCGGCGCCCTACAACGTCACGAAGCACGTGGAAGTGAAGCACACTCAGCAAGGTTAATAATCGCGCTGCAGTATACAGATTTATTTACGATGGTCGCTATGACAACGGTCGAATCACGCATGCTAGACATATGAGCTATTTATAGAACGGTGCGGCCGGGCAATACCATTACCATTTTAAATCTCTTTATTGCCTATTTTTCTTTATAAATAAATCTTTAGCAACTAACTTAGCCTAGCCTAACCTAATACATAGTACTAAAATTAAAAAAAAACCTAAGACTAATTACAGAATTGGGCGCATACGGACCGCAAGCATACGGCCCGAAATGCGCCTAAAAACCAGGCCTTAAGCCTGGCGGCCGATATTATGGCTTGTGGTTGCCTAATCTATTTTAAATTTTCACATTACTCCACTCGCGTTCCGGCACGGTGCCTTTCCGGGTGCTATACAGAGTATTACTCCGAAGAGTATAATATTAAAATTTGCAGAAATAGTAAAGCGGTCAATTGTATACCAATAGCAGAGCATTCTGGAAAAACTCGAAAAAAAACCAGTGAAAGTTTTTTGTATCACAGTTGAAAATCATATCCGCCTATGGCGGGTAGTTTGGATGCACAGCGACATACCACCCCTGCTCCGTCATCTCCGCAGCAGAGAGAGGCAATGTTTAATGGGGGTTTCCTCGTCAGTCAGGTCGATAGGCGTTCCATTTGGGTCTGCCCACTGCCGTTTCTCGTGTCAGTAAAGCACATTTTGGACCGCAAAAATCCGCCGAACGAGACCCGGTGATGCTTGAAGGTCAGCGCGATTTTTGCAGCCTTTTTGTGCATTACTTTGTCTGTATTTTAAGTTGGTTTAGATATTTTTGTATGTCCGTTAGTCATATTTTCGTTTTGTTTGTTTGTTTGTTGTTTTAGTGTTGTTGCTGTACGTCTGGCAGTGGGATATTGTAAATCGGTAGTTTGTGGTACAGTGGTTTATGTTTTGTATTAATGTCGTTGTCTGCACGTCTGTCTGTTATGTTTCTCGTCATTGGTGAGTGTTGTAGGTTGTACATGTAAAATTTGTTGGATATGTCACGTATGTATGTGATTATGTCGTCTATTGCTGCCATGTGATGCAGGTTCTGGATCGTGACGTATCTGTCCGATGACGTCACGCATCTCAGAATCTTGTTTTCGAGCCTCAGAAGCCTTTGCATCTAAGTGCTCGAAGCACTGCATCACACGGGAGCACCGTATGTCAGTATTGGTCTTATTATCTGTTTGTATATTAGTAGTTTGTTGGGAGGGGAAAGGTGGGATTTTTTGGATAGAATGGCATAAAGGCTTTGCATTGCTACAAAGCCTTTTTTGAGGGTTTCGGTAAAGTGGGGCATAAAGGAAAGTCTTTCGTCAATTGTGATTCCTAAATATTTGAAACGTCTTTGTGGTTGTATGTATGTGTTGTTGATTTTCAATGGCACGATTATTCTATTTTTCGTGAACTTCTTTGTTAAAGTTGCGCAAGTGGTTTTAAGCGGATTTACTGCTATTTTCCACTTTTTAAAGTATGGGTCCAGAATATTGATGTGCGACTGGACTTGTCGCTTAGCAGCTTCCGCATAAAAAGATTGCGCATAGAAAAGCGCATCATCCGCATACAGCGTAAGTTTTGTGAGGGGATACCTCGGGAAATCGGCCGTATACAGGTTATAAATACAACAGCGGTGACAACACGTTTCCCTGAGGTACCCCCGTGTTAGTTTTAAGTCCTTTTGTATATAGTTTTGACGTTTTTGATAAGAATTGTCAGTAAGATAAGACGATTGATTAAAATAGATTGTGTCAGAAATCCAGAGTTTTCAGTTTAACTTTAAGCTTCCAAGACAAGACGATAATTCCTTTTAACATTGGTCCTTCGAAAAACAAAGAAAAAGCCCTTTGGAAAATACAGGAACATAAGAAATATCAAGTTATAAGGTAATATGGAAAGAAATCCAGGTAAAAGACAGACAGGTAGACAGTTGGATCCTAATTATGTTTGGCCCGAAATTGCCCAAATAAGACGCAGAGTATTAACAGAAATTCCACAAGTAAGTGCAGATAAAGCCATAAGAAGTTCAAGAAGTGAGACCAGGAGTGTAGTTAGAGAAAAAGATGTTGAAAAATTGGCAATACCTTTGACAGCTATAACTGTAACACCTACTGAAATGACTGAAGGTGAGAAACACCTAACTTATGACAAATCTTCGAGTAATAGAACTTGTGGTGATATTGAAAGAATGAAAATAGCCTTTGAAACTGAAAAAAAGAAACAAGATCTGATGGAAGAATTTATGAAACAAAAGTTACATGTTCTTGAAATAGAAAAGCAGTTACGTGAAGCTCAAGTAAGTGGATCTATTAGTAGTCATACAAAATCAGATAAACAGACAGACAATTCAACATTTCATGAGACACGTGCAGTTCAAAAATGGGTAAATGAATTACCAGAATCGTTTTCCAAACAAGAGTTTGACCTGCAAGACCTCAAACCTAAAGATTTCGACGAACATAACAACGAAAAGACAGATATTGACAAGTTATGTGAAGCATTAAAAAATGCAGTAGAGCCAAAACGGTTTTTTGAACGTGACTTTCCAATATTCGATGGAAATCCTGCGGATTGCCCATTATTTTTTTTTAATTTTAACAAAATTTCAACAGCATGCAACTATAATAATGAAGAAAAGATGACAAAGCTTTAAAAATGTTTACGTGGAGAAGCTAGAAGTGCAGTTATTGGTATGTTAATTGCCCCAGATAATTTAGATACTGTACTGAAAATTTTAGAAATGCGTTTTGGAAGACCCGAACAAATTATTGAGACCATTATTCATAAAGTAGCTGCAACACATCCAGTACGAGAAAATGATCTAGAAGGTATGATAAAATTTTCAAATCAACTTTCGGGTTTAGTTTCGACCATAAAATCCCTAAATTGCCAAAATCACCTTCAAAATCCACAGCTTCTAAAAGATTTAGTACAAAAATTGCCAGAATCTCTTTAATTTCGCTGGGGAGAATTTATCTTGAAAAATAGACGTTCAAATCTTGCAGTATTCTCAGATTGGTTGTTGGAACTGTCAAATGCAGCAAGTTTTGTTATTTCACCCAAAAATTCTAACAAAAATCGACAAAAGCCCAGGGAATTTACATATGCAACACAAGAAAGAGACGAAAAATGCATATTTTGTAGAGAAGGCAAACATAAAATTGGAAAGTGCCGCAGATTTGTAAACGAAGATATAGACTTACGTTGGAAATTTGTGACTGACAAGAAATTATGTTTTTCCTGCCTGAAAAGTAGACATCAGACCAACAAATGCCAGCACAGAAAAACTTGCAATATTAATGGATGCAAGCAAGGTCATCATACGTACAATACATAAAAATAGACCAGAAGGAATACCATCAAACAAGAATACCGATCGTGAGACACTTTTAGCAATGGGACAAGGCTCCAAAAATATACTTCTAAAAATGGTGAACGTCTTACTACATGGACCTCGAGAAACAATACAAATTGTAGCTATATGTGATGAAGCCGCAACAGTTACTTTTATTGATAGTTCCCTAGTTGATCGTTTAGGTGTCACAGGTGAAAGCATACCGCTCTGTGTACAGGGGACCAACGAAATGAAGACAACTTACTTAAATTCCATTTGCTTTGACGTCGACATTTCAGGAATACACGAAAATGCCCGAATGTCCAAATTGACAGGTGTAAGATCAGTAAACAACTTAGCATTGCCAGAACAGCATATATCGCAGAATGAATTTCGTAGCTATTCATATCTAGCAGGTATTCCTTTCACTGAAATTAGACATCAACCCATGCTACTAATTGGACAGGACAATATTCATTTGACAGTAGCCCGCAAAATATGCGAAGGTCCTACAGATTCACCGATAGCAACAAAAACTACTTTGGGATGGATTATTCATGGACGCGCCGAAAATAAATTTCTAAAGAAAAATTAATTTAGTTTTCATATTTGCCATCAAGATACTAATGATTACCTTCATAACCTCGTTCAAAATTCATTTACAATAGAATCATTTGGCGTATCAATTCCAAATTTACCGACAAATAAGTCAGAAGCAAGAGCTATAGAAAGAATCGGAGAAATACAAGAAAATACCAATGTCGCTGATTGGAAATGGGTACCTTTACATAAAAATCCTGCAGACCTGGCTACAAGATCAAATGACCGAAGTGATCGCTGCAATATCGAAAAATGTATGAATTTTTGGCTTCAAGGTCCCGAATTTTTATATAATGCTAACAAAGATGAATGAATGGCCCACAACAAAAATACCCTTTTCACAAAATTAAATTGACGAAAAGCCCAAAGAAACAGTTATAGTTACACTGTTACAAAATGATGGTCTACCGGACATCGAGAGATATTCAGAATTTGACAAATTAATCAGGGTAACAGCTTGGGAGTTGAGATTTATTACAAAATTAAAAAGTAAAAAGACAAAAATACCAGATGCACAAAGAAACCGAGAAAATATTTTGACCAGACAAGAGATATTAAATGCAGAAACATTTTGGATAAAACCGAGTCATAAAGAAAGTTTTCTAGAAGACATTGAAAATATACAAAAAAATAGAGAGCTAAAAAAACAAAGTAGACTCAAGAAATTAACCCCGACACTAAAAGAAGACCTTCTTGTCCTTGGAGGAAGGACAAACTTTGCCGGTTTTATGAGTGTTACCGCCAGAAATCCGTACATTCTTCATCCAAAACATAAATTAACAAAACTTCTGATTCAACATTACCATGACATTTTTGGTCATCAAGGGGTAGAAACAGTACTTAACAAAATTAGACAGAAATTTTGGATTATTGACGGGAGACAAGCAGTAAAATCATGTTTTCAAAATTGTCTCAAATGTAAATTAAGAAAATCTAAACCTATAGTTCCTTTAATGGGACAGCTACCACCAGAAAGATTGATTCCAAATGTAAAACCATTCACTTACGTTGGTATCGATTATTTTGGACCTATCATGGTCTCAGTAGGGCGAAGACAAGAAAAAAGATGGGGTGTCCTATTTATATGTATGACCTTAAGAGCGATACACCTGGAAGTAGCACATTCCTTAGATGCGGATTCTGCTATAATGGCCTTAAGGAGATTAATTGGTAGACGAGGAACACCAGAAGTAATTTTTTCTAATAATGGTACAAACTTTAGAGCAGCGGCAGAAGAATTAAAGAAAGCGGTAGACGATATGAATAAGGAAGCAGTAGCCGAGATCATGTCAAAGAGACAAATTAATTTTGAATGGAAATTTATACCTCCTCGCTCACCGCACATGGGCGGCTCGTGGGAAAGACTTACAAGGTCCGTAAAAACTACCTTTTCATTCATTCTAAATGGACAAAAATTAAATGACGAACTTCTATTGACACTTTTCTCTGAAATTGAATATATTGTAAATAGCAGACCACTGACCTATGTATCCAGTGATTCAAATGACCCTGAAGCTCTTACTCCGAACCACTTTATAATGAAAACTGAACCTGATGAAGCAACATGCTTCCAGAGTCCTAACAATCAATTATTCCGGAAACAATGGCAGAGATGTCAATAAATGTCAAATAGTTTTTGGAAACGATGGGTAAAAGAATACTTACCAATACTATCACGGCGAACAAAATGGACTTATGAAACAGATCCCATAAAAGGAAATGAGATAGTAATTTTATAATGGAAGATAATCTGCCCAGAAACCGCTGGAAGCTTGGAAATATTATAGCAGTCATTCCTGGACGAGATAAAAGAATAAGGGTGGTTGATGTAAAAATCAGCAGCGGAGTTAAGCGAAGACCAGTTAGTAAAATATGCAGACTAAAGATGGAAGAATAAAAAAAAAATCAAAGAAATGCATTGAATGCAAATTCTACAGCTGCTATAGATACCTGATGATGTGATTCTACACCAGCGGGGGAGAATGTTAGTTTTAAGTCGTTTTGTATATAGTTTTGACGTTTTTGATAAGAATTGTCAGTAAGATAGGACGAATGATTAAAATAGATTGTAGATAGTAGATTTCAGTTTAACTTTAAGCTTCCAAGACAAGACGATAATAAGTTTGTATTAATGTAATTAGTACTCTGTAGTAACTGTATTTTGTCCTAAATTGTATTTATTTTTGACATCAGTCCGGACTTTCGCCACTGCCTGAACTGTATTATGTCGTGGTCTAAAACCAAATTGTTCGTCTTGTATGTTTGTTAGTAAGTTCTGTTTTTTGAGTTTTAGCAAAATGTTTTTTTCAGCTATTTTGGACATTGTATTAGTTAAAGCTATAGGTCTGTACGAGTCTGTACGAGTATGCTTTTTTTGGGTCTTTGTTCAGTTTAAGTAATGGTATTATGATTGCCTCTCTCCACTGTACAGGGAAGTACTACAAGGTGAACATGGCGTTTATTATATATAATAATTGCACAAACGCTTTTTGAGGTAAATTTTTTAATAAAATATTAGGAAGCCCATCGGGTCCAGGGGCTTTTCTGAGAGGTAAAAATCGTATTATCTCTCTCAAGTCCCTGGGCCTGATGAGCAATTTGGATAGGACGAGGGGGGTATAGGGTATTTTTGTCGTGTCACGTTTGTCATTAAGTTTGTAATGTTATTTTGCGATTGTTGCGTATTGTCGGGTGAAATGCAGACTGCTGCAAGCGATGTTGCCAGACAGTCTGCTTTTTCCTTGCCAGTTTGTATTTGTTGACCAGTCAATGTCGGTATTTTGTTGAATTTGCGTTTGAGGCGTTTGGTCAGACGCCACAGTGACGAGTCTTGTACACTTAGTCCAGTCAGTGTGTCTGTCGCAAGTGTTGTTTTTATGTATGTTGATTTTATTACGTATTGTATGTTGTATTTCTGTAAGTCTAATTTTGTCTATTTGTCTGTGAGTTTGATGCCAGATTTTTCGTAATCTGTTTTTAAATTTTATTAAGTCCAAAATGTCTTGTGGTAGTCTGTCTTCTTTATGTCTGATTTTAATTTTTTGTCCAATTTGTTTGTGGATTGCTTGTATGTTTTTTGTTAGTTTAGTCACTTCGTTTTCTAGTGTATGTATGTCGTGAATGTTATTGTTTACCGTTATTTTATTGTTTAATAATTGTCTGTAGTTATTCCAATTTATATTTTTTAAAAGTATAGTGTTTGTCGGGGATTCAAAAAGCATTTGTACATGCCACTCCACCATTACAGGGAGATGATCGGAGCTTAAATCATTCAGAACTGTCGCCTCAGACAGGCCTAAAATATTTTTATTTAAATATATGTCGATAAAAGTGGGCGTTGCCCCGTTCATCGGGTAGTGAGTGGGCGTGTCTGAGGCGACAATTTCTACATTATTATTCATGATATAATCAAAAATTAAATTTCCATGACGGTTGTTGAGGTGGTTATGTCACATATTGTGTCGTGCATTCAAATCACCAGCCATAAGAACCTGGCCATGACTGACAAAAAATGACTCAATATCGTTGTTTGTAAGACGAGTGCGGGGTGAGGCATATACCGCACTCATCACCACTCCATTCCTCAAGCGAATCGACACATGCTCCACAGCACTTATGTAATTGTCGATTTGCATGTGAGGAATAGTCTGTTTAATGAGTATGGCAACACCGCCACCCCGCACATTTCTGTCTGCTCTGTATATTTGATAAGCACAGTTAAGTAGGATCTTACTCATTTTTCGTTCGTTCGGAATCAAATTTGCATCGAGTCGCGCACCGTGTGAGCCGTGAACGTTTTACGAAATGTTACCATTGTATGATCCGATCTGCATCTTATTAGAAACACCATTTTCCATGTGGAAAAACGACAATAAAAGAGACTTTTTAAATACGGAGGAACCTACTACTAAGCCTTTCCTTCAGTGGTATTCTGATTTTAATTGGTTGTGTGGAAGTGTATTTAAAAAAACTATTTAATAAAACTAGCGTACCAGTTGAACGTAGTTTCTCTTGCTTAAAAAGAATTAAAACATATCTTCGTAACTCAATGACAGAAAACAGACTTACTAACTTAGCATTGAAAAAGGACTTCTAAATGAACTTATAAGTGTAGAACCATTTTTTATGACCACATCATCGATAAATTTGCAGCTCTAAAAAATCGAAAAATAGACCTCATATTTAAAAAGTAGATGGGAGCAGTCAAAATAAGTGTACTTACGCGAGAGTGTGCCGGTGGGTAAGTAAGTAATTGTATTATGTTTTAGTCTCGGTTTAAGTTATTATTATAAATTGGTGGCGGCGCTCATGGTATATTATTTCTCGTAGTTACCGCCATCGCCGGATTTTTCGGCGTGGTCCCAACTAACCCACAAATTTTTCGCCTGCGGCCTACGGCGCTATCTCCCTTGTGGTGTTTTTTATTTTCCCCACTTGAAAACCAAGCACCTTGATTTAAAAAAGGGCGTGGCACCAAAAACATTTTCGTCTGCGGCGCTATTTTTTTGCACCCTTCACGCTATTTCCTTAAGCGCCTCCGGCGCTATACCAAAATACGCTTCACCTGTTCGTGCTTGCACGAGCCGCTACTGCTTTAAAGGGCGTAGCGGGGTAACATTTGCAATGCCAAAACAAAATTCGAATAATAAGAGAATATAAAAGCAGCAATGATTTTCAGCCTGAAATTACATCAATAAGTTCCTTAAACACGGCTCGGTCGAAAGTAGAAGACGACGAAGACGAATTTATTGCTTTAGATCCAAAAGAATCAACTATCGAATTTGAAACACTCGATGATCAACTTTTGTTATTAGATGAATTAAGATTGTGGGCTTTACAGAATAAGGTGACTATATCTGCAGTAAGTGATCTTTTAAAAATAGTTAGAGCACATGGAAAAGTAAACTTCCACAATATGGCAGAACTCTTTTGAAAACACCAGCAACATTGGAAATTACTCAGATAAGAGCAGGCAAATTTTGGTACCATGGAATTGCACATAGTTTAGAAAATGCTCCTCTGGGTATTCAAGATCTCCCATTAGCAATTTTCTTGCTATTTAATATCAATGGAATGTCACCGTTTAATAGTTCCAACCATAAATTAAATCAAAATATTATTAGAGAGAGACGGTGAAAACGAATCAGGTTCATACCAGACAAAGGCTGCAATGGTCCAGACTACTCCGGATGATACTACACTACTCGAAATTTAAAACGAGTAGATCGGTTCCGGTATTGGGTAGCGCGGATCCTACAAATTGCCATAAATTTAACTTTGACTGATAACTAGAAATGTCTTATTAGGGACGATTTAACTTTAAATTCGATAAATGATTGCCAATTTAACCTCGGACCAGGAAAACATGCTCTCAAAGTTAATAATAAAGGGAAAAATAACTTTAAGGTTAAAAATATAAAAACGGCCTTATTTAATAATTATTAGTTTTCCTGTTTATCGACAACTACAAAAAACAATAATTAAAATTTTAAGAATTACATAAGGCAAGTGAAAAATCCATTAGACTACGATATTTCTCGTCAACGAAAGTTTTTTTAAAACTTTAGGTACAAATAATGTTGTTTATAATAAAGACACTCTGTTTTTAGGTTATTGGTAAAAATATTTAAAATGATCGTAATAATATATAGAAAAACGCATATTTTAAGGGCGCGTTTGTTTTTCCAAGTATCATCACCATAATTCACAAACACATTTCTTTCGCATCCAAATTTCGGTCCAGAAAAATGATAAAACTTAATTATATCACTTTATTGTTGAAGTTATAATAAGCGGCCATTCCAAATATCTACTTAAGTCGAACTTCATTTTATAATTTATTTTGTCCTGTTGGAAGTGTTGGCATAAGTTATTGTCTTTCCTTTGTAACGCCAGATATAATATGTTTTCTCTGTATTTTCGTCTAGTGTCTTATTGCTCCTATTTAGGTTATATTTAGGTCAAAAGGTTGGTCTCACTTTCCACATTTAGACGTAAAATAGGTCTATGTTTATTTCACTTCGTTTGAACTTATTGGACAGAAAAACCCTATCAACCTATTTTCGACCTTCAAATTACTTTAGTTTCTTTTCCCACATTGGGCAATAGGAAAACAAATGTAGGTAAATTATCCCTATATATAATTGGTCATGCAAAATATTTTACCCGTTTGGAGGTTTCGGACTGGATACGGGAAAATAACATTTCATTGTTATCTTGGCCCTCAAGAAGCCCTGATATCAA
Organism: Polydrusus tereticollis; assembly: GCA_963920685.1. Taxonomy (NCBI): domain Eukaryota; kingdom Metazoa; phylum Arthropoda; class Insecta; order Coleoptera; family Curculionidae; genus Polydrusus; species Polydrusus tereticollis. Next base: position 53,409,410 of record OY987335.1, on the reverse strand, counting down.
TCCAATCGTAAATGTTAGGGGATATATCGTAAAAGAAATTAACAAGAACAATGATTTCCATTCTCAAAACAGTGATGATTTGTGGAATAAAATTGAAGAAACCTGGAATACCTACAATTTTTATCACGCCCAAATGCTGGTGGCATCAATGCCCAGACGTTTGAACTTATTAGTGGGAAAAAATGGTGCCGCTTTAAAAAATTAGACCAATGTTTATTTTTTAATATTTGAATAATCTGTTTTATATTTAATTTTAAAGTCATGTATTGTATATTATTATCTTGATTTTTGTTTGAAATTTTTCTTCTGCCACTTCCAGCCGTTATATCCAATAATCCTGTATTTTCGCATTTAGTTCTGAGGCTTTGTATAGTGCTTCTTGGTTTCCCAACCTGCTCAACTATCTAGGAATAATTTCTTCGAATAAATAATTTTATATATAGCCTTCTTTCTATCATTAGTGAAGTAAGAAACGCAAGGTATAAGAGGTGAGATAATTGTAAAAAGCCCAGTTTACCAAAATATTCAAAAATGGCATAAAATGTTAACCTCAGTGTACGAAATTTTATTTTCGTCACTGTACCTTTTTTAAAAGATTGACCAGAGTACCTATTTAAAAAATCAGTTTTCAGCTCTGTAAAATGACACCTGTCAAAATTTTTGCCCAACGAATGTGGTGGCAAGTCCGTTCCTAACTTCCCTGACGATGTAAAACATCTACTGTAGTGTGGTTTTATAAGTCTTTATGGCCTACATAAAATATTAAAATTTCATTAAATTATACATGTCGGCCCAAAAGTTTGAGCCGAAAAGGTAAGTCGTTGGGTACCCCTTTGGGGCACTGTATCTCCGTTAAGGGGCACTTTATGCTAGTGCAAATTAGCTTTTTTTTCTATCTTAGATTAGGGTTTTTTTGACCTCCCCTATACGCTTCCGAAAGTATGCCATATACCTACCTTCTTTAAATAATCAAAGATTTGTTAAAGCTAAGGATGCGGTAGATTGTAGATAATTGGGGTCGTGTTACAAAATCTCAGTTAAATAAAGCAATTCAGAAAAGTAACAAGTTCAATTCAGAAAAGTAACAAGTTTAAACATACATAATTTGGATCAACTATTTAATTTTTATTTAAATGGAGGAACATCTAGAGAAGAAGCTATGTTGTCAGAAACAGTTATAGCTTTTATTGTAAAATAAGTCTCATTGTTTTAGTTTCTAAAGGAGTATCTCAGGTTTTTCTAGTTATTATTATTTGTCATTATCTCCGATATCTTTTATCTCTGCTATAATAGAAATAATAGAAAAATTAACTAAACAAAATGAGAATGGTGGATTTTCATTGCTGATAAAATAACAGCAAATGAAATCACGTTACTAGAAAATTATTTTATTCAGTTTTTTCCGGAAGAAAAGTATATTTGTTGAATTAAATGGTTATAATTTTTTATCTCCTATAAATAAATGAATAAAAAATATAAAATAATCCTCATTAAATGTTTAACCTTTGAGACATTTAATCTTGGGAATTTAGAATTCCTTATGAAAACTTATATATTTTTACTTAATCGCTTGGTCAACGAATTTATGAAAACTTTAAAGAAGTTTTTAGTGAATTATATAAGATAGAAACTTACTTTTTTGATAATTATGATGATATAATTCCTATAGATGATTATACACGAAATAGTTTAGTAATATTTGATGATTGTGTGTTGGAAAAAGAAGCAAATATTAAGGAATCTTTTGTAAGATCAAGTATAAATAATATTTATTGTATTTACATTAACCAATGTGATAGTTTAGTTGATTTATGTAGTTATCAGAACAAATTTAAACTTTGTAATTATATTTGTACAATACTCTCATTACATTTCTGTTACTATAGCGAATACTGTTATATAAGAACTAGGGGTGGGCTTATAAGTTATTTTGAAATCACCGGTATACCGGTGACTGTTATTTTAGATTAACTGTTATTTTAAACAGTTGCCAGTTATTTTCAATAAATTTAGTTTCAAGGGGTTGATCGTCGAATAATAGTTATTTACGATATAAGTGTTGTAAAGATTCATATTACAACACGAGATGTTAAAGTTGTTAAACGAGGCGTCAGCCGAGTTTAATCAAACATCAAGTGTAGTTATATGAATTTACAACAAGAATATTGTACAAAATTTTATCTACTTTCATCTATGAATAAAAATATTTGGCAAAAGGCATTTTTAAAAATAAAAATGCACCTGCTATTAAAAATCGTTTTGTAAGGGCATCTATTACAGCACTAGTGCTGTAATGACATCTATTACAGCACTAGTGCTGTAATAGATGCCCTTACAAAACGATTAACAGAACTGTAAAATTCATATTACTAAATGAAAGTAGATAAATGATTTTTTCTATTATTTAAATGTTTTATAAAAATATTATTACTATAAAATAAACAGACAACTAAGAGAGAATAAAAAAATAATGTTGTGATTTAATAAAACGTTTTAAATCGCTCATTTTAAATGTTTACATATTACATACCTAATGCACTATCTCTATATTCTATAATGTATCTCATTTCTTTAAATTTAAAAATTAAACACAAAAACAAACAATAAACAACGCCACACTTTCATTGACATTAATGTCAATGCACACTTTACAACAAAACAAGCAACATCAACTAAGCGTCGATGCTCGATCCGGTCGATCGTAAGGGAATTACAGAATGTCTAAACCCTAAACTCTACCGTCCTGAACCACAGATATGTCGATATTGTAATAATATGTGATCAGTAAGTTCAAATACTTGATTGCGCGATTAAGGTATCTTGATATTTTCATCGTTTAAAATAACTTCGAACGCATACCGCACACGGCGATATGAAATAACCTATAACATAATATCAAAATATCAAAAAATATCGAGATATCAGTGAAATATATTAGCGGTTATTTGTCTACCAGTTTTTTAAAAGAACCGTATACGGTGTAATACCACGCCGGCAACGTGTCACCGGCGCGGCGCGCTCTCGGCTCGATGCAATAACGCCAATAACTGGTAACTGCTTCAGACAATATTGGATCACCGGCAGCGCCAGTTATTTCTCAATAACCGGTTATTTTTAACCGTGAAAGTTATATCGTCACACCTCTAATAAGAACGCAAAGGATAAATAACTAGTTGAGCAGAACAATATAATAAAGTTATGGAAGGAAAGGGATTAAAAAGCAAAACAAAAAAAAAACGAAAAAAATAAGCTTTTTAACTAACTTTGATATTATAATATGGGACTTACCATTTTTTCTTTGAAAATCTTAATAAGGTTACCCATATCTACGCTTATGGCTCAATTAGAAATAATTTAATACTTGAACAATGTAGGCTCTGAATATACAGTGTGGTCCACTAAGTGTGCAATAAATGGGAAACTTCTTTATTATTGGTATTCTCAGAAAAATTTTATTCTTGATAAAAGTTGGTACATGTCCGATAACCATTTCAGGTGTATTTAAAATGGCTTCAAGTCAAATAGGATACAGGGTAGGGCAAAAAATATGAAAATCGTTCAAGAATAAAGTACCCTTATTTTAAAAAATAGGGCAAAAGGGCATGAAGAAAAGTTGGTTAAAATAAAAAGTTATACTCAGATTTAAAATCATAGTCTCCTATCTCAAATATAAAATTTTTTAAGATAATTCGATGTACCCCCGTATTATTGGTATTTCTATTATTCAACTTAGGTCCATATTTAACTTAAGCAAAATAAATCAGATATGCCTAATTTTTTAAATATTTTTCAAATCAGGATTAATTTAATTGAATTTCTTTGTTTTTTAAGGAACCCCAGACTTTACCACTGTTGCAAGGATATTTAATCTTACTTTATATTTTAATATATGATATTTACTCGAACATAATTACTTTATTAATAAAGCGCCTATATCAAATATTTTTTATCTAACGCCCAAAAAACTATATTTTATTTTTTTATTGAAATATCAAAGAATAAGCCAGGTAACACAATATTGTACTGTGCTAAACACCCTATGATTTGCGTTTTGATTTTTGCATATGAATTCAAGGAGAAATAGAAGAGAGGAGAGATTTTCATCGGCACATACTTTTTTCAGACGAATCCACTTTTACTACAAACGGTGTTGTCTCGTCGCAAAATTGTAGGTGGTGGTCAGAAGAAAATCCTAATTTTGTAATTGAAAATAGAAATCAGTATTACAAAAAAACAAATGTTTGGTGTGGGATACTAAATGACAAGTTAATTGGTCCATTCTTCGCTAGAGATAATTTGACTGGCAATAGATATTTAAATTTTCTTCAGAATGTATTGGGAAACTTTATAGATAACTTACCGTAAGAAGAAGGACACAAGCTATGGTTTCAACATGATGGGTGCCCTGCACATTGTGCTAGGGCAGTTACGCATTGGTTAAATGAGTTATTTGGAAACAAATGGCTAGGACGAAATACCGATCCGCGGTGGCCGCCTCGTTCGCCTGATCTTACACCCCTAGATTTCTTCTTATAGGGACACTTGAAACAAAAAGTGTATAAAGACCGACCTTTCAACAGCGTTGAAGAATTGGAAAATTCTATAAGGCACCATTGCCGTAATATCCCTGCCACGGTATTGCGATCTACTCTTAGGGAATTTTATGAGCGAACGAACAGATGTATTGAGCGAGAAGGCGGACATACAGAGACACTTCGTTAGTTAATTCTTTATATTGTATTTTATCATTGTAACTGTTAGTTACAATTATTATAGTTTCATACATTTCTATGGCTGTATTTCATTTTTTAACTGCCGATATTGATATTAATAAACATAAATTATCTTTGATATTTCAATAAAAAAATAAAATATAGTTTTTTGGGCGTTAGATAAAAAATATTTGATATAGGCGTTTTATTAATGAAGTAATTATGTTCGAGTAAATATCATAATATATTAAAATATAAAGTAAGATTAAATATCCTTGCAACAGTGGTAAAGTCTGGGGTTGCTTAAACAACAAAGAAATTCAATTAAATTAATACTGATTTGAAAAATATTTAAAAAATTAGGCATATCTGATTTATTTTGCTTAAGTTAAATATGGACCTAAGTTGAATAATAGAAATACCAATAATATACATCGAATTATCTTAAAATATTTTATACTTGAGATAGGAGACTATGATTTTAAATCTGAGTATAACTTTTTATTTTAAACAACTTTTCTTCATGCCCTTTTGCCCTATTTTTTAAAATAAAGGTACTTTACTCTTAAACAATTTTCATATTTTTTGCCCTACCCTGTATCCTATGTGACTTGAAGCCATTTTAAGTATACCTGAAATGGTTATCGGACATGCACCAACTTTTATCTTAAGAATAAAATTTTCTGAGAAACCAATAATAAAGAAGTTTCCCATTTGTTGCACACTTAGTGGACCACACTGTATATTAGTGTGGGCCAAGTTTTAATGAAGACTATTCAAAAAATATATAGATTTTTTTTTCAAATTTGAACGCCCGTATCTGGCAAACATAGCCGTTGCGGACCCATACTTATATGAACTTTTTGCCTTAAAATCAATCTAAGATTAATTTCTTAAGGTTTGTGTATATACTTAATTAATACCCTGTATATAATTTTAGAACCTAGAGAACGAGATAGGGAATGTCCACCCACACCACTTTTAAAACCTCTTGCCGAACCTCCGCTGCAACCTGAAAGGGAGGCGGATATGGAAAAATTTGCAGCTGATAACTTGAATCTTGGAGGGAGGGGACTATTTAGAAGGAAAGCTAGTGTACGAGACTTACTTAGTTGGTCACAAAGAAGTCTGCAAAGGCCATTATTAGCCTCCAGTAAGCCCGTTTATAAACAATCATTGGAAATGTTCAGGTAAACTACTAGTGATGTAACGTATATTCACATTCATATTCGCGATCATTTACTAATTTTAAATCTGGCGCTATCGCAGCATAACAACACAAACTTTCCGTCTATTCTATAATCGACCATGTAAGTAACCGGTCCGTTCGTCGGCCTTTGAGAGGTCTCTAATAAAAATTACTAGAAAAATTGTTCCTGTGGATTATGATTTAGAAACGTGACCATTTTCAGTCAAGTATCGCAAACCTTTGGCAACAACTTACAAACTTACTAAGTGACTAATTACATGACTTATTTCCACTACCCTGTATAAAATCAATACCCAGAAAAAATCCAAGCTACCATTTTCGACTTCTATTTAAAGACACCATTCAACATTGCCTCTTTTTGTTTTGATTTTTTTTTTCAATATTCACTACTCATTAACCATAGCCCCCTACATTTCCATTCCGCCGAAAATCCTCTCAGAGGTTGACCGAGTTTAAATAAGTAACAAACATAACTTCCGTGCGAATACGCACGTTTAGACAATAAAAATTACGGTTTATTTCAAATTATTTATTGAAATTTTTGCATTTTACTTCAGTATAGGTTCTTATAATAAGTAACAAAGATATAATGCGTAGAAAAGTTGAATTTAAAATTAGTGTTTTTAATAACTATTTCAAAAAAAGCTTTCTTTTTTGTGATGATGTGTTTTGGTGTTGAAGTTTATTTCTGTTTTTTGCGTAATTGTTTAGTAACATATTGCTAAGGGTAAATGCTACCTTATAAAACGTTTTTCGATAGCTTTCTCCACAGTGACATATTAAATTTAGAAAATCTGATCCTCTTATATTGTTCATTTTATGGTGCGTACTTTTAGGTTTAGCACCGCGTAGTCTTTCGAACCATTGTTTTAGTCAGGTGTGTCTCACCCGATTGGCGATTTTCCTGCTGATTATATAAAAAATAAATTACACTTTCCCTAATGATTTTTTGCGAGGAAGCCAAATTTAATGTCAAAATATATATAGGTTTACAAATTTCACAGATACGACGCTATTTTAAATTTTTTTAAATAGCAACCTTCATAAATAGCCACACGAGTAAATTGCATTTTGCGATCCGATTTCAAAAAAACATAGGGTTCCTAAATTGCATTAATCGATTATGTCTTTTAAGTGTCTCACTCTGTTAATAAATAGAACTTTTAAGCTGAAACCCCACTTTATTTCACAGTAACATAATTTTCCGTGGGGGAGCTATTTACGCTATAATAAAATACGACAGATGTCAAAAAGTGACAGATACGACGCCATTTCGATTTGTTTTAAATGGCAACCCTCATCAATAACCACACCAGTAAATTGCATTTTGCGGTCCTATTATTAAACTTCTCACCCCCTTAATCATGGATTTTTTTTTGCAACAACTTCAACTGAACTGAGTAATACACATTAAATTAGTGGGTGTGATCGACCTTTACCAAATCCATGTTGTACAGGACATATAGAATATTTAACAATTATTGAAAAAATAATATTATGTAACAGTAACTCAAAAACTTTAGAAAAATTAGAAATTATTGAGATAGGTCTATAGTTGGTGATATTTTATCATCTTTTTTGAAGACTGGACAAACTTTGGAGCATTTCCAGATGTTTGGCATTTTACGCAAGTTAAGACACTTGTTAAATATTATTGATAGAGAATGAGCAAAGACTCCTGCGCAGTGACGCTAAACGCAGGTATTTTATCCGGACCAGTGGTTAACTAACCTAATTGCGTTAAAAACTTCAGTCTGGTTAAAATATTGGTTATATATATGGTAATATTTATACTAGATGTAGATAAATTCGACTCAACATCTATGGACGAATCAGAGCAGCAACTCCCGCAGAGCCCCTTCTGGAGTTAACAAATGCCCAGAATTTATTAGGATCCTGATTTACGCTATTTTCGATTCTAAGCATAAACACCTTATACGATTCGTCAATGTCAGTTTTTATTTGACGCCTTAATCGAGAAAATTTTTCATATGCTAACCCATCGCCAGCTCATTTATATTTCCGCCATTCAATAGTTTTCAGTCGAATATTGCGTTTAATATTAATCGTAAACCAAGCCGGGTAGGTACTACGATTTAATACACCAAACTTTGGGACGCACATCTCAAATACGTAATAGATTTGATCATAAAATAGTTTATAACAATCTTCAAAATCAGCTGAATGATTAAGAAAAGACCAATCAATATCTAGTAGTAAATCATACATAACCGGATAATTAGCTTTACGGAAATTATACTGGTCTGTCTTAGGAATATGATCATTTAAATTAATACTCATATAATAGGGAAATGAAATCGATAACGGAGGGTGAGGGTTGTCAATTCTAGTGATAATTATGTAGGATTTCTTGACATTACAATGTCGCTTAAAAATGACAAGATCTAGCAGTCTGCTCTCAGTATTTAGAACAAAGTTTAATTGAATTAGTCCTGTTAAATTAAGAGAATTATTTATAGCATTTATATAATTATCTGATCACTCGTTCCGTACAAAAAAATGTGCATAACTAGTAATGTTAAAATTACCTAAAATAAGTGTATCACCTTTACCTAAAAATCTAAGGAAAATAAAATTCGCACAGGTTTTGATATTCATCAATTTTTTAAGTTCGGTGGTATATATAGTAATAAAATATATAAGCTTTTCCGCTCAGTAGAAACCTTAACTCCCACTATACCAATTGATTGAGATATATTCGCGTCAACATGGCCTAAATCAAGAGGTTCACACAGATATCGGTCGGTCACAGCTAGCAACAACCCGCCTCAACGACCACAACCAGCAGCTGCAAAATCCCTGTCACGACGAAATAAATTAAAATTATTAGGATACCTCAGTGTCGTTAACCGTGAAATCAAGCCATGTTTCGGTCAAGGCGACAATATCATATTCAAAATAAGTTAAGCTATTGTAAATATCGACTGTGATACTTTTCATACTGCGAGTATTTTGATAATAAACAAATATGCTATTGCCGCTCGACCGATCACCAGAGTTCACGGACATATTGTGGGGTGAAGACCGTGCTGCAGAGAAGATGGGAAGTGATTGCTATTGCCCGGTCAGGACGTCCAACCTAGGCCGATCGCAAGCAAGCGTGTAAGCAGTACATGTCCTCAGATCCCACGCAGAATGTTCTGTATTAATAGTTCCGTTAAGTTTCTTGTTAAGTTTCACACAGTTACTGCATTTTAGGGAATTTGAGGAGCATTGTTGGACTTTGTGATCTAGACCACAACGGGGACAGGAAATAGAGTTTTTACAGTTAGTGGACGAATAATGAAACTAATTGCAGTTAAAGCACCTAGAAACATCGATGGCATCATACACCTTGCAACAGTCAAGGTCGATGAAAATAATACCAAAAGCCAGCGAGTTCTCAAAAGTACATCTATCCACTTTTAAAATGGCCTGAAGAATATTAGGATCTTTTTAGTGGGCCAATATTTAATTAATTAAAAGAAGAAGATTCCGTAAATATACAGCTTTCAATAAGTTTAAGCAATTTTCGATTACTATAGTTCCTTGATACACCAACAATACGAATTCTTGGACTAATCCCGCGAACTTCGACAACCTCATATTCATCCGACATTTCTTTCTGTACCATTTCCCTCAATCGACGATTGTCGTCAACACTCCTGCATCCCAGTAGTATACCTCCATCATTGATAGATTTTAATTTAACCAATTGAATGTTTGGGTCACCAGGACAAACTTTTCCCATCATATCAGCTTTTTATTATAGTCGACAGGAAAATCGCCAATCGGGCGAGTGAGATCATTATTATTATTATTTTGTCTGAATCCGCCAATGGTACAATTTACTCATAAGCCGTTTTCCTACTTTTAAAAGGTTTTTTTGGTTTATTTCGAACCTAACATTTACACAATCCAATATTTATTATGACTACTAGTAAACTTATATTTATAATAATGAGATATATAAACGTATCTGGTTTTCCACCGCGAACTTTCCAAGGAAAAAAGCTTTCCGTGGTTTTTATATATGTGAGAAAATAACACAACTCATATTTTCTCCAATTGAGTCTTAACAGTAGGTAAATTTTAAATTACAATTAAATAGACCAGAAGAAGCTAGAGCGTCACTGCACTGATGACGTACAGTCAACAAGTATGTTCTTGAAAATTTCATCGCCTATGGCCTACCCTACTTCTAAAAGCTAATAATCATACATAAAACTGTCACCTAATACTCTAAAATATAACGAAATATTTGGATAATAATTAATGACCTGAAACTATAAGAAACCATTCCTAGAAGGGGCTTTGTTGGCTTGAACTTCGTCTGGTTTTCTGCCATTTATTGGTAATCGCTCACGTATATTATAAGTTAAACATATCTACAATCGGTAAATTATCAGACTTTAAAAAATTTTCTTCATGCATAATAAAACTGATACCTAACACAAAATATATAAAAAAAAAGCATACATTAAGAAACCAAGTATCTAGTCATCTAGGATCCGCTAAAATGTGTCGTCTGGGCGTCACCTGCGAGAAGCATTCTTGCGATACGACGTCACGGCCAGTGGCAGTGCGTTCTCAGTCACGCGTTATATTTTGAATTTCAGAGCATTGCTTATGGCTTAGGGGCGGAATTAAAAAAAAATTTTTTTGTGAAAAATATACAATATATGTTTTATGATCTTATGTTTTTTAATATTATTTATCCATTTTCATTTTTGTGCCCGTTCTGTATTTTATTCTCGAATTTATTTAAAACTCACTGTATAATATCTATAATATGAAACTCACATATTTTTAGGCAAGTTCAAATGTATATGGGAGATAGGAAAGCGCGCTCAGGCGTCTCTTTGAACTCACTTCTAATGGAAATTCTGGGCACTGCTCACGTCCAGTCGTTATTGCGAGATGAACTTTTTGTTCAATTATGCAAGCAAACAACCGAAAACCCAAGAAGGGAGTCACTATTGCGAGGTTGGGAATTACTGACCGTTGCATTAGCTTTTATTCCTCCCAGTCCAGTGTTCCAGCCTGCGTTATTGGGGTACCTGAATAGACATAGAGATCCTACTTTTTCACGTGTTTTTCCTGATGTTAATAGATGGCCTATACATGTCCAAGTAAGTTAAATTCATTTTTAGTTTAAATATAGGTACTTAATAATACCGTATGTGCTACATGTTGTGATCTTGAATTAAGAGGTTACACACTTCCAGCCACAGGCAAATTAATAATTTTATAGATTTTTTAGGGTGATCTTAAAAAAATTAAATAAAACTATAATTTTTTATCATTTTATTTTCCGTGAAACGATCGATTCACGATTAATTTGATTTTTAATAAAATCACTGTATTTCACCACCAGAGCGCTATGTTTCAGCGAACAATTTATTTTAATTGTATACTAGATTATACTATTATTAATAATTATAATTATTAGATATGACTCCGGTTTCGTTGTTGGCCAAGAAAAATGCGTTTTTTAAAAAATATTGTTTTAATTAAGGTACACACGACAGTTGCAATCGACAAGATAAATCTAAATCTAATCTTACAAACTACTTATATTTATACATAACACATTATGTGAAAAGAAGGATGACATTGCTTTGTCAGCGGTTAAATAAGGAAACAGTATCTTGATCAGCAGATCCCAAGATGTAACACCGCCTCTTTTAGATAGGCATATAAACTTCTCTTAGTTTCTTTGGCCTCAAATTTAATTAATTTAAGTAACAATACGTTCTTTTCTTGTTTCTTTCTATTTAGCACAAAATATAGGCCGAAGATACTTCAATAGAACATATACAGGGCTGCCCAGAAGTCGGGAATAAAATTAATATAGCCCTAACCTGTAAGTTTTGGGGAAAATGCTCGGACACGTCAATTTAGTTTTATATATGCTCACATTTTGACGTTATTCGTTTGTTTTTTTATAGACATTTGTCAAAGATATGACGACATCGATCTTTTTTTTAAATGGAAACATTTGAAAGCTAATATCTCGTACAGTATGCTCATAAATTTTGGCGCGATTCTGTCAAGCTATTTCAAAATGGCGACTGTTAAAAGTTTAAAAAAAATCCCTTTTTAAATAAGCGGAAATGATAAATCATTGATTTTTTTTTACCTTTCATGGTAAGAAATCTTCATTGTTTCACGTTCTGACATTTTGTGACATTGTGACCTTGCAAAATTAATTTAGGTATTTCCGAAGTATTATTTAACAATTTTCTAAACAAAAATGGTTTTGTTGTAAAGGCAGCGTATCGAAGTCTTGATATTGTTAAGATGTGGAGATAAAATAATAAGTCAAAGTGAAGTGTGCACTTTATTTAATGCTAAATATCCGGAAAATCAAATTTCACAGGGCACTGTTAGTAAAATATTCCACAAATTTGATGAACATGGCACAGTAAAGGACTTGCCTAGGAATGGACGGCCACGTGTTTTAGGCGACGATGAAAAATTGGATATTGCATTATCTCTGCAGGATAATCCGCATGTTTTAACAGTTTCATTGGCTTAAAATCATGATATATCTAGAGGTACTATTGGAAGATTTTTGAAAGCAGAAAAATACCACCCTTATAAAGTATGTCTTGTCCAAGAGCTTTTAGAAGATGATTATTTATGATAGGCGTTTCCAATTTTGCGAAGAAATGATGAGACGGTGTGACGAGAATAATAGGTTTCCACAGAACATATTATTTTCGGATGAAGCTACTTTCTATTTAAACGGGGTGGTTAACAGACATAATTATCGTTTCTGGAGCCAAGAAAATCCACGATGGATATTTGAAGTGCATACTCAGCGGCCCCAGAAAGTAAATGTATGGGCAGGTATCATTAACAACCGAATTTTAGGGTCATTTTTTTTGGAAGGAAACCTCACAGCTGAACGGTACCTGGATTTCTTAACCTTCGAGTTGAGGCCAGCTCTTGTTACATTTTTATTATTTTTGACAAAATAAATAACAAATAAACCATAACTATTGTTAAGTCACAATGTCACAAAATGTCAGAACGTGAAACCATGAAGATTTCTTACCTTGAAAGGTAAAAAAACATCAATGATTTATCATTTCCGCTTATTTAAATAGGGATTTTTTTTTTAAACTTTTAACAGTCGCCATTTTGAAATAGCTTGACAGAATCGCGTCAAAATTTATGAGCATACTGTACGAGATATTAGCTTTCAAATGATGTATCACAAGCTGTATGTTTCCATTTAAAAAAAGATCGATGTCGTCATATCTTTGGCAAATGTCTATAAAAAAACAAACGAATAACGTCAAAATGTGAGCATATATAAAACTAAACTGACGTGTCCGAGCATTTTCCCCAAAAGTTACAGGTTAAGGCTATATTAATTTTATTCAGGCTTCTGGGCAGCCCTGTATAATAATGGATACGATATTTTCCTTTTCTATTTCCCCCGTTCTGAAGACCATAAGTGTAAATAATTTACACATTTTTAGACTGTGCTTGATTTATTAATTCCAGTTCAGTTGTTGTGATGCCTTCACTTCTATTTTTCTTTGTTTTACCTGCGATGTTGTTAATGCTTTCATTGCCGAAAAAAATGTCGAAATAATATTTTCCGAAATGTTCTCTTTCTGTGTGGTATCATTTTGCAGATTGTTTTTATCTACGGTTTGTGGGATTTTATTTAATTCACATGGCCGTTTGTATGATTTTTGTTGTTCTGGAGTGGTATCCAATCGTGGTATTTTTTTTTCAACTTTTCTTCCTTGTTTTTTCTTGTTGAACTCACCATTACAGTACTCTTTGATTTTAACACATAATCGTATTCTGTCTCTTCATGTGTAAATTCTTTGGTATACATTGCAGAACTCCCTGGTATCGAATGGACTGCACTGGAATAATAAGTTTAAAAGTTCAGTGATCCTAAGTTTTCAAACGTTGTGTTTTAATTTCAGTATTTTTTAATTATTACAATATCCGGTACAGCTTACTTGACGGAAAATACTTAGGTTAGCAATTGAGTTTATTTTACTTATTATTGATGACAAAAGCTTTTGTTGTAATTTTAACTTGTACATACAATATGTGAATATAGAAAAGAGAGATTGAATAGAACCACGTAAGGTGTCGTTTCTTTTAAGCTGAATAAGAAACCCTCAGTTGACCACATGGCGATCCTGCCAGTCCTAAGGGAAGTTTTGACAGTTATTTTACCGTGTTGAAGAAAAGTGTACATAATAAAGTGAAAATGGACAAAACACAGTCAAAAGAAGAGATAATTATCGCTCAGGCAGGGAACAGTGGAGGTGCAACTTCACAAATATCAAAGATGCCCCTAATGGAGATTGCTACTATAGTACTTGGTACAGTAGCTATATGTGTCATTGTATTCTACTGCTGTTCAAAAGCCAAGAAGCAATTGGAAAAGAAAATTAGACTAGAAATTAGAAGAAGCCAAGATCTCGTCTAGACCTCCAACCAGCTGTTACCACACCGGGGCTGGCATCGAGGGAACGGGCTAGTTGTAGGCGCAATGCCGCTAGTTCGCCTCGAGGGGCAATAAGCTTGCTGCAGTGACACTAGGACAATAGGAGAAATTACAAAAAAGTTAAAAGGTTAGATATTAAATTTTAGAATTTAATTTAAATAAGTTATAAGTGACATAAAGTCAAGAGATTTTCAGGAACTTTATGAAAATTCAAAAAAGATATATAACAATATTACTAAGGAACCCTCAGATAGAAGATTAAACGTTGAAAGGGTTAATACATTTTTAGTAGATATAGGCATTTTAGAAGCAAAATTTGCTAAATTAAAAGTAAATTCTGAAACTGTCCAAAGAGGTGAAAAGGAATCTGATATAATTGCGACATATTTAAAGGAAGTAGAAAAGATTCTTTTTAATTCTCGAACGACACTTTTAGAGAGATTACATATAATATTAGATAGTAAGGATGATAGTAGCGATTCAACCATGGCGACTGACAAATTTGACTTAAGAACGGCCGCATGTTTGTTACCTTCTATGGATAGCACCGAAGATACTACAAAACAGCTTATCGACTCGATTAAACTTTACAGTGATTTACTAGATAATAACGGGAAAAAATTATTAATTAACTATGTTCTTAAAGCAAAGTTGTCACAAAATGCCAAAATACGTTTAGAAAAGACTTATGATACCATAAACGATTTAGTTGCCAATATGAAAATGCATTTATTGACAAAAAAATCCGCTGCCGCTTTGGCGACCGAGTTACATTGCGTCAGGCAGGATGGAAAGACAATTGATGACTACGCAAAGGCTATTGATAATTTGTTTACTAATTTAACATTAGCCCAGGCAGAGGGAAACGAAAATAGTATTTCCATTTTGCGCGACGTAAATGAAAAGTTAGCAATAAATTCGTTTGCAAATGGTTTAAAAAATAGCGAGCTTCGCACAATCATTAAAGCAAGAAATTATTTCGCGCTAAAGGATGCAATAGTAGGGACAAAAGAAGAAGAAAAAATAAAGTTTTCAAACCCCGTACAAAACACTTTTCATATGCGAACTTATAATTATTCCAACGGGTATCGAAACACCCAAGGAAGATATTTATTTCAATCGTATCAATAACCGGGGTACAAATTTTAATTTCTATGACAATAACAGACCAACCTTCAGCAAAATTTTTCGAACAATAATAATTCCTTCGCAGGTCGAGGACGCGCTACTCGAAATCGGTCAAATTTTCGCGGACGTTGGCAAAACCGCAATAGGGGTCACCATCAAACGGCTTATTTTACGGACTCGGTAAACAAAACGGAAGATTCGTATAACAGAAATTTAAATACCATGTTAACTAACCAAGGACAAAATCAAACATTTTTTCGTTCCTAAAGAAAATTATAATTATAAAGTGAAATATCAAAATAAAAAATTATTGTTTTTGTTAGATACCGGAGCAAGTATTAGTGTAATCTTTTTGGAAAGTTTAAATATAAATGAACACATTGATTCATCAAAAAAGACCAAAATCTTGGGAATAGGAGGATTTACTTTCTCTTTAGGATCTGCAAACATTTTACTTTCCTTGGAAAACAATGATATTCAGCATGAATTCTTAGGTTAGGTTAGGTTAGAGTGGCAGACTTCTGGTCTATCCAGACAGTCTCACGTAGTCCTTTAAGGACCGTTGTGTTACCACACATGTTTTGCGGAACCTATCAGCATCAGCTGTTGATAAACCTAGTAAGTCGACCCAGTTGTAAGCTGCTTACTTCCTCCAGATTATTAAAAAATGGTTCGCCCAAGGCATTAAACCTTCTTCTTGCAAGGCCAGGACATTCACACAAAAAATGTTGAATGCTTTCCTCCTCTTCTTCGTCTCTGCAACTTCTGCAGAAGTCGTTAGCTGGTATTTGCATACGTTCTGCATGTCTACCGAAAAGACAGTGTCCGGTGACCACGGCAGTGATATTTCTTAAGTCCTTCCGACTGTGTTGTAATAACGCTGCGGTTTTCTTGTTATCAAGTAGGGGCCACAATTGCTTGGAGATGCTACAGGTTGTTAGCTCTGTCCATCTGCTTATTGCAAGTTGTTTGGCTGTACGATCTATCTCCTCTTTGACCAATCCCAGCGGCCTAGCCACGGCATTCTCTGCTAGATCGGCGGACATGCCCGCGCCCTCCTTGGCGAGCGCATCAGCAGACTCATTGCCATCTATGCTGTGATGACCAGGAACCCAACACAGAGTGACTCGATGCCGGGCACCAAGTATGCGAAGATTGTCGCGACATCGCCTCACTAGTTTTGATTTAATATTGTTGGAACGAATTGCCTTTATCGCTGCCTGACTATCTATATAGATAGCTATTGACGCAGCTGCTCTTAGGTCTTGACGTTCCTGCAGAATTTTTACTGCTTTATCAACTGCCATCACTTCTGCTTGAAAAATGCTGCAGTAGTCCGGAAGTCTATATGACCTCTGTATTTTCATACTCTCAGAGAAGATACCAGCACCCACTCCGACGTCCATTTTTGAACCGTCTGTGAAAATCGAGTGGGCTGTCTCCATTATTAACTGATTGCCCTCCCACTCTTCCCTAGTCGGAATGAGTACAGAAAATCCCTCTCCGAAATCTGTTAGTGGGACGATGTAATCAGTCGGCTCTTGCAAATTTTGGACTGGATATGTCCTTAGTATACTGCTGTGCCCGTAGTTGGTGTCGCTCCAGCATTTCGACTCTTTAAGTCGTAAAGCACTCTTTGCAGCCATACTTTTTCCATAAATGTCCACGGGCAGCAGATGTAACATCACTTCTAAAGCCGCCGTCGGTGTGGAGTGAAGGGCACTAGTTACTCCTAAACAACCTGCCCGTTGTATCTTTGTTAGTTTCTTTGTGTGTACTGCTTTTTCCAAAGCAGTCCACCAGACCAGGACCCCGTAGGTTAGTATAGGTCTTACAATGGCCGTATAAATCCAGTGTACTATATGGGGTTTCAATCCCCACTTTTTACCGATGGCTTTTTTGCAGGCATAGAACGCAACTGACGCCTTATTGACTCGTTCTTGCAAGTTCATGCCCCAGTTTAGCTTGGAATCGAGTATCAGTCCCAGGTACTTTGTTTTTGCTTTCAGCACCAAGGTACTGTTGTCCAGGACTGGGAGCCTGAAGTTCTCAATCACCCTTCTGCGTGTGAATAGAACTAGCTTCGTTTTTTCTTGGTTAATTTGCAGGCCACATCTCGAGGCCCAGCGTTGAAGATTTTGTAGCGCTGTTCCTGTTAGATCGCTGATGGTATTTAGAAATTTGCCTGACACTAGTATAACTAAATCGTCAGCATATGCAACCACTTTAATTCCAGCTTTTTGTAAAGTTATAAGAGCTTTGTTTAAAACTATTAGCCAGAGTGTTGGTGACAGCACCCCGCCTTGCGGAGGTCCTCTTCCGACAAATCTGATCATCTCACTGCTACCCAAACTGGAGTAGATTTGGCGGCCTTTTAACATCTTATAAATCCAACGGAAGATGTAGTTGTCAACCCCTGATTCTGTTAGAGCGTCGCACACTGCCTCGGTCGTGACATTGTTAAAGGCTCCTTCGATGTCCATTAAAGTTCCTAGGTGTACTCTTTATTTCTAAGTGGTTTTTCAATAACGCCTACCACCTCGTGTAGCGCTGTTTCCACTGATTTTCCTTTAGTATAGGCGTGTTGAGACGAGCTCAGTTCTTCTGGTATCGAGTTTTTAATATATAGATCTAGTAGCCGCTCTAGCGTTTTGATAAGAAACGAAGATAGGCTGATCGGTCTGAAGTCCTTGGCGGTTGTATGACTGCGTTTACCAGCCTTTGGTATGAAGACTATTTTTATCCTATTCCAGTCTGCAGGCATGTGTGCCCAGTACAAGCTGCTTCTGTATACCACCAAGAGCCAGGGAATTAGGACCTTTTTCCCCTTTTGTAGCATGGCGGGCATTATCCCGTCTAATCCGGGTGATTTGTAGGGTTTAAATGAGTCTATCGCCCATTCAAGCTTATCGCTAGTTACCACCGATTTAATATTATTCAAATCCGGGGTACCTCCTTGATCAATGGGAGTCACTGCTGCCAGTGTGTTCCCAGGAAAATGAGAATCTATCAGCAATTCAAGGGTGTCCTTGCTACTTTCTGTAAAGGCCCCATCGCTTTTTCTTAGGTAGGAAGGAACATTAGGCTCCTTCGATAAAACTTCTAGCAGCTTCGCTTGTGTGCTCTATCCGCTATAGTTTTGCCAGGAGCTCCTTTGGGATTTCCTAATGGCTTTCTTGTACGCCTTTAGAGCCTCCTTGTAGGCGCTCTCGTCTTCCGTACGTTTGCTCTTTGCTTTATTGAAGAGCTTTCGCATGTCTCCTCTTAACAGACCCAAGTCCGCGTTCCACCATGGGGGATATGACTTTTTGGCCGGTCTGCTTATCGGGCAGCTCCTAACCAAAGCTGACTCAAGACTTTCTGTCAGCTTGTTAATCGCTCTATCAATTGAAGCAGTATCTGGCAACAGATTATTAGGTGGTTTTGCCAGCTTATACGAGATAATTCTGCAAAATTTTTCCCAGTCTGTTTTGGCAGGATTGCGGAATGTTTTAGGAGCGTTCAAGGACGCGCTGACATCGAGCAGAATCCAACGATGGTCCGAGTACGAATTTTCGCTGGACACTTTCCAGTTCTCCACTCTTACATCGCCAGACTCACTCGCGAACGTAACGTCCAGAACCTCCTCTCTATTCGCAGTGACAAATGTCGGTGTGTTACCGTTATTACAGATATTTAAATGAGTGATGATAATAAAGTTAAAAAGACACTCACCGCGATCATTGATGTCCTTGCTTTCCCATAATGTATGATGGGCGTTGGCATCACATCCCAAGATCAGACTTAGTCCTGCAATCCTGGCAGATTCCACGATATTTTGGACGGCTGCCGATGGTACTGAAACGTCGTGAGCCATGTAGACGGATGACAACATTAATGGTGCCCCTCCGTTACGTTCCCATTTGACTGTTGTTTTGTCTTGATTGCTAAAATTAGGCATTAAGAACATTTTGTTTTTATTTTTTGTTAAAATACAAGTTCTTGGTTTACCTTTGCCCTTGGTGTAGAAAAGGGAATAGTTTCTAAGCCTTAGTCCATGTATGACGTCGTCTCTGACCCTAGGTTCCTGGATTAAGGCAACGTCGAGGCCCTCCTCTTCCATGAGGAGGGCCAGGTGGCATGAAGCCACTTTACTGTGATGGAGGTTGATCTGCACCACCCGCAACATCGCTAAGCGGCGTTGAAGCTTCATCCTCCATCACAGGAGCCGACTCCTTACCTGGTGTCGCACCCTGTTCTACTTCCATGCCTCCTCCCTGTCTGGGGCATCCTGCTTGGGTTCAGTTAGCTTTACCTCTTGGCTTCTCTCCGTGTGCTTGGGGAGGCCCTTGTAAACGCTAACTGCTATTGCATTAAATCCACAGTGAAGCTTGAATTGAGCTTCCTCTAATGCGGGTAGGGATTCGTCCGTGAGTTGTAAAATGACGCTTCTCCCTGTCGGCTTAGGATCTTCCATCTTCAGAATCCTCCATTCCTTGCAGGGAATCTTTGGATTCTGGGCGGCCAGAAGTGGCAGTAAGTTCTTTTCGGGGATCACAGGCACAGGCAACCAAATCCTCGCTCTCGGACACTCTGGGAGCTCCGAACGAGGAATTACCCGTAGCCGAGCGTGTTCCCAGGGTTCCCCAATTTTCTTGACACTCTCGGTCAAGAAGTTCAACGAGAAATCATCAGTGCAGTTGATGATTTTGGTTCCTCTAGTCCATCCCGAGGTGTCGTATTACGGAATCTGATCAGTAGGATTGGCTATCAGAAACTCCATGAGGATTTCTGTAAGCCTCTTCTCAACCAGAATCCAGCGGTCTGACGTAATCTTCCAGCATTTATTACCCGAATCGATTACGGCCACTTGAAGACTGCTGCGAGTCGCTTCCGCCATCGTTCTGGTATCGGAACGCTCTTTAGAAGCAGTGGTTTTTTGACCCCTTTCACTGCTGAGCGCAGCAGAACTCTTTCCTTTCGAGACCGCCACGGAAACTTTATTAGTCTCCATACGCAGTCCCCTCGAAGACGTTCCAGCTTTGCCCTGCTGTGGAAAGGGTTTTCGTTTTTTCTGTTCTTTAGGTGTGCTCTCCTCATCGGTAGAACGTGTCCTTTTTTCTGCGACACTTCTTTCAAGGGTTGCACCCGGTTTTTGATATGTGTAAGGAACATGGTACGGGTCGCGAGCCAAGAGTTCTTTTGCCCACTTTAGTGTGCCATGGTCCTTGTTTGTGAGGTCAGCTGGATTTTTACATTCCAGTTTCCCCAGAAGATGCCTTGCCTTTTGGCACAGTCGCATCTTCTTTGTTCCAGCTGAAATCCTTCTATGAGGCTTGCTGTCCTTAAGATCCGCTTGGGTTGTGCCAGGCGATCTTAGCAGCTTTTCCTCCTCGCTCTCATTCACGCTGTCTCCGTGTGAGCTGCTCTCGATGACCAGATCATCTCCCAACAGCTCAAGCCGATTGCTCTCGGCGGTCTCTATGTTTTTTAAGTTTTGGTTGTCCATATTGGTCCCACGAGTATGCTCGGAAATAAAGGTCGATCCTGGCAGAGCCGGCATACCAGGACAAGGCGTTAATACATATAGTGATTGCCTGGTCCACTACAGGAGCTCGTTACAGCTGATTTGACCCTCAGCCTTCCATCCTTGGCACGGTTGCTCACACCACCTCGGATTTAGGTACCTCACATCCATAACTGAGCGAAGACAATTGATGTGCCAGACTCAGTCTTAGCTGACTATAAGCCATTACCAGCGGGCGCCCTCGGGGAGGACACAGAGTGAGGATTTTGCCCGCCAGCATGAATTCTTAGTAACAAATAATTTTAATTCGGATATAAATGGCATTTTAGGTTCAGATTTTTTTACGAAATATGGAGCAAATATAAATTACGAATCATATTTATTTTCATTTTGGGTTTTAAATAAAAAGGTATACATGCCTATGCTGTCTAAATTTAAATCATATATATTTTTACCACCTACAAGTGAAATAATCACTTACTGAGAAATTAATCGAACAGGTGATTTTGTAGTTATGCCGGAAGAATTATGTGAAGGTGTACTTGTTGCAGGAACATTAGTTTCAGCATACAATAATAGAATTGCGGTACGAATGGTTAATGGGAATGAGCGAGAAATAAAACTTAAAAATTTTAAACCAAAGTTAGAATGTGTATCTCATTTTGAAGTATATAACTTTGACAGAACTAATAATTTGTCTATAGAACAAGTTGACAAAGTATTAGAATCGGTAAACATGTCTTCTCTTAACGTGGGGGAAAAGCTTTCTATAGAAAATATATGTGGAAAATATGCAGATGTCTTTCACTTAGAAGGTGATCCTTTGACTGTCACAAATCTGTATAAGCAAAAACTTAAATTAAAGGAAGACGCGGTTCCTGTATATGTCAAACCATATCGATTGCCATATGCTCAAAAAACGGAAATAAAAAGTCACGTTTACAAAATGCTCAAAGAAGGCATTATTGAAGAAGCAAAAAGCGAATGGTCGTCACCTCTCCTTGTCGTACCTAAAAAACCCGATAGTACTGGTGCTAGAAAAACTAGATTTGTACTAGACTACAGGCTCGTTAACAAAAGGGCTCTAAAGGACGAAAAGTTTCCTTTACCTTGTATATATGAAACATTAGATTCTTTATCTGGAGCTTTCTATTTTTCTCATCTTTTCTCATCTCATCTCATCAAGGGTATTATCAGCTTGAGTTGGATGAAGGAAGCAGACCCTTTACTGCTTTCACTACCAACGAAGGTCAATTTCAAATGAAACGATTACCCATGGGGCTCAAAGTAAGTCCAAGTGCTTTTTCTAGGCTTATGACTATGGCCATGTCAGGGTTAAACTACGAAAGTTGTTTTATTTATTTAGACGAACTTATAATATTTGGTAATTCATTACAACATCATAATAGAAATCTTGTTAAAGTATTACAACGACTCAGGAAAGTAAATTTAAAATTAAATCCTAATAAATGTGACTTTCTTAAAAAAGAAATTTTATATTTAGGCCATATTATTTCTTCTGATGGAATATCGCCTGATCCAGAAAAATCAAAAGCAATTCTTCAATATCCTATCCCGCAAAATGGCGACGAAGCAAAGCGGTTTGTAGCTTTTGCAAATTATTATAGAAAATTTATTAACAATTTCGCAAAAATAGCGCAACCCCTTAACGAATTATCGAGAAAAGGAAAACTTTTTAATTGGACTACAGAATGTCGAGACTTTAAAACAGGCACTTATAAATCCACCCGTGCTGCAATATCCAAATTTTTCAGAAAAAAATACTTTTATTCTCAAGACGGACGCTAGTGGTTATGCTATCGAATCGGTTTTGTGTAACGGAAATGATAAGCCTATTGCTTTTGCTTCTCGCGTGCAAAATTATTCTACAATAGAAAAAGAGTTGTTAGCAATCGTATGAAGTGTTAAACATTTCAGACCATACTTATACGGAAGAAAATTTCATATTTTTTCAGATCTAGACTGCTATAAACGTTGTTATTGTTACGTATGCCGGGTGGTAATTAATACACGTAGTTATTCTGGTTATTCATTTAATCATCACTCAGTTAATATTACAGGTGGTTATTAGGGACGCAGTTATCACATTATACTTTGTTATCCCTATCTACTCGTTTAGCTACCGAGTACCGACTGTCGGCCTTGTGCCTCCGTGTGTCGGACCTACCCTATCTATCACGACGCATGTGCGTCGCTTGGCATTGTTGCCAATACACAACACCCCCACACTTAATTATGCACTTCCCTCTTCCATGTTAGCTTACAACTGTGGTCCTTTTGACTCTTGATTTGACTTGCAAAACTGGAAGTGTCATAGGTATGGTGGAGCGTGTTTACAAACCTAACTTTGTGCTCCTATAATTACCTTTACAATTTTTACAATTTGTGCTTAGCACCTACAACAATCTAAACTATTACTGCGTCCCTTTCTGCTTGCATCTCCCTATGAATGTGATTCGTCCCTATACCTATACATAACTTAACATGTATATCACAGTAAGTATCTAATATCACAGTTTTTTAAACAAGTGACTTATCGTCATCATAAATACCTACTTCCATGGTATAGAGGTAAAATGTCATATACTACAATACAATTTAAAACTTGTCGTCACATACGTATAAAATTTAAATAACATATACAATATAAAACAATCATCTTCCGGTGAATACAGGCGTCATTAAAATTTTAAAACTTAAAACATTTTTATATAACTAATATGCTTTTACCACTCATTAAAGCTTTGTCAACTCTCCACTCACTCCCCAACAATGAAACTGGCTAGGTAAGGAGGCGGTTTTCTTTCTCGACCGCTCCTTCTGGCTGGAGTTGTGGTTTTCGTCGGTATGACCTGACTAGTTGGCCTGTCTTCACCAGTAGATCGGGGTGACATGGCAGTATTGGAACCTAAGGACAGAAATTTAGAATTAGTACACCTATCAAGACCCTCCGTATCCGCAGTATCGGGCAGACCTGAGTTTTCTCGCGATCGCGAAGGATTGAGTGCTACCGTGGGCACCCCGGTCGCTTCTGAGCTAGGTTCCTCCGTCACAGACTGACTTAAAGGCAAGGTGATATACGAGTAATCACCCATATCTGAGCTTCTTGCTTCTGAGGTTGGATGTCCCCCTGTCCTGCCAATAATTTGGTTTAAATGTCGCTTCCATCGTTTTCCTTCAATCGTGCGACATAAATATGTTGTTCTTCCTATTTTCTTTTTTATAGTTGCTTCTTTCCATTGCTTGCGATTCGGACTACTATAATCTCTTGCCATAATCAAGTCCCCTTCGCTGAAATTCCTAAACTTGCTCTTTTCATTTGTCGAATGAGTTCTGACCTCTTCTACTGATCGTTCTGCTAGCAATGTTATTCTAGTTCTTAGCTTTCTATTCATCATAAGTTCAGCAGGATTTCTTCCCGTGGTCGCATGCGGTGTGTTTCTATTTGTTAACAGAAATCTCTGCACTAAAGTGTTCAAAGGTACCCCTCTGTTTTGGGTATCATTTAGTGCTGCCTTCATTTTTCTTTTAAAATGCTTTACACTGTTCTCTGCTGCCCCATTACTCATTGGATGGTAAGGTGGTGACGTTACATGCTTGATTCCATTTCTCTTCAAGAAATTTTCAAGATATCTTGCAGCAAAAGGTGGTCCATTGTCTGACACCAGTGTTTTAGGTAATCCAAACCTAGCAAACATTTATCTCAGTCTTTCCACTGTTTTTTCAGCAGTCGTTGTTCCCATGATGCAAATTTCTAGCCACTTCGAGTAAGCATCCACCATTACTAAACATTCTTTGTTGTTTATTTCACAAAAATCTATGTGCATTCTCTCCATGACTTCCTTTGTCTCTGGCCATTTTGTATCTTTTATCCTTGGTGGATCCTGTCTTGTTCTAAGACATGGCATACAACCCTTTATGAAATTTTCCAAATCCTTGTCTATTCCAGGCCAAAATACTATAGACCGTGCCAGGGATTTACATCTTGGTATGCCTGGATGATCAGAGTGCAACAATTTTATAGTATCACTCCTTAAGGTGCTAGGTATAATTATTCTGTGACCACACATAAGAACGTCATGATCCACATACAACTCAAAAATACGCCTTTAAATTCTCACTTACTTTATTTGGCCATTTATCTTGCTTCACATATTTCATCACCAGTGCTGGATCTGGGTCTTTCTTTGTCTCCTCCCTTACTTTATCGTTATCAATTGGCCAATCATCTGTTGTCTCAGTGAAATTTATATATGTCGTCTTTTCTGCAACTTCCTCCGTGGTGTTTCTAGCTGGCAAATCCTTATCTTTAGTCTTCTTGAGACCTTCCTTTGTGAGAGTATATCCTAGGTACTCAATTTCATCCTGAAAGAAGGAACACTTGTCCTTGTTTACAGTTAAATTGGCCTCTTTTAGCTTTTTTAATACTTTCTCCAAGTTTTGTATGTGTTCTTCATTTGTCCTGCCTGATACTACAATGTCATCTACAAAAACTGAAACAAAATCCATATTTTTAAACAAATTTTCCATCTCTCTCTGAAATATACTAGTGGAACATATTAAACCGAATGGCATTTTTAACACTCTATAAAGTCCACGTTCCGTATTCCAAGTTAAAATTTTACTCGTTTCCTCATTAACAGAGAATTGCATATACGCCATCTGTAAATCAATCTTTGAAAATTTATTTCCTTTATGAAGTCTACTAAAAATTTCTTCAATTTTAGGTAGTGGATATTTTACATCTTGCAAATGTTTATTTACCGTTACCTTATAGTCAGCACATAACCGTAGTTTGCCATTTCCTTTCAAAACTGGCACCAATGGAGTAGCCCATTCACTACTATCTATAGGTTGAATGATCCCTTTATCTTCTAACCTGTCCAATTCCTCAAAAACCAAATTTTTATATGCAAAAGGTACATTTCTATGTTTCATATATATAGGTGCAGCATCATTTTTAAGTTTAATATTTACTATTGAGTGAGCATAGTTACCTAATTTGTCCGTAAATACCTCTGGGAATTTTTCTATGACTTTCTTCACCTCATCTTCCATTGATATTACGTTCATTAGCTCAATCTTCACCCTGAATGTCTCAATCCAATCACGACCTAGTATGTCCACAGTAGCACTCTCTACGATATAGAATTTTACCGGCTTCGTGACGTTACAACATTCTACACCCAATACTACATATCCTTCTGGTCCCAATGAAGTACCACCATAACTTCTTAGTAAAGTTCTATCCTTCTTGATGCTAAAATGAGAAAAATATTTTAAAAATGTTCTCTTACTTAAGGCACTTATACTGGCTCCACTATCAATGAGCATATCAATATTTTTTTTGTTTACTTTTACTTGTACCTTGAATGCATTATTATCAATACTACTATTCACCCCTAAAACTTCATAAACAACATTTACTGAGTCGGTCTCGTCTTTAACATAATTAACATTCCTTTTATTCTAATAGCAAGCCTTTGCAATATGCCCCAACTTATTGCAACTATTGCATTTTACATTTTTAAACCTACAATTTGCCGAAGCATGGTAGTTGGTACAATGTTTACATCTTAAATTGACATTTCTAAAAGTTGGGTTACTTATCTTTTGCTGTGATTTCAACTGCGTTCCATAATTTTGGCCCGATGCTCGATCTCGTCCTGGGTTGCTGTTCTGCTGGTAGTACGTTCCCGAATTCACTCTGAAAGCTGAATTTCGGCCTCTTCTATCTGCTAGAGTTCGGTCCGCAGGAGGGCGCTGCTGCCATCCGTTTCCCTTTGAGCCGCCATGTTGACTTCTTCCAATGACGTTGACACCTGCGCATGATAGGGACGCCTCTTTTGCCGCGTTTTCCACCTTCATCGCCAACTCAACCAATTGTTCCAGGTTCTTGTCATCGTTTTCCTCACATAATCTATCCAGTATTTTCCCATTTGATAATCCGCAAACAAAACGGCGTGAAAGAATCTTCGTTAGATGTTGATTAAAATTGCAATTTATTGCGGAGCTCTTTAATCTGGCGTAGAACTCCATGATGGATTCACTTTCACCCTGATTTACTTGATAAAATCTTCTTCTCTTTTTCCAGACACTTATCTTAGCCTTAAATTGTGACTTTAAGAGCTCATTCAGTTGGTCATATGTTTTGTCCTTTGGAGCTACTGGATAACACAGATCTCTTAACAGCTTATACGTTTCTACCCCCATCGAACTGATCAGTACCGCTAGTTTTACTTTATTATCGGTAATTGCACTTGCCATGAAATGTTGCTCGAGTCGCTCCTCGTATATCTCCCAATCGTCCGTTCCATGATGGAATTCCGTAGCAAACCTCGGCGCAGCCATTTTCTTTTTTTCACGTGCACAAACTTAACCCTTTTTAAATCCGTTTCTACCTCGTCGCCACTGCTATAAACGTTGTTATTGTTACGTATGCCGGGTGGTAATTAATACACGTAGTTATTCTGGTTATTAATTTAATCATCACTCAGTTAATATTACAGGTGGTTATTAGGGACGCAGTTATCACATTATACTTTGTTATCCCTATCTACTCGTTTAGCTACCGAGTACCGACTGTCGGCCTTGTGCCTCCGTGTGTCGGACCTACCCTATCTATCACGACGCATGTGCGTCGCTTGGCATTGTTGCCAATACACAACATAGACCACTTGTATATTTATTTAGTATGACTAACCCATCAAGCAGATTAACAAAATTTCGTCTAACTTTAGAGGAGTATGATTTTGAAATACATTATATTAGAGGTTCTCAAAATGTAGCCGCAGATGCATTATCGCGTATAAAAATTGAATCTAAAGACCTTAAGGAAATGAGTGCGAAAGTGAATAATAGTATAAATGTGATGACGCGTGCACAGACAAAACATGAAAGTATGTCTAAACAGTCCGATTTAATAACAACTACTAAGGAAAGGCTTGATCACCCTGGACTTGTAGAATTATTGAAACGATCTGTCGAATGTGTGGAACTACGACCTATAAATAAAACTACGTTTAATGAATATATAAATCAAATTAACCATGGTTACATAAAATATAAAAATTTTATATATGATAAGAATTCTCAAATAATTTATTTTTACCAAAATCACCGATCAACGCATGACTTAGGTACATCGTTGAGGGATCTTGGAAGTATATGTAAAAAATATAAAATTCCGGAATTATGTATTATAAAAGATACGCATAATAGTAAATTTATAAAAGGCATATCGCGATGCAAAGACGAATTACTTAGAAACGGTATTAAAATAAACATTGTCAGCAACATCACACGCGTAACAAATAGAGAAATAAAACAGTTAATACTAAATGATTTTCATAATTTACCAACAGGTGGACATGCAGGTACAAACAGAATATATAATAATATTAAAAGATATTATTTTTGGACTGGATTGAAGAGAGATGAAGATGATTTTGTCAGACGTTGTGATGATTGCCAAAGGCATAAATATTGTAAGCTAAATAAGCAAGATATGACAATTACATAAACAGCGACTTAACTATTCAATGTGAACTCACCAAATTTATAGAATGTTATCCCTTACCTAACAAGGAAGCTTACAGCGTTGCCAAATCTTTTGTAGAACATTTTATATTCCTTTTTCGATGCTTGTCTTAGACAAGCTGATTGGCCTGGGCTGCTAAGACCATACAGCCAGTTACTGTGGTCCCAGGTGATGGTGGTGACGGAAAGTCCCTACCCCTGAGGATTGGAATGTCTCATGTTCTGTAATAAGATAATCACTGACTTAGCGATGGTCGTTAAGGACCTTTGGACCTACGACCTAAAACCTAATTTTGCAGGCGTGCAAAAACTTATAAATTGATTTGGTGCATGCTAATAGCATTGAATATAATGTCATGAAGCGAAATGGGTTGATGGTTAACAATAGACATGAGCTGTGTGTAAAGGATTTGGGAATGAGGTTGATTGAACATGCAATCGAAGATTATGTGGAAAGGACTTCCGACTTCTCCACATCGACATAAGTTATCCCGCTTCATGTTTATCTTATGAAGGTGAGTAGGAGACGGACAGTGGCTAGATCTCAATAGGAGGATTGTTGTTATTTCCCCTCTGGATGCTTTCTTAAAACCTTTAAACCATGTTTCTTTTAATGGAGATCCGACTGCGGCGCTGTACTCTTTTCCCTTTAACCTTCTTAGGTCCTTGAACCTAGTTACCGATTGATTCCATGTGTTTTTGTGTATTATTGGTAGGATGTTTTTGAAGTGTACCTTGGGTGTGTCCGTCTCTGGGAGGTTTCTGCCTTCATTTGCCAATGAATCAGCCTTTTCATTGCCATAAATTTTTGTGTGGCTTGGTATCCATGCTAGCTCGATTAGAGGGTTCTGCGCTAATTTTTTCTTCATTTGTAATACCATTTCCTCACTTTTTGCCAATATTCCCCTTCTAGCAATTTTGTTCAGCGCGCTTAACGAGTCCGAGAAAATTACCGCCGTAGTAATATATTTTTCTTCCAGGATTGACACTGCTGCATATATTGCATACACCTCCGCCGAACATATAGAATGGGTTTTGGGCATTCTTTTGGACATCTTGATATTGAGTCTACTGGAGTACACTCCGATTCCCACGTTGCCTTCTGTGTCTAAAGAGCCATCCGTGAATACGAAATGGTAGTTTTCTGGCCACTTGTTTCTCGCTTCTATCAGGAACTTCTGATTATTGCCAGCTTCTTTAACTAACCCAAGATTAGTAAATTCTCTTTGCTCCAACTGTTCTTGTAGTTCAAACAAGAAGCATGGTAGGTTCGGCACTGTTCTGATGAAGGGTAAAAACGTCGAGACGTTGTCAAATGCTTCCACCACTGGTGGAACATTTTTCCAAAAAGTAGTTCTGAAATTATATTCTGTATAGAGATTTATAATGTTGCCCGCGGTTTCGTTTTGGTATGACAGATTTTTTGCCACAAACTTGACTGCCAGCCAGTCTCTTCTGAGCTGTAAAGGCATTTCTGCAGCTTCACTCAACAGTATATTAGATGGTGTGGACTTCATCATTCCCAGAGCGACTCTGATAGCCTGAAATTGGATTCTGTCCAGTTTGAGGAGTAACTGTTTCGAAACCCTCCCCAGAAACATGCTTCCGTAATCAAGATGGGATCTTACCATAGCTTTGTATATCATGAGTTGTGAAGTTGGGTCCGCTCCCCACCAGGTCCTACAAAGACATCTCATAATGTTGATACCTTTCTGAGCCCTTGTACACATGTTCTCTACCTGAGGTTTCCATTTAAATTTGTTATCCAAGTAAGCACCTAGATGTTAAGCTGATGTTTTCCACTCAATTATTTGTTGATTAAAAATTATGTTGTTCACTGGAATCTGACCTCTTGAGTTAAAGAAAATTGCTGACGATTTATTAGGTGATAGTGACAATCCGTGTTCATCCATCCAAATTCTCAGGTTGTCTAGCGATTCATTTACCAGTTGTATCATATCTTCATCGTTGACGCCTGTAAGTAACAGGGCCATGTCATCTGCACACTTGACTATTTTGACTTCTCCTACTGTCACATTTTTGGACGAGTCTGTGTACAAATTGAACAGAATTGGGGACAATGGTGATCCCTGAGGTACGCCCTGACTTGTCTCCCTGGGGCCTACAGTCCTGTTGTAGGGTCTTTCACATAAATCATTCTTTTTTCAAAAAATTTCTTTATAAGTTAACTTTTCCATCATTATCTTCAACTTTATGTTATCGTATGCAGCCGTTACATCTAGCAAAACCAATATTGACCTTTGGTTTTTGGCCATCCCACCCTCGATCTGTGTATATATGTTACATAGGTTTTCCATTGCACCTCTTCCCTTTCTAAATCCCATCTGGTGAGGGCTAATAATTAGCTTATTTTCTATTTCCCACTCGATTCTAGTTTTGATCATATTCTCTAGTACCTTGCCGTACAAGATGACAGACAGATGGGCCTCCATCCCGTAATGTCGGTTTGGTCTTTCCCCGCTTTTGGTATAGGTTGTACTACCTGCGTTTTCCAGTCTTGTGGCAGTGGTATACTGGTATTGAAGAAGTTGAGGAGTTTTTGTTTGGTTAGGTGTGGGAGATTTTGTAACATGGAGTATGTGATCAGGTCCAGACCTGGCGCGGACTTTTTCTTTCTTATCAGGCTTACTTCTAGCTCAGCCATAGGAAATTGGATTTCTTCCCTTCTCTCAAATGCTAAATCCGGTACAACGTTCTGAACCTGTACAGGAGTTAGCGACTCTAGTAGTTCTTGCCCGATATTTGCATTGAGCATGTTGTGATTTTTCTTTGGCGCCTGAGCCTTAGCAAATCTTTTGACTGCGTTCCATACCTCCTTGGTCGGTGTGTCTACGGAAATTCTTTGACAGTACTCTTGCCACCCTTGCCGTCTGCGCTCTCTGAGGGTTCTTCTTGTTTTGGCGGCTATTCTCCTGAAGTCTATGTAATTTTCCATTGTCTTCGCGCTCGTATACCTTTCCAAAGCTTCCTTTTTCTCTCTTATGGCCAAAGAGCAGCCCACGTTCCACCAAGGATGTTGTGCCTTTTGTTCTTCAAACTTAAATTTGTTCTTGGGCATGCTTGCATTCGCAACCTCTATGATGCAGCCTTTGATTTCGTCGTAACCCTGACCTTTGCCAGTTTGAGAGAGTAGTGAAGCTCTTTGCTGGAATTTGCTCCAGTCCGCTCTGTTTTCGTTGTATCTAACCAATCTTTCGTCGATCACTTTATCCCTATCCTGACTCACCGTCATTTCCAGCTGATTGCGTTACGGTATCCCACAGGAAACTGTCACAGATCAAGGCAAGGAATTTGTAGCTAATATATTTCAGAAATCGTGTAGATTATTACAAATAAAAACTCTAAACTCAACTGCTTACCATCATGAAACTCTTGGTGCTTTAGAAAATTCGCATAAACATCTAGGAGCATATTTGAGAATTCAGTTATCAAAGCATTCAGATAATTGGAGTGCATGGGTACCATACTGGTGCTTTGCATACAACAATACAGTGCACACTGAAACCAAATACACTCCTTATGAACTTGTCTTTGGAAAATTAATTCAAATTCCATCAAATATCACTAGCACCATAGATCCTTTGTACAATTTCGATAACTATCCAAACGAACTGAAATATAGACTGCAAGTTGCCTGCAATGACGCAAGAAATAATTTGATAAATTCTAAACAAAAGCGAAAAGAAAGATTTGACAAGGATTGTAACAAAACAGAATTTAATGTGGGCGACAAATCAAATCAAATCAAATCAATTTTTTAATTTCCTCAATTCAAAAGTTACATTCAGAAACAGTAATTGAAGAAAACGTCAAAATCTGCCTAATATAGGTAACATTAATAATTAGGTACCAACTCTAAAAATAAATTATTATGTAAGTACAAAGTTCAAATAAAGATGTCAAAACAATATTCAGTTAAAAAAATCGCTGAGACTGTAACAAGTCTTTTGGAGCACAAATGTTTTTAAACGAGTCTTAAAAATATTTACATTTGGTGCGTTCTTTACTTCCAGCGGCAGACAATTAAAAAATTTACAGCACTTAAAATGAAAACTTTTCTGATATAGGGTTGTCCGATGTCTAGGAGGTATTAGGAGCGCCCCGCTTCTGACATTGTAATGCAATATGGCGGATCCCGAACTGAACAATTGCCTATTCTTAAAAACATACAAACACGATTCAATAATGTAGGTGTCATAAAACGTAGAAATCCTTAGGTTTTTAAATGCGGAACGACAACTTTCCAGCCTCCCCAGACTGGCCAGCACTAGGACAGAAAAGGTAAAAATATCTAATTTTTAAAAAGTAACCTAGGTTACAAAATAAAAGGTTTGTATTTTGCCATACGGGGTGGATCAAAATACAAAAAATCAAATTGTCAGTTTGATTTCATTTTGTGACTGACGTGTCAAACGAAATATTTTTTAAAAAATGCCAGCGTTAACCGTCGAGCAAAAAGCGATCATTTACACGCGATTGGGAGACGGGCATCAAATACGACACATAGCAGATGAATTAGGAATTAGCAAAAATACCGTACTGTTAGCTAAGCAGAAAATTGAAGAATATGGAAGTATCGTAAGAAAAGCAGATTCTGGTCGCCCCAAAATTTCGAATTTAGGTCAAGATATACGATTAATTAATTTTTTAAGAGATACTCCATTCGAAACAGCAATAAAGGCTAAAGAAGAAACACATTTTCCTGGTTCGGCTAATACAGCTCGTATAGAATTCGTAATTCTGATATAAAAAGTTGTTGTGCTACAAATAAAATTTTTTTGACCGAAGCAAATAAGCAGAGATGATTAGAATTTGCTCATGAATATATAAATTAAGATAACATGTGGGAAACCGTAATATTTTCCGATAAAAAAACCTTTCAATCCTGCAACAATGGTAAAATCCGCGTTTACAGACCTTCTGGTACGAGATACGATGAAAGATAATATACACATAAGACCAATCAAAGTGGACGCTTTTCTATAAACGTTTGGAGCTGGATTAGTGCAAGGGGCCTAGGAGTTTGTCAAATAGTGCAGGAAAGGCTCAATGCACTATTATATTGCAATATACTAAACCAAGTTATGATACCATCGGTGGGCGCAGTATATGGCCAAGATTTTATATTTCAACACGATAATGCTCCGATACATAAAGCCCGCATAGTTCAGAATTATTTAGAAGAAAATCATATTCGTGTTCTGCCGTGGCCTTCGAAGAGTCCCGATATCAACCCAATTGAAAACGTTTGGGGTGAAATGGCAAAATGTATGTATAAACATAACTTCCAGCCTAGAACCCAAGTTGAATTGCGCCAAAGGATTATGGAAGCATGGGATGAAATAACGCAAGAGTATACGAGAAACCTAGTGTTAAGTATGCCACGACGTTTGCAAGCCTTAATCAATAATAACGGTGCAGCTACCAAATATTAAAAAACATGTTATTTTTTGTTATATTAAAGTTTAAATATGATTGAAATTAAAATTGATAGGAACAGTGATATGATCCAATATTTAAAAAAGTCTTGTTTTTATTTTTGTTACATTTTGAAACAATAAACTATACGTATTTTGATTTCTCCTTGTATTTTTAACAACAATGATAACCTATTCTCAATAGACTTTGCATACTCTTTATCAAATTTCATATGAAGTTTTACTGGTATCAGACTTTATTACATTTTTTCTAATAGTCTAGGAGAAAACAGGAAATTTTCGGTGTACCAGTTTTTTCTCGGCACGATGGTACATAGTGAGAAGTGTCTCTCGACCACATTGCTGTGATAAGAAACGTAAGACGTAACATACACTCCGCAGCTTGTTGCACAATAAATTAATATGGTCATTCCATTGAAGTTTATATTCGATGGTAATCCCCAAAACTTTAGTTGTGTCACTGCACTGGATAGGATGAGAAGAGCCCTTAAATAGAATAAGGCTGCCACCCATCATGCGTTTAGACAGACTAAATGAAAGTGCAACCGTTTTCTCCCTGTTCAGAGTTAAAAAATTCTTATCCGACCAAGTAACAATCTTTTTATATACACGCTCTGCAATGATTTTTAATTGCAATTTATCTTTATTTATTATAAGTACATTCGTGTCATCAGCGTAACCTACCGTATGGACATCGGAGCCCTCGTTGAGAAAGTTAATTATATCGTTCGAGAATATCAGATAAAGTAGGGGGCCCAGAATGGATCCTTGTGGTACGCCTTGTGTGAGAAGAGTATTAGTGCTCTGTGATCCATTTACCTCAACAAATTGAAAGCGGTCTTTAAGGTATGAACTGAAAAGACTAAGGTTTTAGTGATTAACGAAAACATGAACACAAAGTTCGATCCCTAGTATATAGGCCCCTATGTAGTTATAGAAGATAAACATCCAAATATATTATTAAATATAAATAGTAAGGCAACACTAGTACATAAGAATAGAGTTAAGGTTTACTACGAATAGAAAAAAAAATCTCATACTTTAATTTTTTTTTCTCTTTCGCCAAGGGAGGTGTACTGGAATAATAAGTTTAAAAGTTCAGTGATCCTAAGTTTTCAAACGTTGTGTTTTAATTTCAGTATTGTTTAATTATTACAATATCCGGTACAGCTTACTTGACGGAAAATACTTAGGTTAGCAATTAAGTTTATTTTACTTATTATTGATGACAAAAGCTTTTGTTGCAATTTTAACTTGTACATACATAATGTGAATATAGAAAAGAGAGATTGAATAGAACCACGTAAGGTGTCGTTTCTTTTAAGCTGAATAAGAAACCCTCAGTTGACCACAGGACCTCGCTTTGTTTACTTTCCTTGCTTATAAGCTGGGCTGATTTGTCCTTAACATTGACCCCTATTATTTCGTTTACGTCGGCCATGGAAACATTTAGAGTTCCCAAAGAAAAGCTCCTTTGTTTTTGTTTTTCGTTTGTATTTTGATTTTTTAACTTAACGGTCGACTGTTTACTACCGTCACTATTATTCATATTCACTTTTCAACAATTAAAAGGTTGAAAATCTCCTTTAACATGTTAAGTAAGGATTGTCATTTTAATGCGTGGCCTACTGTTAATTATTTGGCGTAACTGCGCGAGGCCTATGGTCTCGCACTTTTTACGTTGTCCTTCAGCGCGGATATTTTTCAGATTTTTTAAACAAAGAAGTACAAAAATACTAAATATTTTCTATAGTCAAGGTTTTTAAATTTCAAAAATATTTTTAATTTATTAAAATTAAATACCTATTCTGTTTTTTGCTTCAGTTGCTTAATCGTGCGAGACTTGTGGCCACTCACAGTTTCAATATATAATTCTTGAAAGTATAAACGTCTATTACTTTTATAATCATTATTTTAAGCAATATGATTAATTAACCATACATTTTTTAAAAATAATTAGATGAAAGATTTATTTTCGTTCGCAACTTATATGTTTTTCATCTATAAGAGCGAGCGACTTTTGTTTGATGTTTCTATTTATGCACAACTGCAATTTTTTTAGGTAAGATAATTTTGGTGGAAAGTTTATTTATTTATTTATTTATACATACACTGTTTAACAGTTTCCCAATAACAAAACAGGTACGAACAAAAACTTACAAACTAACCTAATTTTACTACACAATTAAACCCATATGATTTAACGCAAAGCGATTTAGTCTGCCATAATATGTACAGGGACATTTTTTTAAGTGTCTCACCCGATTGGCGATTTTCCTGCTGACTATAATAAAAAACAAATTACATATTTCTCAATGATTTTCGATAAGGAAGCCGAATTAAATGTCAAAAAATACATAGATTTACAAATTTGACAGATACGACGCCATTTTGAATTTTTTTAAATAGCAACCTTCATAATTAACTAGACGATTCAATTGCATTTGGCGATCCGATTCTAAAACTATATAGTTGTTGATATTTATGTTCAGCCGTTTCGGAAATACGGGGGTTGCTAATTTGCTTCCATCGATCTTGTCTTTAAAGTGACTCATAAGGGTTGCCATTTAAAAAAATTTAAACTGGCGTCGTATCTGTCACTTTTTGACATCTGTCGGATTTGACTATAGCGCAGATTGCTTGCTCACGGGAAATTATGTCACTGTGAAAAAAATTAGGGTGTTCAGCTTAGAAGGAATATTTATTAAAGGGGTGAGACACTTAAAAGACAAAATCGATGGAGGCAAATTAGGAATCCCCGTTTTTCCGAAACTGCTAAAAATAAGTATCAACAACTATATAGTTTTAGAATCGGATCGCCAAATGCAATTCAATCCTGTGGTTATTTATGGGGGTTGCCATTTAAGAAAATTCAAAATGGCGTCTCATCTGTCAAATTTGTAAATCTATGTATTTTTTGACATTAAATTCGGCTTCCTTATCGAAAATCATTGAGAAATATGTAATTTGTTTTTTATTATAGTCAGCAGGAAAATCGCCAATCGGGTGAGACACTTAAAAAAATGTCCCTGTACATAAAGAGAAAAAAGAAGATTGATAATTTGGAACACTGTAAAGCAACAATACCACTTACAAGAAACAGAAAATCAAAAAATTTCTTGTCGATAAAAGTGACTCTTGGTTGCGCTTAACTTGCAGGCAAAAATATCATATGCATTAATATTAGAATTATAGTAGGCGCAAATCGAGTTAATAGGTGCAAACTTATATAAACATTAGTACGAAACGATGGTAGGTAAAAAGTATCTATATTGCGAGAACTCTAAAATTTACTTTTGCCAATAATTCTTCACAAACAATACTACCGTTGACAAGTTTGCACAAAAAAGAGTGAGGAAGGTGTTTACGTCTTCTATTTAAACTTATGAGCGAGAATCTTTGCAGCAGCTGGTCATGGGGAAACCTTTGAATCGGATAAACACCATACGTTCTGAACCACAGAGCTTTAGCAAATCGTCTTTGCACCGACTCTACAGGATATATATGAATATTGTAATACGGGGACCAAACAACTGATGCGTATTCCAACTTAGATAACACAAAGGAAAAAATAAAGTTTTAATAGGCACCGTATTGTGGAAATCCCTTGTGGTTCGTATAGCAAAACCAAGTACTTTATATGCAGCGGAGACGGTATCTTGTCTGTGAGGAACGAAGGATAGTTCATTGTCAAAGACGACCCCCCAAATCCTTAAATACTTGACGGTCGTGCTAGTGTATCCCCATTAATGATATAATTAAAAGAATTGTGATTAAGATTCATTAAAATTCAACCTATTCTTACTACACAAGTCGTTTAAAATATCCAGATTACGTTGTAAGTTTAGGCAGTTGGCTTTATTAGAGACTGTAGAAAACAACTTTAATCATCAGCATACAGCAGGCATTGAACTGAGAGTGTATCAACAATGTCATTAATGAAAAGCGTAAGAAATAGTGGTCCCAGGATAGAGCCTTGGGGTACTCCAGATGTTGCGATATAATCAATAGATCTAACCCCACCATAAGCCACAAACTGTTTTCGATTCTCCAAGTATGATTTAAAAAATACCAATAAGGTGTCTGAAAATCCAAATGCAGCTTTGGAGAAATCCGTATATATAACGTCTGTTTGGCAGCGCTGGTCAATTGCCATGGCCAAGAACTGAGCAATACACAATAAATTAGTGGTTGTCGATCGATCTTTAACAAATCCATGTTGTACAGGATATATAGAATTTTTAAAATTTGAAAAAATAATATTATGTAACAGTAACTCAAAAATTTTAGAAAAGTTAGAAATTATTGAGATAGGTCTATAGTTGGACATATCCTTTTATCATCTTTTTTGAAGACTGGACAAACTTTGGAGCATTTCCAGATGTTTGGCATTTTACACAAGTTAAGACACTTGTTAAATATTATTGATAGAGAATGAGCAAAGACTCCTGCGCAGTGACGATAAACGCAGGTATTTTATCCGGACCAGTGGTTAACTTGGGTTTAATCTGCCTAATTGCGTTAAAAACTTCAGTCTCGTTAAAACTGGTAATATTTATATTAGATGTGGATAAATTCGACTCAACATCTATGGACGAGGACACCAGATACGAGCGACTAAAGAAGCATCGACAATATTATCAGAGTTGGATAACGTGGAGTTGCCAAGATGTATTCCGCGAGCAACTCCCGCAGAGCCCCTTCTGGAGTTAACAAACGCCCAGAACTTATTAGGATTCTGATTTACGCTATTTTCGATTCTTAGCATAAACACCTTATATGATTCATCAATGTCAGTTTTTAATTGACGCCTTAATCGAGAAAATTATTCATAGGCTAACCCATCGCCAGTTCGTTTATATTTCCGTCATTCAATAGTCTTCAGTCGAATATTGCGGTTAATATTAATCGTAAACCAATGCGGGTAGGTACGACGATTTAACACACCAAACTTTGGGGCGCACATCTCAAATACGTAATATATTTTATCATAAAATAGTTTACAACAATCTTCAAGATCACCTGAATGATTAAGAAAAGACCAATCAATATTTGTTTTGAAAAGAAAATAAGAAAAAATATCTAACTTACTATACTTATTCGAAATGTTGGCCGTTTTTATTAATACATTTTTGACACTTTTTTAACACAGTATTGATGACCCTGCGAAGCGTGTTGCCATTTATGCTCGTAAACACATTCCTCACTCTCTCTTCTAATTCTTGTACAGATTCCGGGGGTTCAAACTAATATACTTCATTTTTTACATAACCCCATAAATAAAAATCGAGAGGAGTTATATCAGGGGATCTAGCAGGCCAATTAACTGGTCCGCCGTTTGAAATTAATTTGTCATCAAATATCTGTCTTAAGAGAGTTTGAACTTCCCAAACATTATGTGCGGGACAACCGTCTTGTTGAAACCAAATATTATTCAATTGATCTTGAGGAACTCTTGCTCTAATTGCCGGTAATATTTGATCTTCTAACAGCTCCAAGTATCTTTGGCCATTCAACGTATGATTATAAAAGAATGGTCCTATAAGTCTGTTGTCTAAAATGTAAGGAGAAAAGTAAAGCTGGGTTACTTAATACCTGCTATGTATTTAGCAAGCTAGGTGACATTACTTATCATACATACCACACCATACATTAAAACCAAATCGGGTTTGCAGTCTTCATTGAGCCAATTGGTGAGGGTTTTCTGTTGCCCAAAAATGATGGTTATGCCTATTAAATACCCCGCAGTTGGTAAAATGTGATTCATCGGTCCAAATTACAAGACGACTGAAATCATGATTTTGTTCGCATTGATTCACATACCAATTTGAAAACTGCATTCTTCTTGGATAATCCGTTTCTCGTAAACCCTGAACTATAGTTGGCTTGTATGGTCGATATTTATTTTCCTTAAGGACTCTTTGTATGGTACTTCGCGGGGTTGGTAAGTCTCTTGCCGACGCTCTTGTAGATGATGTCGGAGCGGCATTAAAATAGGCTCTGACATTTTCGTCACGCTCGTTATTACCTGCTTTTTCGTAACTCTTGGGCCGCGGTTTTTCAAAACTTCCATGGTTTCTCAGGTTCATAACAATTTTTGGAAAAAGTCTGACACTTGGCTGCGGTCTTTCAGGAAAATTTTCAAAATACCTTTCTAATGCAAGGTTTGCATTTCTGTTGCAATGACTGTAACATTCTAGCAAATCAAATTTTTCTTCGTGAGAAAAACGCAATGCCATTTTCTTTTAAATTCAGAATACACAAATAAATTCAAGATCACCTGAATGATTAAGAAAAGACCAATCAATATTTAGTAGTAAATAATACATAACCTGATAATTAGCTTTACGGAAATTATACTGGCCTGTCTAGTTCTTAGGAATATGATCATTTAAATTAATACTCATATTATAGGGAAATGAAATCGATAATGTAGGGTGAGGGTCGTCAATTCTAGTGATAATTATGTCGGACTTCTTGACATTACAATGTCGGTCAAAAATGACAACATCTAGCAGTCTGCTTTCAGTATTTAGAACAGAGTTGAATTGAATCAGTCCTGTTAAATTAAAAAAAATATTTATAGCATTCACATAATTATCTGATCTCTCATTCCTTACAAAAAATTTGCATAATTAGTAATGTTAAAATCGCCCGAAAGAAGTCTATCACCTTTACCTAAAAAAATGTAAGGAAAATAAAAATTCGAACAGGTTTTGATATTCATCAATTTTTAAGTTCGGTGGTATATACAGGGTGTAACTAAATAAGTGTAAAACATTTAAGGGGGTGATTCCTCATCGAAAAAAAGATAGGATCTTTCATATAAACAAACTTTATTGGAGCATCCCTTATTAAGATACAGCCCCTTAAAGGGGGTACATAAAATTTGTTTAACAATTTTTTTCACAAGCACTAAAAAAGTTACAATGTTTACAAACTGACAGCTTGATACCAATTTAATTGTCACTATCGCTAATAGCGGCCTACTGGATAAATTAGTTTCGTATTTTCGTTTTATGGCGATATGTATATGGTCGTAAAATAATTTTTTGCTGCGAACTGGTTTATTTTGGGCAAAAAATTCAAGAGACATTTTTTGTTTAGAATGAAACAGGCTATCGGAAATTAATTTTTAAATGGTAAACAAATAATAAGGCAAAAAGTTGCATTGGAAATTAATTTTAGGGGTTGCGTTTTCCACCCCTTACAACCATGGGGTAAACCAAATAAATTACTGGCTAAGTGTCTTTTTGGTAGTAGAAAATGTCAGGTTAATTTCAATATTGTAACTTTTGTAGTGCTTGTGAAAAAAATTGTTAAACAAATTTTATGTACCCCCTTTAAGGGGCTGTATCTTAATAAGGGATGCTCCAATAAAGTTTGTTTATATGAAAGATCCTATCTTTTTTTCGATGAGGAATCGCCCCCTTAAATGTTTTACACTTATTTAGTTACACCCTGTATAGTAATAAAATATATAAGCTTTTCCTTTCAGAAGAAACCTTAACTCCCACTATATTAATTAATATAGATATATTCGCGTCAACAAGGCCTTAATCAAGGGGTTCACACCGATATCGGTTGGTCACAGCTAGCAACACCCCGTCGCCACGACCACAACTAGTAACTGGAAGATCCCTGTCACGACGAAATAAATTAAAATTATTAGGACAGACTTCAGTGTCGTTAACCGTGGAATTAAGCCACGTTTCGGTTAATGTGACAATATCATATTCAATCCGAAGAATTGTATATTTGATAAAATCTTAAATTTTTTTATTTCCAAAAGGTCAATAAAAGTTAATCATCGAGAAGTATAAAATAATTGTATACAAAAACAAATGTCTCGGAACCGTTAATTAAATAAAAAATTCAATATTAATCAAGGAAATATTAAACCTTTTTTTTTCTATACAGTGTGGCCCAAATTGGGCCTACATGTATGGGGATCTTGGAAACTATAGAAGATTAGAGAAACGGTTAAATGGGGAAAGTTTTTGACAATTATATTTCTAACTGAAAACCGTTTAGTACGCGGCCCTATCTTTTTTGGTTTTTGAAATATGTTGAAAAAACCAAAAAGATGTATTTTCGAAAATATGCTGTAGATTTCTTATTATTCACTATTTTGGCAATCTGTAAAAACATTTTTAAAGCAACTTTTTAAGTAGATTTCAGTTCTGCAATTTAATTTTGAACACGACGTTTCAGTTATTTTATACCATCATCAGGTTCATTTTTTCTTATGGGCGCCATATTGTATTTTATACTTATAAGGTAGCTTATGACGTCCGCTTTTCAACGATGTATTATTTGTTGGAAAATAAATGAAATTGACTTGAAAAATAAAGAAAATTAATTTTCGCAACACGTCAAATTTGACAACTGCACTATAACTCCCTAAATTGAATACCAATTAAAAGGTTTACATTTTGTAGTATTCACAAAACACTGATTGCATTGTTTCAATCAACAATATTACAACAACCTATGAATCAAAAATAAAATCCAGTAGCCTATGACCTTACAATAACCTATGAATCAAAAATAAAATCCAGTAGCCTATGACCAACCACTACCGTTTGAAAATGAAACAAAAATATTACTTGTCAGAACGAGTAAAAGTATAATAGTTTTTATTATTATTATCTAATAATAACGATTTATTTGTGTATTCTGAATTTAAAAGAAAATGGCATTGCGTTTCTCTCACGAAGAAAAATTTGATTTGCTAGAATGTTACAGTCATTGCAACAGAAATGCAAACCTTGCATTAGAAAGGTATTTTGAAAATTTTCCTGAAAGACCGCAGCCAAGTGTCAGACTTTTTCCAAAAATTGTTATGAACCTGAGAAACCATGGAAGTTTTGAAAAACCGCGGCCCAAGAGTTACGAAAAAGCAGGTAATAACGAGCGTGACGAAAATGTCAGAGCCTATTTTAATGCCGCTCCGACATCATCTACAAGAGCGTCGGCAAGAGACTTACCAACCCCGCGAAGTACCATACAAAGAGTCCTTAAGGAAAATAAATATCGACCATACAAGCCAACTATAGTTCAGGGTTTACGAGAAACGGATTATCCAAGAAGAATGCAGTTTTCAAATTGGTATGTGAATCAATGCGAACAAAATCATGATTTCAGTCGTCTTGTAATTTGGACCGATGAATCACATTTTACCAACTGCGGGGTATTTAATAGGCATAACCATCATTTTTGGGCAACAGAAAACCCTCACCAATTGGCTCAATGAAGACTGCAAACCCGATTTGGTTTTAATGTATGGTGTGGTATGTATGATAAGTAATGTCACCTAGCTTGCTAAATACATAGCAGGTATTAAGTAACCCAGCTTTACTTTTCTCCTTACATTTTAGACAACAGACTTATAGGACCATTCTTTTATAATCATACGTTGAATGGCCAAAGATACTTGGAGCTGTTAGAAGATCAAATATTACCGGCAATTAGAGCAAGAGTTCCTCAAGATCAATTGAATAATATTTGGTTTCAACAAGACGGTTGTCCTGCACATAATGTTTGGGAAGTTCAAACTCTCTTAAGACAGATATTTGATGACAAATTAATTTCAAACGGCGGACCAGTTAATTGGCCTGCTAGATCCCCTGATATAACTCCTCTCGATTTTTATTTATGGGGTTATGTAAAAAATGAAGTATATTAGTTTGAACCCCCGGAATCTGTACAAGAATTAGAAGAGAGAGTGAGGAATGTGTTTACGAGCATAAATGGCAACACGCTTCGCAGGGTCATCAATACTGTGTTAAAAAAGTGTCAAAAATGTATTAATAAAAACGGCCAACATTTCGAATAAGTATAGTAAGTTAGATATTTTTTCTTATTTTCTTTTCAAAACAATAATTATTATTCATTGCGTTTTTAGTTTTCTTTATTTGGAATGTTAATATGAGATTTTTAGCCATAAGGAAAAAATAAAATAATGTATTATAATATTATGATATTTTAAACAAATTTAACCCTGCCTAATGTGTTCTTCTCAAATTTGACGTGTTGCGAAAATTAATTTTCTTTATTTTTCAAGTCAATTTCATTTATTTTCCAACAAATAATACATCGTTGAAAAGCTGACGTCATAAGCTACCTTTTAAGTACAAAATACAATATGGCGCCCATAAGAAAAAATGAACCTGATGATGGTATAAAATAACTAAAACGTCGTGTTCATAATTAAATTGCAGAACTGAAATCTACTTAAAAAGTTGCTTTA
Source organism: Polydrusus tereticollis (assembly GCA_963920685.1). Taxonomy (NCBI): domain Eukaryota; kingdom Metazoa; phylum Arthropoda; class Insecta; order Coleoptera; family Curculionidae; genus Polydrusus; species Polydrusus tereticollis. The sequence continues at coordinate 53,365,095 of OY987335.1, read as the reverse complement.
AAAATGTTTTTACAGATTGCCAAAATAGTGAATAATAAGAAATCTACAACATATTTTCGAAAATACATCTTTTTGGTTTTTTCAACATATTTCAAAAACCAAAAAAGATAGGGCCGCGTACTAAACGGTTTTCAGTTAGAAATATAATTGTCAAAAACTTTCCCCATTTAACCGTTTCTCTATCTTCTATAGTTTCCAAGATCCCCATACATGTAGGCCCAATTTGGGCCACACTGTATAGCTCAATTCACCTTATCATTTGATACGCCGGGAACAGTAAAAGCGACAAAAAATGTTTCGAAATATTTTAGATTAAAATATTCCATTAATTTGTTCTAAAAACACATTTTTTGTTTTAATTTAGGACAAGTTTTTAAATGCTCAGAAAGTGTTAAAAACTTCCAGGGACCACTTGAAGTTATTGACAACACTTTGTAATTCTATATTTTAAAAAGTTAACAGAAAAACAGTTATTCATATTTTTCCATTTTTAATAGTAACAAAACATGGTGTTATATTTTACATGACTTTCTTTTACATCCTGTACGAAATCAACACAGTTATGAGGCAAAACGATAAAAGAAATCTATAAAAAACCTACACAGCCAAAAAATCTTTATGACATAATTTCTTAGGGAGCAAATCTTATTTTAAACAATCACAATTTTAATAACTATTTAATAATAACTAGAAAACGTGAATATTAGGTATCTATACGTAAATAGGCTCTTTGAATAAAAACACTTTGCGTAAACAAACTAGAAATCCTCAAAACTCTACAAAATATTAAAGGAACATCGCTATAGTGTTTTATTATTATGAAAAATTGGCGTAAGTTCTCAACCCTATAGAATCCTTGAGCTACCAAAACGCCTTTTTAGGACATCCTGTATATTAGGATGGGCCGAAAATTTTTTCTTATTTTTTTTCTAAACGCTATAGTGCGGAAAACTTGCCTCTAGGGTAGCTTAGTAAAATGCAGAAAAAAATAAAAATAAACTTTCACATCTTGCGGTAGCGCATTGACCCTAAACTTTGAGAAAATATACGATTTTAGTTATTTTTCTAATAAATGGAGGAAAATCAATTAACTTCTGTAACAAGGTCCTATAGACATGTTTTAGTTGAAGAAAGTATGAAAAAGACAAATAAAGCAAAAAAGAATACATTTTACAAATTATTATTAACGTTTTACGTTTAAAAGAAAAACATACATTTTTCACAAAATTTGAGAAATTTTCATTGAAACAAAAAAAATTCTGATTGTAAAATTTCAGCATGTAATGAAGGATAGTCCTTTACTTCTTTTGGGAGTCTGAAATAAGATTTCCTTGAAAAACTTGGCATTGCAGATTGGAAGAAGTGTAGTTCTTATAAAACCATCTCTGGAATTAAAGCCGATGACTTTTTGTGACGCCTCGGTTACCAGCTTCACGCATCGTTCAACTGATTGAGTTTGACATGGGAATTTATCAAAGTTCCACTCGACCTCCGTTTCACCTGATTTGACTTTTCATCCAATCTCTGCATCCGTTACTCTTTGCGGTAAAGGTGGTGAAAGTGTAGTGGTGTTCCAGTCGATGATTTCTATGTAGTCTGTAGCCAGAAAATTAATTTTGGGTGGTTGAAAATTTCTGATTAACTGTCTTTTAGAAGATACGTTTCTAACCTTTAGAATTCTTTTAAAACCCAACTCTCTTATATGATCCCTTTTATCTACTATCATAGTCAAAAGCAAGTTTTCTGGATGGGCAAAAAGTGCGTTTCTCTCAATTACTGTGTCAATGACTTTTAGCAATTTTTCTGGCGGAAATCTTGACGATTTTATAACTTTAAAAACATGTTCTGGACCATTTGTGAAGTACTTACTTTTCTTGATATGACACCATACAGGCATATATGACTTTAGGATAAAAGAAACTAATATCTTGTGTTCATCTATTGGGTTTTCAATACTTAAATACAATCGGAGGACTCTAGGCAAAGTGGACCAGGTTCGCGAACAGATAAATCTTCAGGACAGGTGCTTGATTTTATAGCGTAACTTATGTCCAGCAGGTACTGTTGATTTTTGCTTAAAATTTTTCGGTCAATTTCTGGAATCTCACACTTAACACCGTCAAAATTTATCACTGGGAGTTTCTTACATTTACTAAGCTTAGTGCCAATCGGACCACAAAATGATTTTGGCCCAGTCGTTTCACCATCTAAAGTTTGAAACAAATGCCGGAAAGGCAATTCATTGAAATGTAAAAGACATACCCCCTACTGTAGCGGTCTTTTAACTTGTTCTTCTATTGTGCGAATAATACCCGTTTTCCACCCCGTATTAGTAACCGTGCCATCACATCCAATTACGTCCAGTTCATGAAGAGAAAATCCAGCTTCAGTCAAGACCCAGAAGACGGTGAAACATGACCAACGTACACAGAACCTGGTTCTTGTAAAATTGAGTAATGTTCCTCTTTCATAGTTCTTCGAAACTGCTTTGAGTTTACTTTCTCAGTCACGAGAGTGTTATCCTTCCTCCCATAAAATATAGTCCTTGAATTGGGCTATATTTGTTTTTGTTCTGATTTTGAATTTCTGAGCGATTAACACATTTTTTCCTTCTAAGTTTATTTTTGTCAACAATATGGGTGTGGTCATCATCAATTACAATACCAAGATCTTGCAACACACTACTTGAAGCAACAGCTGCTCTATCTGATAACCCAAAGTGATCGCTAGTCACCGCAGTATTTTTCAATTTAATGCGCATTTGCCACGGTGATTTAATTTCAGGCAGCAGTTCTTCGAAATCTTCATCGCTGTCAACTTCAATTTGTTTACACGAATCAGAGTTTAACTCATTTGGTAGGAGAGTTTCTATATCTGTCTTTTTTGAGCAAGACGGCTATGATAATAAGTTACTAGTGGACCGACTTCTTTTATGTTCAACCAACTTTCTTCCATGTTTTTCGGCAATTTTTTTTTGTTTCCTTTACGTCCACAAATCCAATTTTACCTATTCCATGGTTTCTATGAAAGTTCAATGATGGGTATCTTTTTTGCTTTTTCACAGTTACAAATAATAGACACAGGACACTCATAAACCTCAGTTACCTTTTGGCATTTGCAGTCTAATGTTATTTTGCACTTACATGCAGAGACATCAAACAGTAACAAGGATGGGTGACCAAATAACGGGCAATTAAATTCGTTGCGAGTAAATTTCTTAGGAATAGCCATGGCAAAGTGGTTAATATAATCAAATTACTAATCCGTTTTAAACAAACACTATATTGAACTCACAGAAACAACAAACCGCCCGGGGTCCGCTGCTCGGGTACGTCTTAAATGCGTTAAATTAAGGATTTTTAAATGCTTTGCGCTACCTTAAATTAGTAAATTTTGGTTGTTTTCGTATCCCAACGTATTTCTTTGACTTTCTTTTAAAAATTTTTCACCATAGCAGTTTTTTTATCTTTTTCGTCTATCACTCTAAAACAAACGAATAAAAGAGCGATGCGCTAACGCCAGATTTAATTTTTTTTTGCATTTTACTAAGCTACCCAAGAGGCAAGTTTTCCGCACTATAGCGTTTAAAAAAGAATAAAATAAAAATTTTTGGCCCACCCTACTGTATATGTATGTTAAATCACATCACTCATAAATGTCTTTTTAAAAAAGGTTTATTAAAAATTAGTACAATAGTACACAATAATATTTTAGAATTCAAAATGACATAATAACGGATTATCTAAGACTCTTCCAACGTTCTTGTTTACATGTATTTAAAATAGATCAAATTGCTTAGTCAGTATATTCATGGCATGCCAATTGCAACATGAGTAATGTTCCTCTTTTATAGATTATATTATATAGTGATTATACTGCAATTTTAGAGGTGTTGTAATATCGCCCGGTGTCATACCGGGTTATTAATGGTCAAAGTCGGGCACGTGTCTGAAGCGCATATAACAACTCCCCTTTTTATTAAACAGGTGGTGGTGGCGGAGTGTCTTCATTCGTTATGGCCATTCCAATTCTGGGATGGCTCCTGCGTCTACATTTGCAAAAGACGTAGAGAACTACTAGAACGATGATGAATGTTGATAGTGAGGGTTGTGAACCAAAGTAAGTGTTTGGTTACGAAAGGTTCGTTGTTTAGTTTTTCCAACTCGTCCAAATATTGGCTAAGTTTATGTTGGGCAAGTCTTCAATGTCAATTTTGTCTAGCTTCAGTGACTTCAGGCCGAGAATATGGGTTTATCTGGAATATGGCTACAGCATTCGAAATGTATTTCCACGGGATGTTTTGATACGTCACTGTTTTATATTTGTCGATGGAATACTTGGCATGTACCCTGGTACTTCCGATAAAGGTAGTACTATTTGGTCTAGCTTCAAAAGGATGTTGGTTTTATTAGTTTAGTGATGACGTCTTTATTTTCACATTTGATTGTTACTGGCAGAGGGTCAGTGATAATATATAAATATCAGCGACTAACCAGTAATTTTGGCTTAGTTCCTGGACCTTGTACTCCCTGGCAAAGAGAAGTGAAGTCTGGCATGTTTTGGGCAGCTTACTGAGGTGCTTGAGAAGTTGGGCTTCGCAAATACGATCACTGTCTATGGCATACGGAAGGGTGTCGGAGCAGATTTTGGTTTTGGTTCCTAGTTGTTAACAGTTGTCCAGATTTCGAAGTAATTGGTACAGTAATCAATCATCGTCACTCGCAATTTATTTTTTGGTAGTTGAGAAGATATGATGAAGACCTGTTCGATTATCTAATATTGGAATTAGGTATAAGGATAAAGGGTGCAGGTTTCTGGATCGGTTAGTGGGATTTTTAGAACAATAATTATTTTTGAGTCAGATTGATATGCTTCTAATTTGATAATATCAAGGTATTCTGCAATATTTGATCCATAAATAGGTAAAGGTAAGTTATATATACACTAAATAGCGGGAAATATCTTGCAAGGAGTAAACCAAATCTCTTGGAGAAATAATTGAGCTGTTAAGCATTTTAAATAGTGCAAATGTCGTTGCGTGCAATATGTCGTTGAGATAATTTGCTAAAAATACATAGCTTCCCATTAGTGATTCACAGAGGTTTATAAATTTGATTTGGCCTTCGTAAAAGACCATAATGTTCGAAATATTAAGCATAGCTTTTTTAATTTCGTTATTAAAAGTTTTCTCGTCTATTTGAAGTTTCTGAATAGTAAAATTGAAAGTTTTAATCACTGACGTAGTGATCGAAATTTGATTTTTTAATGAATTTTCGATTTGATGTTCGTCGTGTGTTACTTTTTCTATACCATCGTTAAAATATTCGCCATACGAGGCGTCTAAGTTACCCGTTATTGATTTCCAAACAGTGCCTATGCCGTTGAATATACCATGTTTCGTTCGAAAGTTGTATCGTTTAGTGTTCGTCGTCATTTCTTTATATTTTTGGTTTACCGGTTCAGCAATCTGTTTTATGAGACTAATATGCATTTGAATTTCAGCTTTAAATGGCAACATTTTGGGAGTTAGGAACATGTTTGTCAGATGGGAGAGAATTTTTACATTATTAGAAATGGTTTCTTTGAGAGGCTGCAATTCTTTATAGACTAGCAAGGTCCATTTGTCATTTGAAATTTTGATAGCGTTTTCCTTCATGAAACAAGAGTCCTATGGTGTTATTGTGTACTGCGACTGCGCGGCTAATAGTAGTCCGAAAAGTCTGAAAAGAAAGAGACAATTCTTAGTAGAGCTTTAACCTATCAAAATTAAATTTTGATATTTGTTTCGTCTGCAGGTTTTACACGGTTGCCGATGTTGCAGCGTTCTTAGGCTTATATAATATAAATACAGGCCCAGGAAAGCACAAGTACGCGGCAGCTCTTTTTTGGAGGCAATGTGTCGTGAGATCGGTTTTCCGATTTTACTTTGTTTTCTTTTCTATAGGGATACTAATGGTCAATAGGGCGCCACTGGGTTAATATTATGTAATATTCCAAGTAACCCAGAACTTGGATCTGAATCGAATAATTATTATGCAAGAAGTATTATTATGAAATAACGATAAAATTAGCATATATTCTGAGGGCAATGAAACAAACAGCTATTCTGGAAACGAACAATCTATTTGATACGGTAAATATTTACAATGGTGACAATGTGTCAGATGAAATTTAATAAATATAGTTACCTAAGAAAAATGGTCATTATCATATATACTTTGGTTCAATAAATATTACTTACCAAAAAATTAACAGATACCTTAATCTGTTAATTACTACTAAATAAAACAACTGTAATTATTATGTTAATTTGTAACACGCAAAATAAAATCAATTCTAAACCTAAAAACAATTATTGTCCGAAAAATACCAATAATCATAAGGAATTATTATACCTCGCCTCATGGTAGTGAGATCCAAATAAAAAAAATTACTTGTTATGACGAAAATACGCACTAAAAAAAATCATGATTCTTTCCGCCTGCGCAAACGTAAAATAATGAAAAATAAAGTAGTTTAATTAATACTACCAAATGGGCCTTACACTGTGGTATAAACCATATAACCAAGGCGTGAATATAAATTAGCACAATATTTGCTAGTTAACTATCCTAAATACGTATGACAAAAAATAACGAAATTGGTGCACCTTGCGACAAGTATCATTAAAGCGAAATTTTATTAAAGAAAACGTATTTATTTTAAGATACAAACTTCGACATAATTCGCGATATTTGAATGATAGGTTGATGCTTTTTGCATCTGATACCCGGCGCTTTATGCCACAAACTTCACTATTAAAAACGCAAGTTTATTAAACAGTAATAGGGAGAGAAAAACTGACGCTTCCTAAATAGATTGTAATTGAGATGTACAATATGTACCTTTAACCTACTTTAATTTACGGCAGGTCTCTCCATAACGATAAATCTTTGATATAGCCCGTCGGTAGTGATATTAATTTAATTACGAAATAAACGATAATAATTAAAGAAAATAATTAACGATAAGCGATAAACAGTAATATCATAATTTTAGCCACTCGGCAACGATTTTAATTTCACCTTGAAATTAACGATAATAAAAAATGAATAATCGGGATATAGAAAAATAGTTATCAATTGTACGTTACGGAAGTGTGATCTCTAGGAGGGTGGCCTAGGGTAGAACCATGCCGCGTCCAGTCACCAAGTCTCATACATTCCGCGTCTCTCGATCCAACTAGGGCAGGCTGACCTGCGTTTGCCGACATGGAAGAAGTCCCCCAATTCGATTGACGAGTTGTGGTGTTCCCGAAATGGTGTGGTGTCACCGTAGCGACCCTTCTCGTTGATGTTGGAGGGTCCTAGATTTCCATTTCCACCGCCTTCTCACGTCCTGGGATCTCCTAACTCACTTTTCGTGGCCTTTACGATACAACACTAAACAACCAGATACTATTTCTTAACATAATGAACGAAATCTTGAACAGTTTTCTTTGACGCCTTCTCTAACGTGGCATCTCTCGGGACCGTTCTCTCACCCCAAAAAACTGAATTCCCCCTTGGCCTCTCCGATCCTCTCTTCCTCCTCGTGTAAACGTAAAAAAGGCCTTCTCGGTACCACGTGCCTCCTTGACCAACCAGGTTTCGCCACCATTCTAGGTGCGTCGCGTTCCTGCTCACAGCTCTCTGAGTTTGACCAGGTCATTGAACTTAAGTAGATAGAAATCCAAACGGCCATCGCCAGCGTCTGCTTTTTTTTAAAGCTTACTCGCCATCATGTCAAGAATGCATGTATTAAAGACATATAAATAGAAGTAGCATTTGAAATGCTACAATGTTTTGAAAACTACCTGGATTTTAAAAGGGCCGTTAAATCTGTTTTGGGCTTTGTCTTTAATTTGTGGTTCTTTGACGTACACTTTATCTCCAAGTTTGTATTCGGTAATTTTTTCATAGACCGATTTGTCAAACCTAATTTTAGCCTTTTCCTTTTGGCAATCAGTTTTTATTCGCGCTATTTTATAATAGTATTCCATTCGATTGTTTAAGTCCCTAACGAATTTAGATATTAATTCCTTTTGGTTATATACAGGGTGAGTCGGGAGGAATTAGCCTAACTCTAAGGGTGTGATCTATGCATCAAAATAATAAGAAAAAACTCAAATGTTGTTATCCAATATTAATTTGTTTTCAAGTTACAGCGTTAAATAAAATAATAATATTGTTAAACCAAAATATCCAATATTAACATTGTTTTAAATAAATCATTGGTTTAGTAAATTTTCAAAAATACCGCCATTGACTTCCAAACACTTCCTGCTTCGTTTACGAAGGGCGCGCGTGGATCTTCTAATTGATTCGTGCCTTTCTTTAATATTGAGTACATCATTTCTAATGCCTCTAATTAATTCATCCCTAGTATCTACTCTTACTTTGTAAACCTCAGTTTTTAACCAACCCCATAAATTGTAGTCCAACGGCGTGAGGTCTGGCGATCTAGGAGTCCAACTAATAGGACCACCGCGACCAATTCAAAACCCCTGGAAACCTTATATTACTTGACCCGACGATCGAAATGGGCAGGCGCTCCGTCGTGTTGATAATACATTTCAATTCTGATGTTTAAAGGAATCTTCTCCAGTAGTCCTTGCAATTCATTTTGTAAAAAACTTAAGTAGTGATCCCCTGTAAGGCGATTTTCCAAAAGAAAAGGGCTAATTAAATTATTATCGATCATGCCGCACCACACGTTTACTGAAAACCTTTCAGGAGGCCTATTAGACGTATTACCGAAAATTAATTCCTACGGTGTAAAACCGTGACTTTTATTTTTTGTATTATTATAGCAGATAACTGCATAAGGGAGGATATTAAAAGGGTGTTCGTTGGCGTTTTCAGAGGTATGAGTCCTAATATTTCGGTAAGGGTTGCGTGAAACCTTTCGAAGGAACCATTTAATTGTGGGTAGTTAACGCTAGAAAATGTTAATTTAATATCATACAACTCGCGTAAGTCTTTAAGTAGGGTGTTATCAAATTCGCGGCCATGATCACAATGGCGTGCCATAATGCTGGAAAAATATCAATAGGGTATTAACTACCGTGAAGGCCCCTTTGTCTTCTATTGGATAAGCTTGAGTAAATTTGGTTAGTTCATCCCGAATGGTTAGAGCGTAATTTCGGGTTGGATGTTGATTGGTATTAATTCTTTCAAAAGGCGTCTTGGGCGTTTCTGTTATTACGAGGGGGGGTACTTAGATTTTTGCGACAAATTTTAACTTTTTGACAAACTTCGCAACTTTTGATAAATTTTTCGACGTCTTGAGTTAAACCTGACCAATTGTATTTTTCTTTAACTCTTTTAATAGTTTCATTAATTCCACGATGTAGACTAGTTTTAACCTTGTGATTTTGGTCTAATGGGTATCTGATTGGTGTCAGGGGTCCTAATAATATTTTGGCATTTTTTTTTGCCAATTATCTCTTTATCTTATAAAGAAAATAATTTCGAGTATAGGCATATTAATATTGTTTTCTATGTATTTAAGTCGTCGAATTCGTTTTGATCTTTATAAAATATATAAAATAAATGTGAAACCACGTTATCTGGATTGAAACGCAAAGGGATTATGAAATATATATAACACAACATGGCGGGCGACGACTACACGCCTGAAACTGACTGTAATAAAAGTTGTAAATACTGCAAGAAAAACGTAGTTACTACTGTAGTCAAGTGTTCAGTATGTGAATCGGTATTTCATTCCTCCTGTGCATTGAGGATAGCGGGATTGATCGTAGTGGGATGTAATAATCTAGTAAAATGCTGTGTCCAACAAAGTGAGGTTATTACAACTGGAAAATTGAATCCCTAGGCCGAGGATCTTCTTTCTACCAAGGATCAACTTATTAAAAGTAAGGATTTTATTATATCAGAATTGAAACACAAGGAAGCTATTTTAATGGAAAATATCAATCTACTGAAAGAAAAACTAAACAATGAACCAAAATCAGCTGATTCTGCAAGCTCCGGCAACGTAGCAATCCAGACATCAAGAGTGGCAGTGGCAAGTAGTTCAAATGCATCCAACCCAATGTACGTTCCTAAGGTCATACCGCAACGCCAAAATCAGAGCAACAAGACTGACCCCAATATTCCTAAACATAAGAGTATTAATAATAAAGGGGTTAATGCTGGTATTTTGCAAGCCCAAGCATCTCGTAAAATGCGAGAAATAATAAACTTAGACGCAGATCCACAAACTACCCCCAATAAAGGCACCAATGGCAGAAGCCATTTCTATAAAAATGGTCAAGAAGAAGTAGCGCCTAACCCTTAAATCGGAGATGAGGGTTTTCGAGTTCCCAAAAAAACGAAACCAAAATAAAAATACGAAAAAACGACTAGAAAGCGCCCAAGTCAGTACCGAAGATCGAAACAATGGCTTCTCGGGCAGACACAGGAAGGTCTGGTTATACATAAACCGGGTGAAAAACCACGTAACAGAAAATATGGTACTCCAGTACATCAAAGCAAAGCAGGGCTTTGAAAACGAGACAGTAGCTGTCAAGGAACTAAAATCAAGCACATTCCAAAAGTGCTTTGTGGTTACAGCACCTTTTAGCAGAAAAAGTAGGAATCAAAAGATTTATGTTCTCCAAACACAGAGATTCTCTTAAGAACCTAGGTGAGTTTTTTTAGATTGTGATATAACGGACTCCACCAGTTTGAGTAATAACTATAATAATTTTCCAACAAGTACAAGGCTAACAAAAGGAAAACTCGGAGTATTTCATACAAATATCCAGTCCTTGAGAACAAAGACTGACGCTCTAGAGACCTATCTGATTGATAGGAACATACAGATCATCTGTCTGACTGAACACTGGCTGCAAGAAGCTGAAATAAATGAAGTTAAACTACAAAATTTCTCTCTTGGGTCATCATTCTGTAGAAGTTCTTATCGGGGTGGAGGCTCAGCAATTTTTGTAAACACCGACATGACATTTAGAGACTTGCACAAGATGAATGAATTTTCAAGTGAAAAGGTTATTGAATTGTCTGGCGTTTTTCTTAGTAAGATAAATGTTTACATAATATCTGTTTATAGATCACCAGGTGGTGATTTTGATTCTTTTCTAGTAGGAATGGAGCGATCTATTCTATCGATAGGTTTGGAAAAAAATATTGTTTTATTGGGCGACTTTAATGTACATTTTGGAACAAAACAGAGAGATGAGATAGCTCTTTGTGATCTTCTGACCTCTTATGGATTTCAGCAAATGATTTTTTCACATGCCAGAAATGGAAATTGCTTAGATAATATCTTTATAAATTTTCAGGCAGATTCATCCGACGTAAGTGTGATAGACACCAGTCTCTCTGATCACTTAGCGCAGCAGATTGACATTCCAATGGATGAAGTTAAAAAAGTACAGTCAAAAAGGTGTTTAGGCCAATGACTGAGGCTGGTAAGAATATGTTTTATGGTATTCTTGCTAATGCATCCTGGGATTTTGTCTCGGATCCTGGCATGAATATAAATAGCGTAGTTAATACTTTTAATAAATTAATGCAGGAAGCCTATGAACTTTTTTCCTGAAAAAACAATAGTTTCTAATAAAAAAAACTTAAATCAAGCCTGGTTCAATAGAGAACTATCTGACATGCGTGATCACTTAACATTTCTCTCTGACGTAGCCAGAAAGTACCCAACGTCAGCAAATGTGCACTTAAAAAAACAATTCAAAAAAACTTATAAAAAAGCCATAGTGCAAGCCAAACGTTTATACTATGATAACCTTATTCAAAATTCAACAAACAAACCCAAATGTACATGGAACATAGTCAACAGAGAGCGAAACTCAGGTAAGAAGGTCCACTCTGCACCAAGTGATATCTCAGCAGATGACTTTAATGAATTCTTTATCAGTGTAGCACCCAATTTAATCTTAAATAATGACATAAATATTAAACACATACCATTTAAAATAAATACTCCGAAGGTAAGCTTTGATATACAGGAGTTTTCTTTTATTGAAGTCAGGGATATTTTTAATAAACTCAAAAATAAAAACAGTAAATACTGTTATGGTCTATCGGTCAAACTGCTAAAACTGGTTCGTGAACTATTGATTGTGCCAATTACAAAGCTTGTGAACAGATGCCTTCGGGGTCCACCTTTCCTGACTCTTGGAAGACGGCGCTGGTCATCCCTATATTTAAAAAAGGGGATGAAGGTGACATGACCAATTATCGTCCAATATCCTTATTGTCTGTTCTATCCAAGATTCTGGAAAAGTGCATTGCTGAGAGGATCTCAAAATATTTAGAATCGAACAAGCTCCTAACGGATCGTCAATTTGGCTTTAGGTCCGGGTTGGGCACAGCTTCGGGTATTATGGATCTTGTCTCTTACATCTCTGAAGCTTTTCATGCCGGGAAGTTTGTTAACACCATGTTTTGTGATCTGAGCAAAGCCTTCGATTGTGTATCGCATGGCCTGCTGATTTAGAAACTTTCTGCTTATAATCTCAGCAATAGAACTATAAGTTTGTATCAATCTTATCTAGAGAATCGCTCTCAGATGGTGACCGTAGGGGGGTTGGTGTTATCAGCGAGCCATGTGACGGTGGGGGTGCCCCAGGGATCTATACTGCCACCATTGCTTTTTCTCATCTATGTAAATGATTTACCCTTGCATAACAACATCGGACACTACGTTTTGTTCGCTGATGACACGACCGCCTCTGTGGCTGGCGACACCTTTGAGGACGCTATCAGCAGGGCGTGTGTGGTACAATCGGAGGTGGAGCAGTGGTTTCAGGAAAATGGTCTTATACTTAATCAGAATAAAACTAATAACGTTATTTTTACATTACGTAAAGTCAACGAAACGCCTTTCCAAACTGTAAACACGACCAAATTTCTGGGAGTCCACTTGGACTCTGAACTCAACTGGGGTCCACATATAGAGTTTGTCTCTCATAAACTGAGTGGAAGTGTCTTTCTGCTGCGCAATCTCTCTTTAAAGGTGTCATCACAGACTTTAAACACCGTATATCATGCATTGTTTCACTCGGTAATGACGTATGCGGCGATTGCTTGGGGGCATTCTGCGGGGTGGCGCCGGGTGTTCTCGCTGCAACGCAGGGCCGTGCGTGTCCTAGCGGGCATTGATTACAAAGATGACTGTAGGGAATCATTTATTAAACTTCGCATTCTGACCTTTCCTTGCGTATACATACTGCAAAATGTACTTCATATTCATCGGAATAAAGATAATTATCCCACAAATGGTGAGATACATGGCAGGGGCACGCGGGGCAGCGGACATCTTTCGGTACCCCACCGCAGACTGCGTAGATGTCAGAATGGCCCGGACTTCCTGGCTGTGAAGCTCTTTAACAGATTGCCGCGAGAGGCCAGAGGTCTGGAACTCAAAGTTTTTAAGAGAAGGGTAACCGACTTTCTTGTCGAAAGAGCTATGAAGCTTACTTAGAGGAACGCCAGGATTTTAAATTTTAATCCCTGTCACATGTAGCTAATGTAAATTGTGATTTTAATGATCGAAATTGTAGTTGTCTATGTTGTCAGTTTTATTATTTATTGGTTCTGCCTATAATTTTAAACTAAATGTATTAGTTTATTTACCTTAGGTTTTATTTTGTATTTTATAACTTGTTTTTACGTATGTAAGCAATTTTTTTTGCACTATGACATGAAATAAAAAAAAAAGAAATATTTTCTATTTTTTACGGTTTTACTAGACAAAATATTTATTTGACCTTGAAGCAATTCAGGATGTTCTTCGAAGATATCATCGATAATTTTGTAATCTAGATCTTCCATTTTGTTTTGCCAAAAGAACGTAACTAAGTTTTTGTGAGTTTTGTCTAAAAGTTGAGGGTTAGAAATTTCAAATTTCGAGTTGTCGATAATTAACGTCGTCTTCGTCATTTTCTTCTGGATATCTTTATAAACCGCTGGTGGACGGCCTGTTGTGGTCGTCTTTATTAGACACGCGAATGGTACATTTTACCTGAAATTTTGCGCATTTTTGGAAGTGATTAATTTTTATTCGCGACAAAGCGTCGACATTTTTATTTATTTTTCCGGGCTTGTATTCTATTTTATAATCATACTCTTCCAGTTTTAAGCGCCACCTAGCTAAACTACTTCCGGGGTCTTTAATGGAGAAGAGCCACGTAAGAGGACGGTGATCGGTTGTGAGCGTGAACTTTCTATCAAAGAAGTAGGGTCTGAAGTGTTTTACAGCCCAGACGAATTGCAAGAAGTTCGCGTTCAATGGTTCAGTATTTAGTTTCCGCGTTACACAAGGTTCTGGAGGCATACGCAATGGGAAGTTCTTTTCCTACCGTGCCTTATGAAACTACAGCACCAATGTCGAATGCACTTCCGTCTGTGGTTAATAGAAACGATTCCTGGAAGTTCGGGTAGATGAGAATAGGGTCCGAGATGAGGCCCTTTTTAAGTTCATCGAAGGATGAAGTACATTCTGAGTCAAAAATAAATGGAGTGTCCTTTTTTAATAGTTTCGTTAGGGGTTTCGAAATTTTAGCAAAATTGGGGATAAAACGGCGGTAGTATTCTGCAAGTTGAAGAAAAGATTGGATATCTTTGGACTTTTTGGGGTAGGGAAATTTTGGATAATCTACTTTTGACGGATTGGGCTTTGGGTAATAAGATGTCCAAGGTAAGCGACTTCTTTTCTAAGGAATTCACATTTATCTGGCTGGATTTTAAGGTTTGCTTTCCTGAGACGTTTAAAGACTTCGGTTAGACGAGAAATATGTTCGTGGATAGTCGGGGAGTAGATGATTATATCGGGATCGCCACACGAGGTCTAATTTTCACGAGGCCTACCGCACTAACGTCGTTTTGTTGTGATGGCACACCGCGGGAAGCCGGCAAACAAAGACGGAACATGCAACCGGTCTTTTTTGCTCCATTCGTCGCGTGCTCCGTTGTCGTTAAGAAAAAACTATTCGGGACTGTTTAGAGTTGCTATTCTAACCTAACTTAACTTCGTATATTATGTTTTGTGATTTTTAATACAAACTACTATTTTTAAATACTCCGACAATGTTTTTAAAATTATAAAGTTTTAATTTGTTTTTGTCCGTTTTTGAAAGTTAGTGTACGTAACGAATGTCAGAGAAAACGAAAGAACTTAACATAATCAGACTTGGATTTATGGCAAAACCAAAAATGAAGATTTGCGGTCCTGAATGTTTGTCGCACAACCATCCCAGGGAAGACAAAGAAGAACATTCGGGCAGCTGAATATAAAACTCTGTATCAGAGAGAGGAGGCCTTTAAAAAATATTTACGAGCAGACTGCTACAAAAGGTAACAGTTGTTTGATTTGTTTTAATATAAATAATTTTCTTGAACCGGGTCTTTTGGACAGGGATGATATATTTGATTTTGATAATATCGATGATGCAATAAATTTCTTAAATAATAATATAATACTTTTATATGACGTACATGCCCCACTAAAAGGATAAAGAAACCCCCTGCCCCATGGCTTATCGAGAATCCTAAATTAATGATGAGGCTCAAAAGAAGGACACATCTTAATGTAACTCAGGCTTCATGGTTGGACTATAAGGAAATGCACAATTTTGTTAATTCTTACCTTCGTGCAGACAAAAAGGCATTCATTCTTAAATTATAAATTCAGGACAGACCCTAGTAACTTTTGGAAATTCTGTCAATCAGTTTATTTCATAAAGCGGCTGATTGTAGAAACCGTTTGTAATATATGCATTATACGTAAAACTGCGTTGGAAGTTGGAAGGCAACTGTTCTGTGCATGGGTGTCTGAAATAGCTCATAACATTGCGTAACTACTCCAAATGTCGAAACCTTTAGGAAGGTTTTCGTAGAGATATAGAGGCTCTCTAAATTTGTTCACTTCATATACAACTGTACTCAGTTTGATCTGGTATCTCTGGCCCAGATAGAATCAGTAAATGACCAACTCCCAATCAAGTTTCAGTGCCTGTCATGTCAGAGTTCTTAAAAAATAGCATTTTTTGTTGAGATCATGCTTTTTGAACAAAGAAGGAAATTAATTAATAGGTCAAAAATGATAACAGATAGATATGGGGAAATAATAAGAAAAGTCATTAAGAAACTAATAGAGATTCTAAAAACTAGAACGTAAAAATGATCTCTTACAGCTATAGTCAAATTTTCAAAATAAAATCTCGTTTAATTCTCGAGATAAACAAGTAGGCTACTTTACTTGGGGCGCCCTGTATAACTAGGTATAAGAAGATACAAAAAACAATGAATGGGAAAGTTTAAGTTCCTTCCACCACTTCGTGCATATGTTTTATTGCTGACGTTATTACCTACGGTCCTACGCCACTGGATTCCGTAAGCTGCCATCGCCCGCGATGCTCTGTACGTCAACCGACCGCCGACTTGCCGTGGGGTTCATATCGTCCAGATTCATTGCTTGGATTTGACTATGGATTTCTGTTACTGAGTTGTTTTCCTATTGGATATTCGTAATTGGTTTGGCAATAGTTAATATCTGGGGTTTGGTAATAATCGTTAAGGGTGTGATATTCTTGATAATCATCGTAATATTGATGATTGTTTGGATAGTTCGAAAAATCATCTTGTTGGTACTCACTGGTATTTACGTGATATGTCCTCTGTGGGTTAGGGCGGAAATTAGGATTTCTGTTCATGATTGGAGGGCGGTTTTGAAATGTACTATTAAATTGTTGAGGCCTCGACTGGTTTTGAGGTTGACTACCAGATGGGTTGGGGAGATTAGTCTGAGTTTACCGCTGAAAACTACAGTTTTGTGGTGGACCAAGGCGTTGTTGCTGCTTAGTGCTTCGGCACTGATTAGCTGTGTGGCCATTGCGCCCACAATAAAAGCACCTTAAAGATTGGGGTGGTAATCTCCTAGGAATTAAATTTGGTCTTGGAGGGACGGGTTTCTCAATTTATTGAGATTCAAGGTAAGAAAGTTGGAGTTCTCTCCTAATTCGCGAATCAGCCTGCAGGAGATTATTTGGTTTAAGAGTTGTTTGATTTCTAGGTATGAGCCTGGATTTCTTGAGCTAACGAGTTGAGCGGCTCTACCCCGAAGTTTATTTTTTTATGTGGATCACTAACAGAACCTTTTGGGTAGTTGTCGCCATATCATACGCATAATCGCAAGCAGTTCAAAAACGTTCCCAAAAATATTTGGTCGCCCTCAAATGCTGGGTCAATTGGAAATATTTCTGATAACTTATATGGCTTCACTTCTGCCGTGTCATCGGCTCGAGTGTCGGGTGAAGACATTTTGATTATTTTAATTCTGATGCTATTTTTAACCCCTTAAAAAAGATTATTACTTGTCAGTAACTCTGAAAATATGAAGTCGTAAATACACAATTAAATTGGGGAATTGGAGTCAAATATTAAAATCGGAACAGTTTCAAAAATCAATAAAACAAAAGCAAACGAGATGATTCATTAACTTAACAGGATCTTTGAAGGCGTCGTGTTCTCGGCCTTAACGACCAGGGGCTTCACCAGGTTTTCCTTCCGTAGTGTCTTTGCCAACCGAGAGCGGTCTCGATGTTGCAGGTTCTTTTCCGTTTAGGGATTGGGATCCTCCGCTACTAGTTAGAAATCTCTTGTTCTGACAGCGTTGACAGATCCTACCAACTGCGCCAATTCGTTAAATCACATCACTCATAAATGTCTTTTTAAAAAATGTTTATTAAAAATTAGTACAATAGTATACAATAATATTTCAGAATTCAAAAATGACATAATAACGGGTTATCTAAAACTCTTCCAACGTTCTTGTTTACATGTATTTATAATAAATTGCTTAGTCAGTATATTCATAGCATGAGAATTATTGTAACATGAAGATAGTGATTATACTGCAATTTTAGAGGTGTTGTAATATAGCCATATGACAACGGGTTATTAATGGTCAAGGATAGGCACGTGTCTGAAGCGCATATAACATGTATGTACATTTTCGTATTTCCACGGAATTGGCCTTCAATATCAATAAATTTTAATTTTTATTATAAAATTCCTATGTAGGTAAAAAAAAGCAGTTCCTCATTTATTATCCGATTTATATGATGAATTTTGCTAATTTTGGGACACCTGGTACACTAGTCACTCAAAAACGTTACGAAATATTTTAGATGAAAATAGCCCATTAATTTTTTATCTGTAATTACCTGTTTTTTAAAAAATCAAGACATTTGAAAAGTAGCTTTTGGATCACATAAATTAAAAAACTACTTTTTGGAACATCCTGTATATGTGAATTGTCGTATTTCAACAACATTGGCCTTTCTCTACCAATAGATTTGCATATATAATCCTTGTCATTATAAATAGCAAAAAAAAGTTTATCTTCATATTTTCCTATTTTTATTATGACTTTTGCTCAACTCAAAACAGATTTTAGGACACCTGGTACACTTAAGTCGGTCAAAAACGGTCGCTCTAGTGTAAGACGATAAAATATCAGATACAATTGGCTTAGTTAAAAGTTAAAAGTAATTCATTTTTACATGATTTTTTTCAGCTTTGTATTAAATCAACTCTTAAGAAATGATCCAAATGGAGGAAAGAAATGTAAGAAGAACGAACTTCTCAAACCTCGAAACTTTGAGCTATAAAAAACGCCTTTTTGGGACATTCTGTATTTGTAACGTTCGCATTTCAACAGAATTGATCCTTCTCTACCAATACTTTTCCATAGATAATCCTTTTCATTATTAATGTGCAAAAGAAAACAACACTGTATAGTTCAAACTAATATACAGGGTAGTCTTCAAGTATATAAGGGGGTCGCTTCCTAGAACATTCTAAGAGAAAAGTTCCTATAAACCTATGTCAGCAAATGCCCCAATTTTAAGAAACAGGGTGTTTAAATTAAAAAAAAAAAAAAAAATTATCACTGGGGAACAAATTTCAACTTTTTTTTTGTTTCCTGAACAAAACCTATTTTTTTTTATTGAACTACACCCAAGTAACTAAAAAATACCTATTAAAGATTTTAGTTAGCTCGCAAAAAAAATCCGAATTATACACCCTAGGTTTTGGTAACATAAAAGAAGTTGGGCAACCAGGTCTTTATAGTTTTCTGCCTTTATGTTTCCCAAAAAATTTGTTGCAACCATTTTAAAGGCATTCCAAGCGTCCTTTTCCTTGCCTTAAGGAAGTATGGAATCGAATTGCTCATCTCCGAAAAGTTTCCTAATCTGGGGACCCACAAAATATTCCCTCTTTAATTTTAGTGTCACTGATTCTAGGGAACTTTTCTTTTTCATAAGTCCCAATTTTATATGAAGTGGCGGCAGTAAAGTCTTTTCTGGGGGAACTAATGGCGCGCTGGCTACATTTTTCTTTCCTGGCTCAAAAGACTCGGTGGCCAAATTTTCTTTATGTAGTGAGCCGATCGTGCTCGACTGTTCCATTCGCAGAGGAAGCAGCAGTATTTCGTATAACCTAGCTACATTCCAAGCAGAATCGCCACAACTTTTAAATCCCCACAAATTTGCCCATTATATCTTTCATATTGTATGGCCTCCAGTAACCATTTCAAATTGCTATACGTTTCTTTCATGTGGACTGCATGACCAATTGGGACTAAAGGCAACTTGTTTCCATTACGGAGAAACATAGCTTAAAGTAAGTTCCATTGTCGCAATCGAGAAGCCAATAGTTCGGATTTTTTCTTATGCAATTCCAAATCCCTTATAAGGTCACTTAATTCACTTTGACTTATTTTGTGAGGCTTTTTACTGGGAAGTTCACAGACAAAATCGGAGTCTTGCGAGGTTGATGGGCCGGCGAGATTTTCCAGTACACTACTACTATTTGAATCCATTGGATCATCATCAGAATCAAGGCTATATTCCTAAGGTGGATTAGGTACAGGCAACTCGTCACTATGAGGCACCGGGCGTAAGGCGGATTGTAAATGTGGATACTGTATCACAGAATTTTTTTTCCCCGAAAAGCCTTTTTTGATGGGAGGTGTCAAACAAAAGTAACAGTAAGTAACGTGGACTTTCGGTTCTCGCCAGATCATAGGAACAGCAAAGGGCATCTTACGCTTTTTTCCACTTAACCAGCCGCGAATGTTGGACGCACATTTGTAACAGCAGATATGGGGTGCCCAATTTTTATCCTGGTCTCCAATTTTACAGCCAAAATACAAGTGGTAAGCCTTTTGTATTAAAGGGCTAAGTGTACGTTTTTGTTTCACAAAAGTCACTTCACTACATATATAACAAAAATGATCCGGCTTATTTAAACAAACTCGCGATATGTTGCTCAAAACTCTCTAATTTCTCAAATACGAACAGCTCTCAATCACAACTAACTAACAATTTAGGTCTTATGTCATATGTATTAATTTTTAATTAAAAATTAAACCCCGTATAAAGTACACCTGATATAATAAATCCAGGTACTTCTCATTTAATAGTCGAATTTTTCCATACATTACGGGCAGGTAGGTAGTTATCATAATTAGCGTGGATCTATAAAACTGGAGCCTACTGAGACTTTTGCAAGACAGATTGTTAGTTGGTATAATAAAATAAGTAGGATTTCGCCATTTTGGTCTCGGAAACATTTTTGCTGTTCCGCAGTAAATCTTTTAAAAGCCTTTAAATGTTAATTTTTGAAATTTGCTAAAACTAAAAAGTGATTAAAGTGATACATTTTAGGAATATTTAAAACTTTTTGATTTTGCCATGGGCGTGGATACGGGAAAGCATGTTGGATTTCTATAGGGAATCGATGTTACGCCACTGCTTTTTTTTTAATTTTAGAACTTTTTTGATATTAACAACTAAAAATGCATAAAAAATGTATCTTCTCTTTTTTGATATGATGAGCTGTTTTTGAGAAAAAAATTAATATGTTTTGTTAAACGCCGCTCGACCATTTCTAGTATTTACTTTAGAGACACTATATTTGGTAAGCTTACCCGATTATAACCTTATTAGAAACGATCGCCACAATAGAAGAGGTGGAGGGGTTGTTCTATATTTAAAAAAAAATATAAAATTTGATATACTCTTTACAGAAAGTTGTGATTTTTTGGAAGGTATCTGGTTGAAAATATATATGAAAAAGCAGGTTTATGTCGTTGGAACAATATATAGACCGCCTAATACTGATGGTCAGTTGTTTTTAAATATGTTTGAAGATATCTTAATTGATATATTTTCCAATTATGACCACATATTCTGCATGGGGGACTTCAATATTAATTTTTTAAACACTACTAATAATTCATTAACTAGCAAACTGATATCAATTGTTGAACCGCTCAATTTAATTCAAGTTATAGATAACCCGACTCGTATCACTGACACAACAATTTCTCTAATTGATTTAATTTTTACAAATGTGGAGAATATAGTTAACAAGGGGGTCATGACTGTCCTTTCTCAGACCATATGTCGGTATTTTGTCAAGTACAATGTTCTTTAAGTACAAAAAACAAGGTTAATCACGTGTCCTATAGATCATTAAAAAATATAAACTTGGAGTTATTTCAAAGGGACCTAGAATCCATACCTTTCAACCTAATATATGACATTCGGGAAATCGACGAAAAGGTACAATTTTTAAGTAATAAATTACTAGCTCTCTTTGCTTATCATGCTCCGCTTAAAAGCACTGCGTCTCGAAAAAAAAATTATTCTCCATGGATAACCGATAACATTAGATTAATGCAACAATTAAGAGACAAGGCGCTTAAAAAATTTAAAACTAATAAAACACCAGGTAAATGGGCATATTACAAACAATTAAGAAATTTAACAACATCGGCTATTCGAGCTGAAAAAAAGGCATATTTTACACAAAAATTTCAAAACTCAACTATAAAAGAAAAGTGGAAAGAAATTAACAAACTTCGACCTTCAAGATTCAAAGAAATTCCTCCTGAATTTAAGGATGTAAATAAATTTAACTCTTTTTTTATTAACGCAACGAAGAACAATAATGCATTAAATAATGAAACTATAGATTTCTACTCAAATAATCTAAAAAATAATTTATCTGGTTTACTGTCATTCCACACTGTAGAATATAATGATATTCTTCGAATTATTCAAAATATTAAAAGTAAAGCCTTTGGCTCCGATCAGTTAAACATAACATTAATCCACTTATGTTGTCCGCATATCTTGGAATATATTGTACATATTGTCAATGAATGCATTATAAACTGTTACTTTCCTAAAAGCTGGAAGGAAGCTTTTGTAACCCCGTTACCTAAAGTTAATGATCCTAAAGAATTCAGTCAATTCAGATCTATAAGTATTTTGCCCACTTTTTCTAAAGTATTAGAAAGAATCTTGGAAATTCAAATTCGCGATTTTATAAATACTAATTCTATTTTGCCTCCTAAGCAATCTGGTTTTAGACAAGGGTACAGCTGTACATCAGCCATGTCTGATGTTACAGACGATATTTTGAGAGCTCGGGATAAAAGCCAATTAACGGCACTAATATTGCTGGACTATTCAAAGGCATTTGATTTTTTAAATCATAAAATTTTATATGCTATTTTACATTATATTGGCTTCACTGAAAATGCCTTGATATTAATAAGATCTTATTTAACAGATCGTACGCAGCGGGTTAAAATTGAAGATTCTGTTTCAAATTCTCTTCCTGTTACTACCGGAGTACCTCAAGGTAGCATATTGGGACCGTTACTATTTAGCATCTATACACTAAATTTTCATAACGCTTTACAATTTTGTAACTATCATTTATATGCGGATGACACACAATTGTATTTTTCATTTTCTCCTGCGGAGTACATAACTGCCGAAAATAAGATAAACTCTGATTTAAATGCGCTTTTGAAAGTCTCTTCTGATCATATGTTAAAATTGAATCCGTCTAAATCGACTATTATATTGTTTGGAAATAAAAATGTTACTGGAGAAATAAAGAATCTCATAAATATTAAAATAGGTAATAATCAACTTGACTTTGTTGATAAGGGTAAGAGCTTGGGTTTAATAATTGACTCTCAATTAAGATTTAAAGATCATATTACTTATATTCTAAAAAAAACATATTTTACCTTAAAATCGATTTACGCGTACAGACATTACCTTCAACAAGATACAAGAAAAATATTGTGTGAATCATTAATACTCTCTCATTTCAATCACTGCGACAGTGTCTACGGTCCATGTCTGGATGGTTTAGACATGCGCAGGGTGCAAAAGGTTCAAAATTGTTGCATTCGGTTCATTTTTGGTATCAGAAGACGGCATGGGGTCTCCCACAAACTTAAGGAGATGTCTTGGCTTAATATGTACAATCGACGTAAACTTCATGCTGCATGCTTTTATTATAAAATTTTAAAATTTCGTTCCCCTAATTATTTATACAATAAAATAACGTTTAGGACTGATGTTCATCACTTAAATTTGCGTAGGCAAAATTTAACAATTCCAAAGCATAAAAATGAATTTTTTAAACGATCGTTTTCTTATAATATTTCTGTACTCATAAATTCCCTCGACTTAAACTTAGCACAACTTACCCTATCTTGCCAAACCTTTAAAAAGAAATATATAAAAAAGTTATTAACGTAACAACGAACGTGCCCTATACATTTATTTATTTATTAGTAAGCAGTCCTTACAAATTTTCATCTCTTCTCCCTCTTTCTCTATCTGTCTCTTTCTCTTTCCATCTCTCTCTCTCCCCCTCTCTCTCTCTCTGTCGATTTGGTGCTTCTTATCTACATTTTTATTTTCAACTTATTATTTTTAGTATAGGTAGTTTAAGGATAAAATAACTTTGCTTTTCAAAACACAAGGCCACATTATAATAAACAGAATCTGCATTTCGGTGCAGAAGTCTGAAAATGTTGGCCTTTATTTTCTTACTTTTTTAGATTTAAGTGTAATTAAAGGTTAAAATATGTAAAAAAATTATGAGTAGGAAAATAAAACTCATTTATTATTATTATTATTATATATTATATAATATTATCACTAAAATTATATTTGTGATATCTTGACGTCTATTGTAAATGTAATCTTACAATGCAAACTGTTTTTCATGACCAACTTTAAATTTTAGAATGTTTAAAATCCGGAAAATGCGAAATTTTTTGACAATTTTTATGTCATAACTCTTTTTGAATGTTCAAATAAGAAAATAAATTACTTGGCACTTTGCGATCTGGCCGAATTTCAATAGGGTCCGAGAGGCGACGGTTCTCTACAACACCAAAAAGTTCAAAACGATTCAATCAACTTTTGCGACCTCTATCGTTTATTATAGAAGATCTCACCAAATAGCCTAAATAGTTGTCGAATGGTTGAGAAAGTTTAATCGTTCCACCTTGAACCGCTTTTAAAGAAATAAAAAAAAATGCAAAATTGTCGATTTGACACGGTCACCACCACGCCGTACGCACAGGTTGAAGGTGCGACGACAAGAATATACTAGATAAAATGGGAGAGTATGCAATGTATAGGTGACACGACTTATAACAATCGGGATGAAAACCCGATCGTAACAAGATATTTTAGATTTTGTCAACTCAGATTTTTCATGACGAATATTTTTCGGAGAAACAATTGTTTCTGAAATATTAGCATTATTGTCACTAGATACTCATCTTGGGATAGTACCTTATTAAGCAATTAAATCCCAAGTTGAATTAAAATCGCTCATAATGACATATTATTGGATTTTGTTATCATGAATTCCATAAACTATTAATTTATTTAAATCTGCGGTATTCCAATAAGTACACAACATTTTCAATAGAGCAACCTTTTTATGAACATAAGTATTGAACTTATTACATATTGAGCTGTTAGAAGCAGAAGTTTTACTCAACAAATGACCAAAAATTTTCTTGGTACACGATTCTAAAAATTCTTAAAACTGCCCCAGTTTCTAACAGACGGTGGCCAATTTTCATACCAATTATGAGCATCCCCCAATAAAAAGGGACCAACTCTTACCAATACTTGCAGATCTGACCAGTCAAATTCCCTTTTTATTTGCGCAACTTGTTGAATCCACACAAATGAGTCATCAAACGAAAAAGTATCCACCTTCTCAGGAGCCTGCTGCGTTTCAGACTTTTTAACATCTCCGACTATAAGGCTTCCATGACGTTGGTTTTCTTTCTTTTACAAAAAGTATGGAACGAGGGCATAATCCCTCTTTCAATTACACTTTAGGCAAATTTAAAATGTTAAATATAAGTTCTAAGCGCTTTAAAACCCTGTATAGTCTAGCGCCGAGCTCATCAAACACAGTTTAATGAGTACTAACAATTATTACACAAGTAAACAAACGACTTTGACAAAAATTACCAATTCAACAATGAAAATGTTCTTGTGATTCACATGGACGGTCTTGGCTTAAGCCTCGCCAAAAGTTAAGTGTCCCGCGGCAATCGCCGTGCATTCCCGCCAATGGTGCTGACCTCCAAAGTTGCTGACTTTAACAATAATATGCATATGGGTCGTATTCTGTATCAACGAAAAATTATTAAAGTACCTGGATGGATTGAACTATATTAGTGACCGCCAGTATGGATTCCGTTAGTCTAGATCAACAGGAGACCTTCTCGCTTATGTTACTTACGTTTGCAACAACGCAATAGAACATCATTGGGAGTCCCGGACGGTAGCATTGGACATTTCCAAGGCCTTTGACCGAGTATGGCATGAGGGGCTCCTAACTAAAGTGAGAGCATACGGCATGCCGGTTCAATTTTGTTCAGGGCGGTCAAGCTTTCTTACAGATCGTTCTCTGCGGGTGGCGATGGACGGATTTCTTTTAGACACATTTAACATCAATGCCGGAATCCTTCAAGGTTCTATCTCTATATGCAGCAATAGGTCTCACATCTCAACAAAGACCTGGAAGAAATTCTGGCTTGGGGTGACAGTAACCAAGTAGAATTTAACGCTGAAAAAAACCAGGCGGCAGCTTTGTTTAAAAAAGTTAATGTTGAAGAGCCGAATATAGTCATGGCGGGCCACTCGACTCCCTTGGCTTCATCAAGTCACTTATTGGGCTTTAATTTGGATAGTCATATGTCTTGGCATAGTCACGTTGCGGCCATTGCTAAGGCAGTCATGCAGAAGCTTGGAATACTTTTCCGAGCTAAGAACCTCTATACACCCCAACATCTTTTTATGCTCCATAAAGCCTTAATTCGACCATCGCTGGAATACTGTTCGCATATTTGGGGCTCTGCTCCTAAACATGCCCTAAGATTGCTGGTTTCTATTTTAAGAAGTGCCATTCGTTTGATCGGTGACCATGATCTGACAAAACAACCTGGAACGCCTGGAACATCGAAGGCAGGTTGACGACTTGGGTCTAATTTACAAATATTTTCAAGTGCTCAACTGAGCTTGCCCGCTTGATTTCACCCAGAGCGGTGCATGGTAGAAATACACGACCAGCCACTGCAGCCCACCAGTACGTGTTTCAAAATTCTTTCGTCTGGAGAACATCATCACTTTGGAACGACATCTCTGAGGCCGTTTTTCCCAACGAGTATAATCTCCAAAGATTCGAGACCAACGTGAATCGATTCCTGCGCACACGCACCGCTCACAGAGCGCCTTAAAGAATTAATCCTGCTTATCATAAAAAAAAATAATTTAGACCATCGTGCGGGTTTTCGTAATTTTGTTTATTCTCGTTTAATTGATTATATTGCTGTTCATAAGCTGTTTGATTTTAATTTTGTGTATCGGGTTCGTCAAAGGCATATCGATTGATTACACCTCTGATATTTCTTCGTTAAATAATTATTCCGTAGTAAATTTTGGTTTATTTCCTGCGTTATTTAAGATGGTATTTCCTGAACTAGTGTTCAGTGGTTCAGGTCGATTATTTCCAAATCTTAATTGGGTGCTTCTTTGGGAATGATTTGGTAATGATCTTAGGTTGTTTTAAAATTGTGAGAAAGCGGGCCTGAAAGTATTTTGCCAGATAATGGCGGTAATGAATGGTAGTATTTTTAAAAGGTAAATTTCATGTGATATTTTTGTTGTGAATTGAAGAATTTGCATTATTACCAAAATTCTGATTTAGATTTTTAAAATATATCAAATGTTTCTCTTCTCTAATGACATAATGTTGTATTTTTATTACCTTTACGTTTTCTGTCTCATTTGTGGCACTAAATTTAGCAAAAAGAAGGCTACGCACATCCTGAACACACATACAAAAATTTGGTGATGGTTCGTTTTTAAATGGTTTTTAACGTTATAAAACCTTGTATCAAACGATCTATAGATCTTTGATCAAATAATATAACAATTAAAGTATCCTTATTTGCCATGTTTAATTAATTTCGCTTTTGATGCGATCAAATCTGCAGCTCTGTTGGTAACCCAATATCGTGTCAAGTAAGCAAGTCATTTGTATTTTGACGGTTTTGAGGAGCTCTAAGTTTTGGGTTCCCATCGAAATTGGGGATATTATCGGCTCGATAATGTAAAAGTGTATTGTTTAAATCCATATGGATATTATCTGCTATTCTGAAATTATCAATCTGGTTCATTAGTTCATCCCGTGTAAAAATTGAAATGTAAATAAT
Source organism: Polydrusus tereticollis (assembly GCA_963920685.1). Lineage (NCBI taxonomy): Eukaryota > Metazoa > Arthropoda > Insecta > Coleoptera > Curculionidae > Polydrusus > Polydrusus tereticollis. The sequence goes on along the minus strand of OY987335.1, from coordinate 53,337,462 downwards.
CATTAACTACATATTATATACAGTATTTTTATTTCTTCTTACGTTCACTCGTTTCAAGGTCCTTAAAACTAGATGCATATAGGTATGACGACGTTTGTCATTTCCCAAGCTGCTACTTAAACCAGATTGTGGCGATGCTTGCCCGCCTAGTTGTCTGACAGTAGGCAAATTATTGATCAGTGATTGACCAATAACTTTCAGATTCAGAGAGATTCACTTGCAGCTCCAGTATTCGCACTTTTGTGTTTTACTTATATTTATAACATTTTAGATGCTGACATTGCATGAGAATAAAACATAGAAAATCTAAGAATTGAGATAAGAGATTCTGTGAATCTTTAAGCAGACAATTCTCACGGGAATATAACTGCTCCCTTATTAGATGAAAGCAAGTACAAAAGAACGTGATTTCGCAATATTAAAATATTGAAATATTTGTATCATTAATATTTGGTTTTGGTAAATTGACTTCGGAATTCTTAGATTTCTTTAAGTATTTTCGGTGTAAAATATTGATAATTATCAAAGCGATCATAATATAGATCGTTGATGTAATTTCTTCCAAATTTTTCTTCTGTTGTTGCAATTGGTCTTCTATTTCTTTGGTTGCCTTAAGCGTGTTTTGGTTAAGGTCCATGGCGGGTGGATTGTAGATTGATCGGCGTCGTTCGATTAGGCTTAGATTCAATATAAGTAGTCTGACTTCTGAGAAGTTGAGTCGGTTATATTTGTAAGTTTCCAATGTAATTGATTTGATTTTGATTTTGCAGCCCGTTGGTAGTTGCAACATAGATCCATATAGGGGTACGTTGTCCACTGATTTTTGACAGTTTATAGTACTGACAAGACGATTTGGGACTGTATTAACCATTTTCCATCGGTCACTTTTCTTGTTTGAACTTCGTACAGATTTGTCCTGAAGGGGTGACATGACGTGATATTGGCATGGTGCTTGATAAGCTGAACTGCACAAGAAGGGCTGTCTTCTACTAGGGTGGTATGGGTTTCTTTGCATAGGTAGCTTTGAGGTTGAATTTCCATACATCCCTGGTCCATATAGGCGTAGTTTTTACTGTTTAGTGTTAGGTAGGGTTTATAGGGAATATTGACCAAAAATGATTGATTATCAGGAAATAAATTAAAATATTGATATGTCTTTGCCTCGACAAGAGGTAATTCCAATACAAATACTATGTTAAACCCTTTTAAAAAGCTTTTAATTATTAGTATTTTTTCAAAGTTAAGTACGTTTAGTGCGTTACTTTCTAACGGCAATTTATCTGTGCTTAAGTGTCTACTAATACCTTGTATTTCTGTTAAAAGTTCGTTTGGATCTATTATTGAATTATGAAGTATATTCATTTTGGCAAAAGATTTCGAGTTTATCGAGAATATTGTAAATTGATTGATTGATGTTACTTGATTGATAACTGTATACAGGGCTGCCCAGAAGTCCGGAATAAAATTAATATAGCCTTAACCTGCAACTTTTTCCGGATATTTAGCATTAAATAAAGTGCACACTTCACTTTGACTTCTTATTTTATCTCCATATCCTAACAATATCAAGACTTCGATACGCTGCCTTTCCGACAAAACCATTTTCGTTAAGAAAATTGTAAAATAATACTTCGGAAATACCTAAATTAATTTTACAAGTTCACAATGTCACAAAATGTTAGAAAGTGAAACAAAGAACATTTCTTACCTTGAAAGGTAAAGAAGACATCAATGATTTATCATTTCCGCTTATTTAAATAGGAATTTTTTTAAAAACTTTTAACAGTCGCCATTTTAAAATAGCTTGACAGAATCACGCCAATACTGTACGAGATATTAGCTTTCAAATGATGTATCACAAGCTGTATGTTTCTATTTAAAAAAAAGATCGATGTCGTCATATCTTTGACAAATGTCTATAAAAAAACAAATGAATAACGTCAAAATGTGAGCATATATAAAACTAAATTGACGTGTCCGAGCATTTTCCCCAAAAGTTACAGGTTAAGGCTATACTAATTTTTTTCCGGACTTTTGGGCAGCCCTGTATATTAAGAAATGTTGTTGCATATCTGTTTGATAGATTTCGACTCGTTTAATAGTTGCTTCTATTTTAGTTATATGCGATTTGAGCATTAGTTGATTTTTTTTTCTTTTTTTATGATAAGGCACAGTATTGCAGGATAAATCCTTTATGGCGCTCTGGGAGCGGTGCGTGTGCGCAGGAAACGATTCACGTTGGTCTTAAATCTTTGGAGATTATACTCGTTGGGGAACACGATCTCAGGGAGGTCGTTCCAGAGTGATGACGTTCTTCAAATGAAAGAATTTTGAAACAGTGTCGTTCGAGGGACACTAAGCTGAACCACGTACTGGTGGGCTGCAGTGGCTCGTCGTGTATTTCTACCATGCACCGCTTTGGGTGGTATCAAGCGGGCAACCTCAGTTGAACACTTGCCATGAAAATATTTGTAAAATAGACTCAAGTCGCCAACTCGCCTTCGATGTTCAAGGCTTTTCAGGTTGTTTGTCAGACTATGGTCACCGATCAAGCGAATGGCTCTTCTTTGAATGGAATCTAGCAATCTCAGGGTATGTTTAGGAGCAGACACCCAAATATACGAACAGTACTCCAGCGATGGTCGAATTTGGGCTTTATAGAGCATCAAAAGTTGTTGGGGTGTATAGAGGTTCTTTGTTGTTGCCAAGACATGTGACTATCCAAATTAACGCCCAATAAATGAATTGATGAAGCCAAGCGAATCGAGTGTCCCGCCATAACTATATCCGGTTTTTCAACATTAACTTTTGTAGAAAATACTGGGTCTTTTTAGCGTTAAATTCTACTTGGTTATTGTCACCCGAGACAGAACTTCTTCCAGGTCTTTGTTGAGATGTGAGACCCCTTGCTGCCTATAGAGATGTGCATTAGCAGCCGATGTCCGAACATCCAAAGTAAAAGATGAAACAAGTGTGCTGTCATCAGCGAAGCTATATATAGGATTTTTAGTTTTTTCCAAAAGATCGTTAATGTTTAGTAAGAAAAGGGTGGGCGACAATATAGAACCTTGAGGGACTCCGGCGTTGATGTTAAATGTGTCTGAAATAAATCCGTCCATCGCCACTCGCAGAGGACGGTCTTTAAAAAAGCTCGACAGCCATGAACAAAATTGAACCGGCATTCCGTATGCTCTCACTTAATTAATATTATATGTAATATTTGATATGATCGAATTAAACTTATTGATTGTAGAATCTAAGAGCGTAATTTGATTAATAGCATCAATTTTAAATTTCTTTTGGTTCTCTTCTAGATTCTTTATTTTTGCGTCGATTTGTTCTGCGTCGTTCTGATCTAAGTTTCCTGTTATACTTTTTACAAATGTGCCTAGTGGATTAAATAGGCCTCTTTTATTTCTGTGGACATATTTAAATGGTAATATTTGTTCGATTAAATGTTCTATTATTTTTTCAAGCATACATAGCGAACTAAGAGAGTTAAGGTATCCTTTATAATATTCGCTATTATTTCTAAGGCTATAAGATAAGTTTTCTGTTTGATTTTTAATTGTTTCGAATTTCAATATTAGGGGTTCTAATTCGATATTTTGTACAAAGGTCCATTTATTGGATTCGAGTTGCGCGATTCCTAGTCTAAAAGGTAGAATTCCGGGATGATCGTTTAAATCGTTGAATTTTACTGTTAGGTATATAGAATCATATATTATGTGTATAGTAAATAAGGTTAATGCGCATGTGTCGCAGTTGCATTCCCAACCAACAAAGTTATTTTATAATTCAATGGTTATACAGCTATTTTATTTTATTGGTATTTTATTAATACTTCCAAAATGCTAATCAATCACATAAGAGCTGCAATAAACACTATTCTGTTGTAGGCAGCTAATGTGCTTTATAAATTTATCACCATAACGTTTATATAACAGAATTATAAAATATCTTATAAAACAGTCATAAAATTATTGCAGAAATGCTTCTATGAACAACATTAAAAATATTTTAACCTATAAAATATAATTATTTTATAGTGGCTTTATAGTACATTTCGGCGACATTTTTAGTTTCGTTATAAACATATTTTAAAATTGTTTTATAGTTGCTTCCTGTGACTTTAAAAAAACAGTTATAATAGAGTACTTTTAAAAGCAATTCGCCTTGGAAAGTAAATCGTTATTTTAGTGATCACTTTATAACTATTTTATAGTATGGCAATTCTACTACAATATAGAAACAAAAGTAAATCTCTTATAAAATTAAATTGTTCTCATGAATATACATTTGCTGTCGCCAACTACATAATAAGATATATTTAAGACTACTAATTTAATACCATCCCTGAGTCACCTGATATTAAAAAAAAAAACTAAGAAAAGTGGTGCTTTTCGAAGGAGATTAAAGATGTGTTATGAAAATATGATGTGTAGTTAGAACATTGGTTTTGATATTAATAATACGGCAGAGGTTAATAAAATAATGAAATCCATTAACTGCCTCAGTGCTTCGGATTAATCTCAAATACCACTTATACTTCTCCTAATGCAAGTAGCAGCGTATCTGAAAGGGAAAACCAAGGACAGGCTTTTTTATCAATTTTAACATAAAGGACTGAAATCAAACGAAAAAATTTTGCCGACGATTTTATAGGTTATATGATAATTATTAAGTTATTTTAGGCGGTAATACCGGTCACTTTTACCATCAAATAACAATACATTTATCATAAAGAAGATTAAATGTACACAAAATAACTAATTCATTTTATAAGAGTCGCCAAGAAGTTGTCTTCTAGCAAAAAAGTTGCCAACTAGCAATATTCCCGCCTAATTATGTAGACAACAATCAGATGTTTACGTTGTCCCTGCTGCTAGTGCTGCCATGTGAGTTTCATCAGACAAAAGGGCAGGACCGTATTGTTATGTTTTTCATATAAAATTATTTTTATTTGATTTGTTAAAAAGTACATTCTACTACCCACCCGCCCCTTCCATTTTCAAGGGGGCGGAAAACAAAAAAATAACGGAAATCTTTTTACCTTCTTGCTTAATAATTTCGATTTTTAATTAAAATATTTCCAGTATCATAACGAAAAAGAAATCGCTCAATTATCACTACTTTTCTTCCGGTCTATATTTTCTTTAAAAAAGTGATTAATTTATATTTTATTGTCAAAATTAACGAAATTTTTAGGATATCTGACTTATAGAAATGTGGACTTCTTAGTTTCCGAGGTATTTCCTGTTTAAGTTGTGATTTTTTTATAGGTCTGTATATATCTCGACTTTTATGAACCTATAACGATTTTTACTTTATTATCAAAATTTTCACTATTTTTCTCATGTTACCCCCGAGCAGTGGAGGAAATTAGTTTTATAACTGCAGAAAATATTCGCATGTTCTTCACTCTCATTCACAGTAGGTACGTACTATAAAGAATTAGACCTCTGGAAGCCGAAGAGGGACAAATTTGAGTGACACTACTTTTTAAAAGAAGTAGGTACCTATAGTAATTTTATAATGTTTTGCAAGCAATCCATGATCCATTATATCTAGAAATATATCAGTGGTGCTCTCTATCCTTAATTAATTTCCACTATAAAAACAAAGATATCATGAGAACTAGTCGAGTACACTAGCTACAGACACAAACAAATATTTTTTAAATTAATCGAGGCTTCTATAGAAATTGAATAGGGGAGGGGGGATCTTTTGGTAAGCGTGGGTTATATAGAGGGTTCTCAAACCTGCCACCATTGTCCGAGGATCGTCAGTAAAAATAATTTGTTGATATATATGTTGATAAATATGTTTTATGTAAAAATACTAGTAAAAGATTAGTGTGCAATAAGTTAAAGTAAAAGAAAATTAGCGGTGTAGCGTACAATAGTGCTCAATTCTTTTATTAAAGAACACGAGGAATCCAAAAGTATTTACTACTTATGAATTAACATTCCACTCGATGATGATACCAATGATGATCATATATGGTGGAGACAGAATTTTAAGCGGCGGCGGCGCATCATACGCTGGGACCGTCATGGTTCACGAGGTCATCTGGATACCGAAATTATCACTAAGCCTCTACTATTTATATTTATTTTTGTGTTTATTAATCAATTAAATGATATTTCGTTGTATCTTTATATGATTAAGATAGACAACACTCCCTTAGTTTATATTTTGTTTTAAAGCAGTTCGGCCCTGTCGCAGTACCCTCAATTTTAAAGCATAAATATATTTTAAATGTTTTATAGGGATTGCGAAGTAGCTTAATTATCTTAATATGCTTGCTATTAATACAAAATTATTTTATAAGAAGCCGCCATTATTAAATGAGAGCGTTCGGGAACATAAAAATTGACAGACTTAAAAATACCAAATATCTCATTTATATTAATATTTACAGCTGGTAAATATATAAAAATTATGAAATAATGATGCCTAGAACAAATTGACTTAAGTTTTTCTGAAGAAAATGACCAAATCGACAAAGCTAATTTTTTATGTTTCAAACATTTTCCTTAACCATTAATAAATACGGGGCCTGCTTATATTTTGTTAGAAATATGCTATATATTTCTCAATAAAATTTAATTCGCAGTAAAAACTTGGTCTCTGCATCACAATCCACGAATGTCTCTAAATAATATCAAGAATAAAATAAATAAAATGGCCTCTTACTTCTTGTAAATAGTTGGCGACGTTAATTATATTTTTCCTTTGTCCAATACAAAATTGCTTCTTGCAGCATTTAAAATAAATTTAAAAAGCTTTTTTATTTTAATGTTGTTATTTCATGTTGCATTTTTATTTTATAACGTTTACCTGAAACTACTAAAAACCTTTTATGAAACTGTTATTTAATTGTTTTCAAAATGTAATATGCAAGTATATTTTATAGTGTGACATGAAAAGCTTTAATAAAACAGTTTTATAATGCTAGTGTTGAAATTTTATAAGAATTGCAGAAATGTTTTGAAATTGTTATGTAGTGTTCGCAAAAGGCTTTACAAAATAAAAACGGTTACTGAAGTATTTTATAAAATGGTGCCAATTTTGCATTTATAGCTGTTGTAGAAACGCATTAAAAACGTTCCTGAGAGAACAGTTGTTTTATAATTTTTTTGTCGAAAACGTTTTCGCGACTATTATAAAATATCAAATTGCTGGTTGGGTTGGAACTCGACGCGTTGCTTTGGGCAGTACCTTCTGAACTGTAATGGGAATTGAGTTTACTAATATATTTCTTAGTAGTAGAAATTGTGGCTTATTATTGCTCATTCCTAATATATAACATGGCGACAAGGATTTAAACGGACTCACAGTGCAAGTTTAATTATATTCGAAACCGTTGGCATAATTCGTTATTTTAATTTAAAAAGTGTTCATTGTGCGTGAAGGTCGTTTTCAAATATGGCTACCGTTGGTCAAATACGTGAGTTTACGCGAGACACTGACTGGGCAGTTTTCAACGCCAGATTGGAGCAATATTTCATAGCAAATGGCATTGAAGAAGACGTCGGTACAGTTAAAAAACGAAGGGCAATTTTGCTAAATAGTTGTGATGAGGATTGCTATAAATTATTGTCGGATCTGTGTGTACCTAATAATCCGCCAGATAAGAGTTACACTCAACTTGTAGTGTTATTAGACAATCATTTTGGTTCCGTTACCTCCGTTTTTGGTGAGCGAAAGAGATTTTATTCTGCCGTCAAGCATCAATGCGAAACTGTTTCTCACTGGGCTGCAAGAGTAAAAAATTTATCGTCTAAGTGTAAGTTTGGTACCGAATTACATACAATTTTAAGAGACAAAATATCGTTAGAAAACGCAATTTCAATTGCATGCAAAAAGGAGGCCGGTCAAGCAAATCTCGACTATTTTGACAATAGCGGGGTGAAGGAGGAACTCCCTGCTGGTATATTTCGCTTTGAGCATGCTCAAATGCGCGGTTTTAAAAAGCAATCACATGGTGTGATTCCAGTGGATACACGTAGCGGTGCCAATTTTCCAAATCAACGTGGCCAAGGCCAGCGTAGTCAACATTACCGAAGTAATACAAATATTACCAGAGCAGCAAATGCTGGCAACAGCGCATTTAAATTTACAGGAGCCGCAGTAACTTCAAATTTTGTAAATGAACATCAGTTATCAACATCAGGTAGTACTTCAGGAGGTAAACAAATGTGTTCTGTTTGCGGAAAAGGTTTTCATCATGCCAGTGTTTGCAAATACCGTGAATATGTGTGTAATAATTGTCATAAAAAGGGGCATCTGTCATCTGTGTGTAAAAATTATAATATTAATGAGAATAGGCATAACTATTTAGATGAAAACATTGATTTTTTATTCAATTTAAAGATAAACAATAATCCTTTAATTTTTGAAGTTAAAATTGGCAAGGATTTTTTCAGATTTGAGTTAGATACCGGGGCTAGTGTAACAGTAATAGCTTACAGTTTGTATTGTAGATATTTTAAAAATTATGTCTTACAAGATACACAGAAAGTTTTACTCAATTACACTGGTGCACAAATAGTACCACTTGGTTACATTTTATTGCCCATAACCTTTCTTGGGGTAACAAAGGACGTTGAAGTGTACGTTATTCAGGGTGGCGGACCTCCACTTCTTGGTAGAAATTTTTTTTATACTTTTAATTTAAGCATACATTCATTGAATCAAAATATTATACAAAACGACTCATTTAAAAAAGACAATATAAATTATGTTCATAATTTCAAGGATATAAATCATATAATTAATTTATTTCACAATAAATTTGCAAATGTTTTTTCTTCAAAGTTAGGGTTATTTAAAGGGGGCACTATACATTTAAATATGATGGAAAATGCTGAGCCAAAATTTTTCAAAGCGCGTCCGTTGCCTTATGGTATTAAAAGTAAAGTAGAAGATGAGTTACAACGTATAGTTCATGATGGAATTTTAGTGCCGATAGACTATAGTGAGTGGGGCTCCCCTATTGTTCCGGTCGTAAAAAGTAATGGAAACTTACGCATTTGTGGAGATTTTAAGGTAACAATTAATCCGTTTTTAAAGGTGGATCAACATCCATTACCACGTATTAATGAGTTGTTTAGTAAATTACAAGGTGGGCAAGAATTCACGAAATTAGATCTTTCTCAGGCTTACCAGCAAGTGGCATTGGATTTTGATTCACAAAAATTAACTACAATTAGTACTCATAAAGGCCTTTTTATGTACACGCGCCTGCCTTTTGGGGTAGCATGTGCTCCATCAAAATTTCAAAAAATTATGGAGCAAATATTATCAGATATAGAGGGGGTCTGTGTCTTTCAGGATGATATTTTAATTACGGCAAATTCACGACAGTTACACATTGAGCGGGTAGAAAACGTTTTAGAGAGACTTTCGAAACATGGTTTAACAATTTCCAAAGAAAAAAGTGAATTTTTTAAAAAATCAGTATTTTATTTGGGCCACCGGCACCGTATAGATTCCGAAGGTTTACACACTTGCGAAAATAAAATTGAGGCTATACAAAAAGTAAATATTCCAGAGAATCAAACTCAGTTAAAATCCTTTTTAGGGCTAGTTAATTACTATAATAAATTTATTCCTAATTGTGCTAAACTTTTACAACCTCTGTATAACCTTTTGAGAAAGGGCGTAATTTGGGTTTGGGATGAAAAATGTAATATTTCATTTGATAGTGTCAAAGATATTTTGTCTTCTTTTAAAGTTTTGGTTCATTATAATCCCGAGTTGCCGATTAGATTAGCTGTTGACGCAAGTCCAGTGGGAGTAGGAGCAGTAATTTCACATGTAATTAATGGGATTGAAAGGCCTATAGAATATGCCTCGCAAACTTTAAATTCTGCCCAACAAAAATACTCACAAATCGAACTTGAAGGTTTAGGTTTAATTTTTGCTTTAAAACATTTTTATCAATATCCATATGACAAAAAGTTTACAATTGTTTGTGATAATAAAGCCTTAGTGGCGCTTTTCGCTCCAAATAAAGGGATTCTACAAATGGTGGCGAATCGTTTACAAAGATGGAGTTTAATTTTAGCAAATTTTCAGTATGACATTGAATATGTTCCTTCAAATAAAAACGTTGCTGATTTATTTTCTAGAGCACCATTACCAGGTAATTGTGAAAAAAATTTTTATGAAATTTCTTATCTAAATTATATTAAAGATAACACTTTTTTGCCGGTTGATTGCGAACAAATAAAAAATGAAACACTTCTTGATAACGAGTTAAAATTTATTTACAATTTTATTAAAAATGGTTGGCCCAAGAAAGTTCCTGATTTTGCAAAAAAATATTCTCTTATAAAAAATAATTTATATTTACAGGATGGGTGCATTTTATTTGGTTATAGAGTGATTGTACCTTTCACATTGCAAAAGAAAATTTTGGCTGAGCTACATTCTAGTCATCAGGGTATAGTTAAAATGAAAAGTATAGCGCGGTCCTATGTTTGGTGGCCTGCTATGAATAAAGAAATTGCACTTTTGGCTAAGTCCTGTCAATTTTGTTTGCCACAAAAACCGACACCACCTAAAAGTTCACTCATTACTTGGGAGTTTCCGCAAAAACCTTGGGATCGCTTACACATTGATTGTCTTGGCCCAACGTTTGGTAGATATATTTTTGTAGTTGTTGATTCACATAGTAAGTGGGTAGAAGCTTTTGTGATTAATAGTTTGGTTTCAACGGTTCAAATCAATTGTTTACGGAATGTTTTTGCTCATTTTGGGCTTCCAATTTCAATTGTTACTGATAACGCTAAATATTTAACTTCTTTTGAATTTCAAAATTTTTTAAAAATGAATGGTATTAAATTTAAGAGTATTCTTCCTTTCTCTCCTGAAACAAATGGTGCAGCGGAGGCTGTTGTTAAAACCATAAAAAAACCGTGAAATCTCTCTTATCACAGAATAAAACAAATGATTTTTTTTTTTATAATAAGGCACAGCACTACAGGATAAATCCTTTATGGCGCTCTAGGAGCGGTGCGTGTGCGCAGGAAACGATTCACGTTGATCTTGAATCTTTGGAGATTATACTCGTTGGGGAACACGATCTCAGGGAGGTCGTTCCAGAGTGATGACGTTCTCCAGATGAAAGAATTTTGAAACAGTGTCGTTCGAGGGACACTAAGCTGAACCACGTACTGGTGGGCTGCAGTGGCTCGTCGTGTATTTCTACCATGCACCGCTCTGGGTGGTATCAAGCGGGCAACCTCAGTTGAACACTTGCCATGAAAATATTTGTAAAATAGACTCAAGTCGCCAACCTGCCTTCGATGTTCAAGGCTTTCCAGGTTGTTTGTCAGACTATGGTCACCGATCAAGCGAATGGCTCTTCTTTGAATGGAATCTAGCAATCTCAGGGTATGTTTAGGAGCAGAGCCCCAAATATGCGAACAGTACTCCAGTGATGGTCGAATTTGGGCTTTATAGAGCATCAAAAGTTGTTGGGGTGTATAGAGGGTCTTTGTTCGGAGAAGTACTCCAAGCTTCTGCGAGGCTGCCTTAGCAATGGTCGCAACGTGGCTATGCCAAGACATATGACTATCCAAATTAACGCCCAATAAATGAATTGATGATGCCAAGGAAATCGAGTGTCCCGCCATAACTATATCCGGTTCTTCAACATTAACTTTTTTAGAAAAAACTGCCGCCTGGGTCTTTTTAGCGTTAAATTCTACTTGGTTACTGTCACCCCAAGACAGAATTTCTTCCAGGTCTTTGTTGAGATGTGAGACCTCTTGCTGCCTATAGAGATGTGCATTAGCAGCCGATGTCCGAGCATCCAAAGTAAAAGATGAAACAAGTGTGCTGTCATCAGCGAAGCTATATATAGGATTTTTAGTTTTTTCCAAAAGATCGTTAATGTATAGTCAGAAAAGGGAAGGGCGACAATATAGAACCTTGAGGGACTCCGGCGTTGATGTTAAATGTGTCTGAAAGAAATCCGTCCATCACCACTCGCAGAGAACCGTCTTTAAGAAAGCTCGACAGCCATGAACAAAATTGAACCGGCATTCCGTATGCTCTCACTTTAGTTAGGAGCCCCTCATGCCATACTCGGTGTTCTATTGCGTTGTTCCAAACATGAGTAACATAGGCGAGAAGGTCTCCTGTTGATCTAGACTTACGGAATCCATACTGGCGGTCACTAATAATGTTGAAGCCTTCCAGGTATTTTAGTAATTTTTCGTTGATAGCGTTCTCCATAACTTTTGATATAACCGAGAGCAATGCGACTGGACGATAGTTGTTTGGCAAAGTCTTCTTGCCTTTTTTGGGTATGGGCTGGACTCTCGCAGTTTTCAGCAAGAAGGAAATATTCCTTTTTTGTAGGATAAGTTAAAAAGCCTACAAAATACCGGTGTCAATTCGTTAGCGCATGTCTTAATTACAATTACTGGAATATCGTCAGGACCAGAAGCCTTTTTTGTGTCGAGACTCCTCAAGATTCGTTTAACATGGCGGTGGCGAAAAACAATCTCGGGCATTCTCGATTCTACAGGGGTAATGTTCGGTGGAGTATTTCCCTGAAAATTTACCGTTGAATGTGAAGAGAATAGTTCCGCCAGTAAGTCTGCCTTTTCCTGTGCTTTGGACGCAATGGTGCCATCAGAACGTGTTAGAGGTGGAATAGTTGACTTGGTAAAGTTCTGACTGACGGCCTTAGCTACCGACCAAAATGATTTTGAGCCGCTAGGACATTCAAAAAGTTTGTCTCTGATCCTCTGGTTGTGTGCTTCTTTGCTTTGGTCTATCGTTTGCTTGCATTGGTTTCGAGCGTTAACAAAGATGGTACGATTTTCGGCGGTAGGATTTTTACGCCATTGTCGGTAGAAATAATTTTTTGATTTAACAGCTCGTTCGCAATTTTTGGTAAAACAAGGCTTGCCGTTAGAAGGGCACTTTTTTGAGAAAGGGATGAAGGCTTCCATGCCAGTAAGGATAACCTCCGATATTTCTGTCGCACAGATGGATGGATCATCAGAGGTAAAACAAACGTCCCGCCAAGGAAAGGTTCGAAAAATGGTCCCTTAGGTCCTCCCACTTAGCTGATGTATAATGCCATATCGTGCGTGGTCTAGGAGGCTCTTCAGCACTAGTTGGCAGTTTGTTCAGTGCCAAAATAAGGTTGTGGTCAGACGTTCCTAACGGCGGCTTCACGGTGACAGTGTACAAGTCGGGGTTTGAAGTTAGGAAATGATCCAACAAACTAGCAAAATCACCATCTCGGTCTGGAATCCGAGTTGGTTCACCCACCAGCTGGGTGAGGCCAGAGCTGATGGCAAAGTATTCGGCTTCACGACCTTGTTCGTCAGTCATGTTTGAGTATTTGAGCCAGTTGACATTATGAACGTTGAAGTCGCCAAGGATGACAACTTCGGAATTGGGATGGTGGGATTGCAAAAAGTCGACAGTATTAGCAAGAGAGGAGAACAAGTCTCTATAATGGGTATCACTTGGCGGCCGGTATAGGCAGCAGATGAATTTAGTAATTCTCTGCGTTGATATTTTAAACCACATTACATCAAAGTCGTTAGGCTCAAGTGTCTCCTCTCGTTGACAAGAAATATCACTCCGGACAAAGAGACAAAGGCCAAAATTCCGCCTGAATCGGTGATGAAAGTCGTACCCAGGATATAAATAGCTGACCGTACTAATCGATGATCTGACTTTGGTTTCGGTTAGTGCAAGTACATCAGGTTTGGTAGATTGTAGATGTTGATGGACTGCATTGATGTTCGAGTTCAGTCCTCTTATATTGCAGAAGTCAATTTGGAAGTTGCTAATCTCGGATCTTTTAACAACTCCAGTTTTCACACCATTTCCATTTAGAATATTGTTCGAAGGACCCGCATGGCTACTGGACATGGTGGATGATTGGATAATCTCGCTTGATAAGGCGCCAGGACCCGCCCCCACCCGGAGATCCGATCGGGGGGCGTTTTTAACTCCGGAATATATTGATCTTGGAACCATCATCATAGCATTTTTGTATATTTATATATAAATAGAGTCATAAGTAGAATTTTACTGAACTATCGTACTACTCCCCACTCAACGACAGGCTTTTCTCCTGCACAGTTATTATTTAGTCGTAATTTAAGAACCAGGCTTGATTTGGTTAGACCTAAAAATGTCGATTTACCAGAAGTTGATACAAGCAATGTTTTTCAAAATGTCCAACAAAATCAAGCAAGACAAAAATTTTACTTTCGAGGTAATAGAAAAAAGGAGTTTAGTGTTAATGATTCTGTTGCTGTTAGAGACTATAGAAATAGTAAAGTAAGCTGGATTTTTGGTACCATTCATAAAAAATTAGGTCCTAGGAGTTATATGGTGTATATTCACAAGATTAAAAAAATTTGGAAAAGGCATATTAACCAAATTATTGATTATATTAATTGTAATAATAATCGTGTTTCCTCTGATTTTAATTGTAATAAAAGTGTTATTTCGTTAAGTTCCGAGTCGGTCTCCGATTTAGACGTGGATGAAACCATGAGTGAGAGTGATACCAGTGATATTTCCTATAATCCTTTCTCTAATTTAGTGCGCTCTCCAGAAAATGTTGATTTAAATTCCAGGCCTAAACGAAATGTAAAACAACCAGATAGGCTTCTTTATAAATAATTTATAATTCTTTTTGTAGGATTTGTATTTATTATTATTTTTTTTTCTGTAGGGGAGAAGAGTGTTATAGAATCATATATTATGTGTATAGTAAATAAGGTTAATGCGCATGTGTCGCAGTTGCATTGGAACTCGACGCGTTGCTTTGGGCAGTACCTTCTGAACTGTAATGGGAATTGAGTTTACCAATATATTTCTTAGTAGTAGAAATTGTGGCTTATTATTGCTCATTCCTAATATATAACATTATTTCATTTCTGTTGCGATGGTCCAGCTCCATCTGGAACAAGGGGTATTATTTTAGTTTCGTTTATGTGAATAATTTCCTTGCGTTTGGTTTTAAGGTTTTCAATTTCGATTTTACTATTTTCTAGGATATCAGTTAAAATATAGGGACCTAAAAATCTATTTTTAATTTTGCCTGATCGGTTATCGGATTTCTTATAAATTTGAAAGCCGATAATTAGTTCTTTCTGGGTTTTATTTTTATTTGCTCTTTCTATAGTTTTTAGTTTTAAATCTTTTGTTTTTTCAGTAATTTGATCGTAAAGGATTTGGGTATTATTTTTATGGTTATTTAAATATTCGGTATATACGTGGGATGGTAGTAAATCCATTGGGTCTCTAGAATCCATGTGTCCGAGGACAAGTTCAGAAGGGGTGAAATTTGTGCTTGAATGTATTGTATTATTATAAGCGATAATTGCGTTAGGCATTAACTTTATTACATCTGCTTGGGGATCTGATTCGCGTAAAATACGAATATGTTCGATTAAAGTCGAATGTAATCTTTCTATTGGAGAATTTGATTCGTGGTGATAGGGTGTGGTAAAATGAATTTTTATATTATGTGCTTTTAATAAGCCACTGACCATTTCGTTTTGAAATTCAGATCCGTTATCTGATGCGATTTGTTTTGGTACTCGTAAAAATGAAAAGAATTTTATTAATTCGTCACAGCATGACACTGCATTTTCCGTGTACGGAAGAGCTTGAGCATGTTTAGAGAATTTGTCTATTGTCAAAAACTTTTGTTTACCAATAATAAATGTGTCTACGTTTATTATTTCAAAAGGTTTGCTTGCTGTTTCTGTTAAAACTAATGGTTGATCAGGGGGTTTTCTATTATATTTTAATCGCTGACAAATTTCGCAATTATTGATATATTTTGTTACATCGGATTTTAGTGATTTCCAGTAATAATTAGCTTTAAAAAATTTACATGTTTCTTCGATTCCACGATGGATGTTTTACTTTCGTGTCGATATTTCATTAATAATTCTCTTTCGTCCTGTTGGGCGTTATTTTATAATTTAGTACATTCTATAAGTTTTAAGTTATTAAAATGATTCGTCATAGATTGTTGAAAATGAGGTCGTAGTTCTTTGGCAAAGAAATAAATGTAAGTATTTTTGTTAATTAGGTATTCTTTAAGGAAATTAGTAATGATTGACATATTGGTAGGTAAAGTTGCATGTATGATTTGATGACCTTCAAAATTTTCACGATTAATTTTATTGTATGCGTCATAAGGTGATTTTTTAAGAATTATTTGTTGTGATTTGTTATTTATAATTTCGTCTAAAAGAGTCATATTAGAATGGTTGTTTTCTGCATTAACACTATGTACTGTGTTATTGGAGTTATCGTCAATTTCAATAGGGGCTTCAGTAGCATGAGTAGTAGTAGGTCTATTAGGGGGTTTTATTATAATATCTTGTAAAATTTTAATTTTTGTATCTTTGGGTTTTTCGATATTTTCAAGTATTTTACTGACATCGTCAGGATTCAGGTTTTCGGGATTAAATTGGTTATAACTTTCTTGTAAAAATTTATCAATTTCTTGATCGATATTACCGGGGTTATTGATTATTGATTCGGATTCGATAGCATGTAGTGAAATTCGGCTTAATGCGTCCGCATTTGTATTTTGTTTGTCTTTTTTATAAATAATCTCGTAATCATATTCCTCGAGTTTAAGTCTCCAACGTATAAGTTTCGAATTGGGCTCCTTTAAGTTAAATAGCCAAACTAAGGGGCGATGATCTGTATAGATCTTAAATTTTCTACCGTAAACTATGGTCTAAAGTATTTACATGCCCAGACGATTGCTAAAAGTTCTTTTTCGATTGTAGAATATTTTTGCTTTGTTGCGTTTATTGTACGCGAGGCAAAAGCTACAGGGTGATCATTTGGGGGGTCTCCTTGTGAGAGTACGGCTCCAAGGCCTATATTAGAAGCGTCCGTTGTGAGAGTAAAAGGTTTATCAAAATCGGGATATTTTAAAATAGGGGCATTTATAAGAAATTTTTTTAAGTGATTAAATAATTGGATAAACGCGGGTGAATGTTCGACTTTTGATCCTTTTTTGAGACACATTGTAAGTGGTTTAGTTATTTTTGCAAAGTCTTTAATAAATCTGCGGTAATAACTAGTTAGGCCTAAAAATGATTTAATATCTTTCTGAGTTTTGGGTATTGGGAAATTTTTGACTGCGTCGACTTTATCGGGATTAGGTTTTACTCCGTCTTTTGTTATTTTGTGTCCTAAATAAGCGACTTCTTTATGTAAAAACTCTGATTTATCTAATTGAACTTTAAAATTAGATTGTCTTAGTCTATCAAATACTGATTTTAATCTTTCAATATGTTCTTGAAGAGAGGTGGACAAATTTATTATATCGTCTAAATATACAGATCAGATTTCGTTTTGAAGACCGCGAAGAACATTGTTCATTACTCTTTGAAAAGTTGAAGGGGCGTTTTTGAGTCCGAATGGCATTCGTTTAAACTCATAATGACCTGTATCAGTTGAAAAGGCTGTTTTGGAAATGTCATTAGGTTCCATTTCTATTTGGTGGAATCCGGTCGAGAGATCTAAAGTTGAAAAATATTGGGCTTTGCCTAATTTATCTAAAATATCTGTTATGTTTGGTAATGGGAACTTATCATCGACTGTTTCTCATTTATTTTGCGATAATCAATTACTATGCGCCATTTACGTTTTCCTGATGCGTCTAATTTTTTTTGGAACTATCCAGATTCCGCTACTTCAAGGTGAACTTGAATTTTTAAATAATTCTGTTTTCAAGCATTTTATTGATTTGTGATTTTACTTCTTGTGTGTGTATTTCTGGGTATCGATATGTTTTAGTAAATGTAGGTGTTTCGTCCGTTAAATTGATTTTAAAGGGGTTTCCCTCGCTATAGAATATGTCTCGGTATTCGTAGCATAATTGTCGAATAGCTTTAAATTCTTCTTTATTAACCTTAAATTTTTAAAATTTTGTTTTTGAAGGTTGTCTAAATATTCGTTTAATTCAGTATCGGTTTCCATTTTTTCGATAAAATTGATTTCTGTTTCATGTAACGTTTCGATATCAAAGGGGTCTAATATCTTAATTTTTACGGGGTTTTGACTATTATTTGTTACGAGAGTTATTGCAAAAGAATCTATAACTTGTACTAAGGCTTCTGGCATTTCGGCAGAACCAAAGTCTGTGTATTTTAAAATTCCTATACCGTTTGTTTGTTTAACGGGTAATTTTACTTTTTGACTTGTACGAGAGGGTATAGTTATTTCTGTTTTATAGTTTTCGACATTATTAATGATTAGGTCACTAGATTCATCTATATTAAATATTGAAAAAATATCAGTTGGGGGTTTTAAGTATCCAGAATTTAAATCGATATTTGCGCCAATATAAGTTAGAAAATATATTCCTAAAAGTCCGTCAAATTTTTGAGAGAAATCAAATAAGAAACATTTTTGTTTTCCTTGACATATAAATTAAGGAAATATAGGGATCATTATTGCTTCATTATGTATATTCGCCGTGCGGTTTGTGCAAAAAATTATTCTTCTGAGACGTATAAAGGATAATTTTTTTTTTGATATTTGGTCTTATCCTCCCGACCAACGAGAACAATGAGTAGAATCAACACTTTTCGCATCAACTTCTCAGAAATTCCTGAAAAGCTATCAGCTTTAGAATACCACACATACGTGCAATCACATTTACAGCTTAAATATGAAGAAGTAGTATCGCTGGGCATAATAATATATGGAAAAAGATAATTATCAAAGTAACAACATCAGATGTACTAGAAAACGTTTTTGAAACCTATGAAGGTAAGCTTACTTTTAAGGCCAAAGACGGAATAGTATACCCTGTATTCCTAGAAAATGAAAGTGCAAAGAACATTGTTAAAATACATAGGATACCAATAGAGGTACCAGAACGTGATATCAAGACAGCACTATCATACTTCGGTTCCATTGAGTCCATAAAAAACGATTTCTGGCGAGATTTACCATGTAAATGCTATAATGATACGAAAATATTAAAAATGGATATTAAAAGGCAAATACCTTCATACGTTGTAATTGCTGGAAAGCAATATTGGATAACCTACATTGGACAAACACGAACATGTAGAAGATGTGGCTCTACAGAACACGAAATCATTAATTGTGACCAAGCACCTAACAACAGACTAAGGAGTTACGCCACCGTCACTGCGAACAATCAAACGCAAGATACTCAAACCTTATGCATTATCAGAAATGAAACAATTAATGAAAATCCCGAAGACACAAACCAAACTGTAGCCCCGATCGGAAATACACCCCAATGCACATTAAATAACGAACAACAGAATAGAAACATAGAAGATGACTTGCTTTTGGGATTTGACACCCCCGCCCAAGATGAGGGGAATAAGAAGATGGAGGAAGTAAAAAGAATATACCAAAATAAACGACAAAGGAATATCGACCTAGCATCAAGTGAAACATCCGGAGATGAAAATACAAACAGACACACGTCAAAGAAGAAGAGCACGTCGTGGAGCGCTGAAGCAGACATGGAACTTCAACTAGATTCTGTATAAAAACAAAAACAAAAAAAAAGGGAGTAAAAAAAAAGTATAAAAATAAGTAGGATTACTTACTTACTCTATTAGCACGAACTCGTTAGTATCATATTCCATAGCCACTATTAATATTTGTACAATCTCCTCGGATTTAAAATTGGATTTACTTAGGAATTTTATTTATAGTAACAATGTATATATCCTTTTTTTGCAGGAGGTCGCAGTAACTGATTTTTCGTTTGTTAATGGGTATAATTTGATTCTTAATGTCAATGAAAATAAACGCGGAACAGCGGTGTTAATACGAGATGGTCTAAATTATAATGATGTTATTTTACTGGAATCGTCTAGAGGGATCTCATTTAAACTAAATAATATTTGATTTGTTAATGTATATGTCCCCAGCGGGTTACAAAATAGGATAGAACGAGAAAACTTCTTTAACACAGATATATGTGTACTAATAAAATGCGGGGAGAATCTTATAATCGGTGGTGATATTAACTGCATATTATCTGAAAACGATTCAAACAGTCAATAATTTAATACGTTTAAAGCACTTCAAAAAATTGTAACGAATTTTAATCTTTTAGATATATGGTCCTCTAAACACGGCAATACTCCCGGTTTTACGTACTTTCATACTAGCTCGGCATCAAGACTGGAGAGGTTCTATATACCAAAAAATAATAGTAGTGCAATAAGTGATGTTAAATTAATCCCAGTCGCATTTTCTGACCATGGAGCACTTCTTTTTCTTCATAAATTTCAATACGGAGACAATACAAACTTTTTTAGAGATCGGGGATTGTGGAAACTCAATAAGTCCTTGCTTTTGGATAATGAATCGACAGATCTATTTAAAACTAATTGGAACAACTGGGTAAAGAGTAAAACGCGATATCGCTCGATCACAGAATGGTGGTGTAATTATGTTAAACCCAGAATCGAAAAATTCTATAAATGGAGGGCCGCGGTCATAAATAAAAATAAAAAAAGAAAAATAGAATTTTTTACTCAATGCTTGAAAGATTCATAAAATTTTAATATTAATACTTATATAGAAATTAAAAAGTTTAAAGCAGTTATTTTAAAAGAACAGAGAGGGCAAATGGAGGGGGTAAAAATCAGAGACAAATATTATGAACAAATGGGGAATGAAAATTTTTCGTTGTTCCATTTAATTAAAGAAAAACAAGAAATAAAGAGAAAAACTATAGATAAGATTCACTTAAATAATGAAATTATCACGGACAAAAAGCTAATAGAGGAGGCGGTATATAACTATTTTAAAAACTTGTATCAAAAAACAAACGAGCCTGAGAATTTTCCACAAATTTTTCAAAATACCATTTCGATCGCTACAAATACAGAGCTTAAAAGCAGCATTCTTGAGAGTGAGTTAAAAAATATAATTAAAACTATCCCTAGAAATAGATTCTCGGGGCCTGACGGGTTAACTCCGGAGTTTTATATATTTTATTGGGATACAATTAAAACCGAATTTTTGCAAATTATCAATGAAATACATAATGGCGCTTACGTAAGTACCTGAAAATTTTAAAAAAGGTGTTATTGTAATGATTCCCAAAATAAAAGAACCCAAGCAGGTTCACGATTACCGACCCAGTTCCCTTCTTAATTCGGACTATAAGATATACATGCGAATTCTTAAAACAAGACTATGTCCTCATTTCGAAAAAATTATAGCAGACAGCCAAACGTGCATTAGTAAAAACAATAACATCTTTGTTTCATTATGCAAACATAGAGAGACCGTTGCTCATTCAATGGCCACTAAAACAAATAATCTTCTTGTCAGTCTCGACTTCGACCACGCTTTTGACAGAGTCTCCCATGATGTTCTTTGGTTCGTAATGAAAAAATTTAATTTTGATTTGCAAATCATCAATAATATAAAATCCTTATACAGTGGTGCTCGATCCGTTATACAGGTGAACAGAAAACATAACAAAGAAATTATTATCGAAAGGGGAGGAGTTCGCCAAGGTTGCCCCATGTCTATGTTTCTGTTTGTATTAGTCATAGAAACCCTTATTTCTCTCCTTAAGAGCCATAATATTAATGTAAACGCATATGCCGACGACATAACTCTCCTTATATCCTCGGTACAGGAATTAAATGTAAGTAAACACCAAATAGATATGTTTTGCAGATATAACGGAGCTGTGTTAAATACAGAAAAATGTAGAGCCATTAAGTTAGGACCAAAATGTAAACACAAGTTTAAAAATCAAGAATATGAGTGGTTTAAAATTGTAGAAAACATTAAAATATTGGGCTGATTGGGCATTAATTTTTACTCAACAGTTCATGAAATGATAAAAAATAACTGGTATACTAAGGTAAATCAAGTACGTAACATAATTATGGCAAATATAGATAGAGACCTTAGCCTATTACAGCGAGCAGCCTTTGTGAATATTTACGCACTTTCGAAAGTCTGGTTTTTAGCACAAGTTCTGCCAGTTCCTGTGGGGGTGGCCCAGAGGCTGGGTTCAATATGTGGCTGGATTTTGTGGAAAGACAGCGCTTTGAAGATTGCCCGGGCTTTAACGTAGCCACGGCCAAAAAAAGAAGATGGCTTGACATTAATTGATCCGTGGTTAAAATGCAATGCCCTCTTGATAAAGAATACCATAATCAATATTAAAAAAAGGATGATTCAAAAATATACGGAGATTTATATTAGAAACGGCGTACGTATCCCATGATATTTTACAGCTCGATAATCCACAAGCGAAACAAATTTATTTAGGTCTTCTTAGGCAGAATAGAGGAACACCCAGTGCATTTAAAAAAATTATGAATGACGGTCTAATAAAAAACATCTGCACTCACCTGAACAACAAAATACTGGATCACAAACAACGCAGTTTAGCATTCAAATTGACACATCAAGCATACCCATTTCTTACAAATCTTAAAAAAATTAATATAGCTCCTTCGGATACATGTCAATATTGCAATAGTATTAACAAAGACAACTTAATGCACAGATTTTTATGCACGTTACAATTACGATTAATTGAAGTAATTTTAATAAAAATTGCCCATAGAATAACAGACGCGCAGAATAAACTGTCCACAATTCTAAATCTTACGTTTTACTTTGATACAAAGAAAAAAAAATACTTGTATACTGTACATAACAATAGAAACTATCGAATATATTCTAAATTGCGGAGTTTATGCGACCTTGTGCGACTATAAGGATAGAATAAAGACCATGTGCGTTAGATTAAATAAGATATATCCTGATTTACATATGATATTAAGAAATTTGTTAGTGTAGATTAAATATGAAGTGTCATTTATATTTAACGTAGGTTAAGTTTTTTTTTTATGTAATTTTATATTCGAAAATAAAAGTTTTAAGAAAAAAAAAATTATGTATAGTGGTAGTATGCGCTGTCTTAACAGTAAAAGGTTTATTAAAAAGATAATTTGAGAAAAGTTCATAGGCGGTATTTGGTTTAATAAAACATTTAGTGCTGCCCGTATCAATTAAAAATATTTTATTAATTTCGGGAATGTGAATGACTTGCAAATTAGTACTTAAGCAATTATAAAGATAAGTTACGTAATTTCTTTGGAATTCGGGGTTATCTGAAAATTTTCCTCGTTAAAGTTTGACAATGGCAATCTGTTGTCTTGGACAACAGGTTGTCACTATCTGCTGACGGTAGCTCTTTATGTGGATGCACTAGGTCGTGGTCCATATACTTACACCTTCCCTCCGTCTTTGGTTTGCCTTGGGCGCCACCTGGTTTGATCGAAGTCCAAACCATTAAAAATATACCGTATATCAGTTCTATTGAGAAATCTATGCAATAAATAAAACCAAAGTTTTTCCACACAAACAATAAAGTTTTTATTGAATAAAAGGTTACTTAACAAAAAAAAGGGTTTGTGCTAGGTTAATTTTATGATGTCAAATTGTTTAAAATTTAGATAAGTTTAAATTATAAAATGAAAAGACATCCTTTCCGGACACAAGGATTAAGATACAATTTATGTATAACCTCGGGGAAGATTCTAGAACCTTTGAAATCTTTTGATGGTGTATGGTTATAAAAGGGTTACCTTTGTCAAGATGGCTTTACATTAAAAAGTTGTAAATTAAATTTTAATTAATTAATTGAAACAAAATAGTAATAATCTGAAATGGCTTATGGTGACGGAGAACATTAATCAAATTATAAAAATAGCATTTAGATCACTGTTATACCACTCTGTGTTCGATCAATCGATCAGGACGGCCCCATGTGGTTTTCTCTGGTTGGTCAGGTGGAAGTTGAAGGTAGCTCGTAGGCTTAGTTGGAGAACCTTAGGTTGTTATGTGGGCCTTAAAATCCCATGTGATGTGGTAAATCAATTATGTGGCTTAACCTACATAATTGCCGAACGGCAGGAAAAACGGCTAATTTGGCGAAACCAGCAAAACCCCTAAAAATAATGGAAAAGAGAGTTACCCACTGAATTCCCACAAACAACAAACCAAGAACAAAAGAAATTAAAGCAGCTTACCTCTAAAAGGAGGGTGAGACATCGTGGTCTTTTTTAAAAAAATGGCCCAACGGCGACGGGCTCGACCTTCTTCTCTGAAGGTGTTTTCAGAAAGTAAAATGGAGACCGCAAGAACTCTGAAGTAAGGCAAACTCCCTTCTCTAGCAAAATCGGCTGACTCAATGTTGCCAACTGAACATAAACCCCAACAAAGGAAAATAAAAAGAAAAAGAGAACAGAGACACAACATAAAGGATCCAAACGATCAGAACGAACAAGAGTCTGGGCTTTTACCAGAACCTAAATTACATAAGGAAATAAATCAAATAATTCCAAACAACTTTGTTTACGCATAAAGTTGCCAAAAGTACAAATGGGCGTTCTGCGCTTTCACGGGAACCAGAAACGCAGATATGTGATTCAACTTTACGCGGGGTGGCTAGCGCCATCAACCCACAAAACAGCAAAAGTAGTGCGTTCGCCCCATATTTTGGCTAACGTTATGCAACCAAAGATGATACAACCTAACGAACAATTTTAACAGTAAATAAAAAGGAATGCACTTTGTGGAAACATATCTGTATAAATCCAAGGCAGTCTACCTTCCCCACAAAATAAGTAGTGGCAATTTTTAAATTGCTACAAAAGTTATACTGACTTTCCCATGTACCATTTTCTTCTAAATATTGTTCTTGAAAATTTGGGTCGAAAGACGTTTCATTTAAATCGGTATTATACTGATAATCGTCTTCATAGTTTTCGTAAGATTCGGTATTTATTGGTTCGACAGAATGATTAAATAATTCTTCAGAAACAAAGTTACGTTTGGGTTGTGTATTATTATATAGCACGGTGTTTCCAGAAGATGTAACCATGGGTTCGGGTTTTCTTAACTTTGAGCTTGCTGAATTACGCGTGTTATGTTGTACATTAGGGTTATTAAAATATGGTCTTGGGTTAAAAGATGGTTTAAAATTTTGATTGCTAAAATTTGGTCTTTGAACGGGATTTCTAAATTGTCCGTAACCTAAAAATTGGGGTCTGTTAATATTTTGCATGTTAGTACCTCGATATGGTGAAAAGTTCGACTGTTGTACTGGTTTTGTACAAAGGTTTATTCGTATTAGCAGAATAATACGTTTGTGAGGGTGTATTTAATTTTTTTGGTGGAATATAATTTGGAGGTTTCGTATCGTGATTGTTGTGATTGTTGCTATTGTTGTTTCGATTTTTGTAGTACAGAAAGTTTTTTTCTTCCACTGCGTGGGTCATTGCTTCTTCTAATGTTTTGGGATTTTTTAAACGTACGACTAGTTGCATGTGGTAATTGAGTCCGTTTATGAATGTTTTTAAAAGTAGGTTTTCATATTCGTGAATTCTTAAAAGTTTAATTTCGTTAGTGTCGTTACACATATTAACTTTCGAAAAAAGTAAGCTGCGCGCGTCTTGTAAACGCAGACCAAATTGTTGGGGGCTTTTACCTTTTTCTGGTTTAGAAGTTAAAATATCTTGGATTACACAATCAATTGATCTTTGATCGGAAAAAGTTGAAATTATTGCAATTTTAAGTAAAGGCCAAGTAGTAAGCTCTACTCCTGAAGCGATTAAATCTGCTGCTCTGCCAATTGATTTATTTAAAACAGTATCAAATAAGCACACGTGAATAGCTGCACCATTGTTTGTACTATCTTTGTGATTATTAAAAAAGTTTTCGCAAGCATTAATAAATCTATTAAGTAATTTGTTTTGGGTTACCATCGAAAGAAGGAATATTATCTGCTTGATATCTAATAAGTTGATAATTGGGTTCGTTTGGCATTTTAAAAAGGTTGCTAAACGCTAATGACAAATCTTCCAGTTTTAAATTTTTAACAATAATTATTGAAAATAGACAATATCAATAAATCAATAGAATAAAATAAAATAGGGAAATATTTGAAAGGATGCACTTACAATAATGTAGTGATGATTGCAATTTTTATTTCTATGCTAAGGGTTCCAATAGGATCGGCGATGCTTGTCCTCTCCCTGGCTAAGACTACGGTTCCACTAGGATGGCTCTGGTCCTTCCCTGGCTAACACTATGAGGTTGGGACGATGCTGGTTCCCTAACTTGCACCTGTATATGGGATGATGCTTGTTCCCTGTCCGTGTGGTCAATGGGGCCAATTGCACGCACTGTTTGAATTTTGAAAGTTCGTTTTTATCACTAATTGTTGAAACTAAGCCGTCTCGACACGCACGATGCGTAAAACCGCTGATAAAATCCGACCCGACTGCGCCAGTTAACAAAGCGGTTAATGAAAAGGTGTTTTAAAAAAAAACTATTCAACAGTGGCTACAATTAAACTCGTCATAATATTGTGTTTTACTTATATTTATAACATTTTAGATGCTGACATTGCATGAGAATAAAACATAGAAAATCTAAGAATTGAGATAAGAGGTTCTGTGAATCTTTAAGCAGACAATTCTCACGGGAATATAACTAAAGATTCCCATAAGGAAACAGTAACGTGATCAGCAGATCACAACATATAACACTTCTTAATTTATAAGTTTATTTTCCTTGACGAAAAAAAAACAAAGGGCACTATAAAAAATTGTTGATTAATCTCCAAAATATTTAACTGTCATTTATCATATATTTATAATTATATATATATCATTCACCACTACCTGGCCTTCAATAGAGAAGCCTGTACGATATTATTACTTTTGTTATTTTGTATGAATACTGTATATTTTTTTTTACCCTAATAAAATAAATGTATTTTTATTATTTAACTGCAGCCTCTTTTTTTTAGGTTAACCATTATGCTACTGTAGCATGTCAAAGGCTAGAAAGAATAGGAGCTGGTGGCAAACGTACAGCTAAAAGACCACAAATGGATGACATAGAGTCAGCTCGAAAACAAATATTCCAAGCTAGTTTATTTGGAAATACCCTACGGGAAGTAATGCAGCTACAATCAAGTCGTTGGACAAATAGGAGACTTCCTTGGCCACAAGTGGAACTTTCCATGCAAGTTTTAAAATTGCAAGGACTGCAAACAGAAGGAATATTTCGTGTTTCAGCTGACGTTGATGAAGTCAATAGATTAAAGGCCCAAATGGATGGTTGGGAGTTAAGTGAACCGAGCGACGCCCATGTTCCTGCGAATCTACTTAAGCTGTGGCTAAGAGAACTTTATGAGCCGTTAATTCCCGACACTCTCTATCCTGAATGCGTGGCTGAGCCCATGACATCTCGTCGTGCATGTGATTTAGTTCTGCGTTTACCTACATTACATAGATTAGTATTATGCTACTTAATACGATTTTTACAGACCTTTAATAAACCTGACGTTATACAGCATACTAAAATGGATGCTTCAAATTTAGCTATGGTCTTTGCGCCTAATTGTTTGCGATGTATGGCTAGTGACCCTCGTACCATGTTTGATAATGCACGCAAAGAGATGGCTTTTATGCGATGTCTCATCCAGGACCTTGATACAGATTGTGTTCGAGAAATGATCTGACCTCAACTTTTAATTTTACATTAAAACCATGGTTATTGTAACTTTTTTTTAATTATAAATATTGGATATGCGTCATGTGTTTTTACCGTTGTTTTGTGCACTTTTCCCCATCTACATCTCTTATAATAATAATATTGTTCTGCTGTTTCCGATTTTTCAGCTCAGACGGCTTAAATATTATTGTTATTCCTCGATATGCTACAAAAAAAATAGTATACAGACCACAGGGTCCCCGGAAAATACGTGTATAACAATCCTATCAAAATAGGTCGATTTACGCAAACTTAGTACCTATGATCCGTAATTGCGTCCAAGATTAAGTAAACAATGATATGAGGGTATAAAAAATTAAATTAATATATAACTTTTTCCCATTAAAATTAATTGACACAAACACAATTGGATGTTGGATTTTTAGTCTAGCACTTAAAACGGCGTTACAATAAATTTTTAAAGTTAGTTAACATTGCCTACGCCCCCATTATTTATTCTTACGTGCAATACACTAGCTGTTGAAGTCGCTATTTGAAGGAATACTCGCTGTCATCATGCGTGTAAAACAGTTATTCACTGACAAACGTTTTGTTTTATTTCAATGTATTCAATTATACCCTCTAAAAGTTTGAATTCGTAAAATAAACATATTATTATACAATTTTTACATGCAGAGAGAGGATAAATTTAATTTTCGACGCCTCTAAAAATGAGTATAACAATGAAAGATAGGTATAGAGACAGATAGATAGATATATTTATTTGTACTTTTGCCAAATACATGGATGTACACGTCAGATGATTACAAAGATTCTGTATATCACATCGCTCTAAAATAGTTAAAAACCTACAAAACAATTTTGAGAAACACAGTTTTAACAAAACAAGAAATATAAATAAAATAAAACAATCAATTAGTCAATTAAAGCTATCTGACAAATACTGACCTACACAATAATAACATTTTTCAATAAGAAGGTCCCTCACATACACCTTAAATTTATTAAATACTGATTCAACCCGCAATGGCAGCTTATTATATAGTTTTTTCCCTATATATGAAGGATTTTTGTCGAATTTTTTAAATTATGCTTATCTAAAACCAACCCTCTTGTGTTTCAGGTATTATAAGAATGAAAATCTGCATTGGTAGTAAAATAACTTAAATTCTGTTTTAAATATAACAGAGTCTTGTAAATATATAAGGAAGGGAAGAATAAAATTTTCTTTTCTATGAAAACTGGCTTACAGCTACTCATAGTGTTAGGTTTAAAAATAAGTCTTAAATTCTCTTTTGATTGGTAAAATTTCTTTGGCAATTTGTAGCATTTTCCCATAGTATCACATTGTAACTTAAATGAGAATATATTAATGAATATTAGATGTTAACCAATGCAGGCTCATCCACTAGGTCTCTCAACTGAGATATTGCGTAGTATCCCGAATTTATTTTTCGGCTTATATGGTTTATGTGACTGTTTCATGAGAGATATTCATCAAGGTACAATCCCAAAAACTTTGTACTCTTGTCACTATTCAAATTATTGTTTAAGTGAATTTCTGGTTTTAATTTCAAAGGTCTGAAATTTATGAGATTGTTTTTAGCACACCATTCACTAAATTCCTTAATAGTTAAATATATTTTATTGGTCAATTCCTCCAAGCTTCGTGCTGAGTCCACCACTGAGGTATCGTCAGCAAACATAATAGTTATGCCATTTGATATGTATTGTGGTATTTCGTTGACAAATATTAAAAATAGTAGAGGACCCAGAACCGAGCCCTGAGGATTAAATACCTGCTTAATTACATTGCTCTTTACAATAAATGAAAAAAAAGTCGTTTATAAGCTCATTCATCTTAATGATTTCTATTGTATCTTTAGTCTAGCACTATAAAATGACATTTTGTGCTGTTGTAGTGACCGCCTAAAGTGGAAGTGTTATGAAAGTGACGTCACATGTAAACTCTTGATTTTTTATGCCATTAACGTTATGAGAGCCTAGGTAGTTTATCACGTAACTCAAAATATCTGATATTTGTAAGCTTTTTTTACGCGTTAAACTTTTTCATTAGGTAAACGGTTTTACCAGAATTTTTTTTTTTAAATTGCCGGCATACGATGTGAATTAGTACACACACCTTCGCATGGTTAACAAAGAGTCGACCGGTTCCAAAGTTCAATTTTAAGTATTGTAGATAAAAGGCACTGTTCCTTAGGGTATCCATTTTGTTTTAAATTTATTCAAAGTAACATAAACTGCTGGAACTTTGAAACGCGTAAAGAAAATTTTTAGTCTATATTTTAAACTAAATATCTCGGAAAATATTAAGGATATTTGAACGCGGTTCGAAGCATATTGAAGCTCATTGTTTGGTCTTAGGGTATATTGATTAGTTTTGGTTTGTATACATTTCGATTTCACAATACAGGGTGGTAAATGAAACAGTGTTTATTTAACAAAATTTCACGGAGGCCCCATTTCGTTCCAAAGATATTTTTGCTTTATTTCTCGGTTTTAAAAGAATCACTGGTTCAATTGAAAAAACGACTTTCTGGGTTTTTGAATAAATGTCGTACTTTTACAATAATTAGAGCTTAAGCGAAAAACGACACTTTCGGATTTCATCACCCTGTATCTGTCTGGCAATTGCTCGGAAAAAGGTTTTTAACTTATTGTTAGTTCCAAATTCTTGGCTTTTTTTCGCGTTTTAAAAATATTTTATACAGGGTGAGCAAAAAGTATACTTTCAATACCCTAATAATAATAATGTTTTTATTTTCCCAGTAACAGCTTCTTCTCCGTTTAATTTGGTGGCACAAGACATATTTTAACCTCAATTAATACAATCAAGATTGCCTTGATAATTTTGTTTATCGACATTTAGGTTTCGATGACAGGTAAGTTATTAATTTTATAAGAGTGTGGTGAATCAAATGCTTATAAAATAATAACTTCTCCGGGCTTAAAACCAGATTACAAACCACTGGCAACCACTATTACCAGTACGGTGGAGGCAATCGAAAAATTGATATTCGATCAGAAAGGGTTTTATTACGGTTTTCTAGGCAAAATCTATCGAAATGTTCTATACTCTTAAATGATAATTTTAGACGACAAACGGCTATTCGAGTTTGTGACCGAGCGATAAGAAAAATCCTAAACAAAAATAACTTAAGGTACGCTAGGTTTCGGATCCCAAAAAAAGTAAATTACCTAGTGTTGGTGAGTTTAAGAAAGTGTTGCTAATGAAATTGTTAATTGTTGTAGAGCTAGGAAAAGGGCCAAATGTACTAGGTTACTGCAGCCTCATAAAGCTGTCCGGCTTGCGTGGGTACAGCGGTATCATCACTGGGTTCATGAAGATTGAATGCACTGTATGTTTTCTGATGAGACTAGGTTTAATCTCATTCATTCTGATGAAAGGATTCTAGTGTGGCGAGAGTCGAACCAGCGGTATGAAGAGGATAACATGGCTCCACAGGAAGCCTTTGGTGGTGGATACATCACAGTTTGGGTAGGTGTCATGTACAACGGGAAAACCGAATTGTATATTACCCGCCGAACTGTAAATGCTGAAATCTACCGGAATGACATCATCCTTCCAATTATAGTCCCGTTTGCGACAAATTACGGTAAGAATTTTTTATATATTGATGACAATGCTAGACCTCATAGGGCTCATATTGTAACAGAGGTTTTGCGGGCCAATAACATTAATCGAATGGATTGGCCAGCAAAATCTCCTGACCTTAACATAAAAGAGTACGTTTGGTCTCGTTTAAAATTGTTGGTGAGATCTCGAGACAACACTCCACAAACTTTTGACGAGTTATCTCAAGCCATTATTGAGGAATGGGAAAATATTTCTCAAGAGTTTATTCGTAGTTTAGTAGATAGTATGCCTCGCCGGTGCGCAGATGTAATACGAGTTAGAGGGGGTCTACAAAATATTGAGCTTAATATTGTTTACTTTTATATAGCATATAGCGTTGTTTATTTTTAATTACTTAAATTAATTTACAAGTATTTTGTTTGTATCATAAAAACATCTACTTTGAATTAAAAATGTTTTTTGTTGCAAATAAGCTACTGAAATAAAAAATTCAAAAACCGTCTTGGCATTTTAATCCATAGTTCTAAACACTTGCATTGAATTTTGAGAAACATAATTCTATCTCTTGTGCCACCAAATTAAACCGAGAAGAAGCTGTTACGGGGAAAATAAAAACATTATTATTATTAGGTTATTGAAAGTATACTTTTTTCTCACCCTGTATAAAATCTTTTTAAAACGCGAAAAAAAGCCAAGAATTTAGAACTAACAATAAGTTAAAAACCTTTTTTCCGAGCAATTGCCAGACAGATACAGGGTGATGAAATCCGAAAGTGTCGTTTTTCGCTTAAACTCTAATTATTGCAAAAGTACGACATACACGATTCAAAAACCCAGAAAGTCGTTTTTTTCAATTGAACCAGTGATTCTTTTAAAACCGAGAAATAAAGCAAAAATATCTTTGGAACGAAATGGGGCCTCCGTGAAGTTTTGTTAAATTAGCACTGTTTCATTTACCACCCTGTATTGGGAAATCGAAATGTATACAAACCAAAACTAATCAATATACCCTAAGACCAAACAACGAGCTTCAATATGCTTCTAACCGCGTTCAGATATCCTTAATATTTTCCGAGATATTTAGTTTAAAATATAGACTAAAAATTTTCTTTATGCGTTTCAAAGTTCCAGCAGTTTATTATAGGAGATAAAGGCATATTATAAAGATTAATAACATTTACTACTACTGCTACCCGCAGGGTTTGCAACTCTTGCCAAATCGCTAAGAGAACATCCCCGACGCCCTACCAAACTTACATTTTCAGAAAACACCCGCGTGTCTAGGCAATTATTTGCCCAAAAACACCCATAAAAAAGGAAATTTCTTGACTTTTTAGGGGCGATCTCCCAATCCGATCACACTGGGAACTTACCTATCGTGTTCTGTGCGAAAAATTACCCTTAAATATGACATAGTGTACCTGGATCAAATTTGGCATAATTTGAGTGAAGTGTGATATTCTGGTAATAATATACATTACAATATTCATTTATACATAAAAGTGTGCCTGACATAATATCTTGCAGTTTTGGATTTAATTTTCTGTGAGAATAATACAATATAAAATTCTCAGTTCTATTTTTCACAAATAAATTACTACGGAAAAAAAAATACAGAAATATAGGATTAATTTACTATTTAGTTTAGGAAGTAAAGTTGGGTTTACAAAATTGTAATTTGCAATCTAGGCACTATCCCCCATATCCTATAGCTAAGTTATTAATAATTATAAGTGAGGATTTTGACTTTCTTTTTCTGTTTAACCTACTCTCTATACAGGGCGGTTGGAAAGAACAGACTACGCTCCAGAAGTCTATTTGTAATAATGTACTCATGTTAAAACATACAAGTTTTTTTACAGTATTTTTACGTCTACAATACACTTTGGAGTTTAGTCCATTCCTCCGGACTCACCTTGTATAATTGGATAATAATTTTTTTTATCAATTGGAAAGAAAGAATAAAGGAGAAACGTTTTTCTATAATTGTTATACCGGGTGATGCATGGCTTAGTTGACCATAGGAAATCCCATGTAAATTTTGAGGTGGCTAAATATTGGCTCCCCTGTACATTTTAGAGAAAAATTGTATTATAATTTTTTGAACAGGTCGATATAATAAACCCATGTGCCATGTTTAAATAGATTTTAATAAGCCAATCCTAACTTATTCAATTAATGTGATGGCAAAATTACGAAATTTTCATAGTTTAGGTAATACAACAAAAAAATCAAAAAAAGCAAAACGAAAAGTAGCGTTAGTGACAACATTTTCATTAAGGTGCTTTAATTATAGCTAAATATGAGCTATTCCATTAACAAAAAAGTAACTATGATCAAGTGGTATTATACAGGAAACAGTTTAAGAGCAGTGTCTGAAATGTTCTCAGCTCAGTTCCCTGATAAGCCTATCCCTTCCATTTCATTAATTAAACTTATAAGTAAATTTGAGTCCAAAGGTACTGCAATAAATAACTGTAAATGCTGAACTCAGAATGTGAATAGAGCTGAAGAAAGGGATAATAGAGATTTTGATATTTTACTGCACGTGGAGGAAGATAAAATGATTAGAACGATGATTCTTGGGCAAGCCGTAGGAAAACATCAAACCACAGTGTTACGCACTTTTAGAAAACATAAATATTTACCTTACAAGTATGAAAAACATCAAGAGCTACGGCAAGGTGATGAAGAACGGAGAATGGTATTATGTTTTGAGGTAATGAAAAGAGCAAATAATAATAAGGATTTTTTTGAGAAATATTTGTTTTACCGATGAATGTACATTCACCCTCAACAACGAACCAAATGTTCAAAATTGCCGGTATTGGAGCCAAGAAAATGAACATCGTCTTGTTCATACTCGGACGCAATATCCACAAAAAATAAATGTTTGGGCGGGACTTACTACAAAATCGAATTGAACCCGCCCTAGAAGAAGTTCTACGCGAAAATTAGGAGATCTGGTATCAAATGGGTGGTTGTCTTGCCCGTAATACGCTCATCGTTAGGAAATACTTGCAAAATGTTTTTAACGGAAATATTATTGGCCCACAGCATCGAATCCTTGGGCCAGCCAGGTCTCCTGACCTTTCGCCAACCGACTTCTTTCTGTGGGGTCACTTAAAATTTTTTATTTATATAGATGTAAAATTTGAATATCTAGACCAGCTAAAAGACTGTATTTCGTTAGAATGTAACAGAATTTCTCAATATCAACTCAGTAATGTTAAAAATTAATTTTATAATCGGTTAGGATATTGTTAGCTGTTAATGGAGGGTTGTTGAACATTTAATTAATTAATGTATTTGTGAAAATCTGTAGTCTTAGGTATGGTATGTTAAATTAAGGGCTTAGTAAGAAAAACAAAACGGTGTCTTTTGTTTTGGATGTGTGATTGCCGGATTGGTGAAACAAAAATGTGTTTTTAATGAGAAATATTCTTTATTCGTTCCAGATTTACGTCAATTTTTGACAATAGCGTCATGGAAATTATTTGCTGGTGTTTGCTGTATTACCCAAACTATGAAAATTTCGTAATTTTGCCATCACATTTAATTGAATAAGTCAGGATTGGCTCATTAAAACTTATTCAAACTTGGCACATGGGTTTATTATATCGACCTCTTCAAGAAATTATAATACAATTTTTCTCTAAAATGTACAGGGGAGCCAATATTAAGCCACCTCAAAATTTACATGGGATTTCCTATGTTGAACTAAGCCATGCATGCATCACCCGGTATATAAACAATTGTACCTATTTAAATTTGTTCTTAATCTTTCTTAGTCTTAATGTCACACTGATGTCGCTGCCTCCCCTGTATAATCCATCAGTCACTTGCGATGATTTCGAATATTTTTCTAAGAAAGCACTGTCATTGCACACAGCTTCTAAAACATGAACATGAAGGGTAAAACAACCTTTTGACAAAATCATAACAAATTACTACAAACGAGTGGATACAAACAACCCACATACAAGACATACAAATACTTACGAGACTGGCTGCCTCAAGCACTTAGCAAGAGAGCTTGCTATACAACTCTGCATCTTACAGATCCCCATCAAATTGATTGTCTTGGAATTATTAGGTACTTCATTATTTACTAGAAATCAGGCTTTTTTAATTCGATTGATCTCGTTGACCTTGAAGTTGTAGACAAGCTATCACTGGATATCACGAGTTTTCATCTAAGAATGTAGGTAAATCTGTTTACGTTTTTCAATATTACCTGTACCTGTCACAAATTGTTTAAGTATCTGGTGAACTTAGATAACGGGAAAAATATGGTCTTGAGAGCTAGAAGGATTAACTACCTATAGAAGTAGTTCTTCTTGGTTAGTACTAGAAAACCATGAAGGTCTCTGCGGCTTGAGAATCTAGATTGTTTTGAGAATTACCTAAATTTGATAAAAGCGCAGGTGCCCCAGCTCGTGGGTTTACATTTACTAAATATTCGATATTATTCGCCTTCGCAGATAAAGTATGTAAATTACTACAGACGCCGTGGAGACATCTCTAAATACTTTAAAAATTAATTAAAGTGTTTATTTATAGTTATATCTAGTTACTTACATTTTAACACTAAAAAAATTAACACTTCACAAGAAAATCTTTTCGAAAAACGCGCTCGTCTTCAGCAGTCGGCTTTGCTTGGCTGCTTGGTTAACTGACAGTTCACCACGTAGGCCAATGGTTAATGACATTGCCTGATTTAACGCGGGCTTTTTAAACAATACAGTCATGTACTAGAGTTACATCGTTCATCCATAATAACTATATTTACATATGTGATACATAACGGTTATACGTATTCGTTTTGCATATTTTATAAATTAAACATATATCATTTGCACGGATCATTTATAAAATACTGATGTCACATATATCCCACATTGAAAGTATGTCTACATTGTTGTAAATATGGAATATTTTTTATTGAGTTAACATCTCTGGCATAGCACAAAGCTATATAACACTGGTTTCTTATTTGATCCCTAATTAAGATATCACAGAGATGGAGGTGGTCACCTGGGTCCGTCTTGCTGATACCACAAAAAATTGTTCGGTGCATCAGGATCTTCTGGATTAGGATATAATGTGGCAAGGCACGGTATTAGATCATTTTCTAAAAATTATATACAGGGTGTTTCATTAAGGTCGAAGAGCGGCCATATCTCGGAAACTATTGGGCATAGAAACTCAGGAAAAAAAAATTAATGACTAAAGTGGCCATGAGAAAATCCTGGAAATAATTTTTAAGTTCCGCATTTTGCCGCAAGGGGGCGCAATTGAAAAGTAAATTTTTAAATTTTAGATATCTCCGAAAATTGCACGTTAAGGTATATTTTTGACAACACCATTAAAAAGCTTGGACAATTTTGCATAATTTTGGTCCCATGCTGATTGGCGTACCGACTTTAGTAAGAGTGGACGAAGCTGTTGAATGTGTAATCATTTAAATCGCTGTAACTTATCAACGACTTATCCGATTTTAGCAAACTAAAACTTGTTTGGAAGAGAAATGTAAGTACTTTTAACTATCGTCTTGAGTGGTCCATGATACTTCTCAATAAAAATACAAGAGGGCGCAATTTGCAATAATAACACATTTCTTAACTTTATTCATTTATTTCAAATCATACGGTATAATTATGATACCATAATCGAAAAGTAGATGAAATTTGCTACAAAAAATGTTAAAACCGCAGTTCGATATCTCCATCCGTTTCAGAGTTATTGCCAATAGAATAATTTTTAAAACTTTAAATGAAGAAGCGGTTGTTTTCATAGTTTTGTGATCAAGCATTCCATGACAAAAAATATTTTTAAACTTTATGGTTAGGTAGGTTTGTTTCTCATTATTCCAATGGCCCAGAAACCACTCTAGAATTAATGACAATCATGGAAAACGTGTCATTTAGGCGTAACTCTAACAATATGATGTGTTTTAAAAAATAAATCTAGATAGCTGTGAAATAAAATCTGAAATTTTCCATGGAGATAAGACAAATAATGCAAATAGTTGTCAACTAGTTTCATTTTGAAAGGTGTTGACAAAAGTTTATCCGTAATTCATCTTAAACTTCTTGATAGAAAATTGTGATACGTACCTTTCAAAAATGGCTTATACCAATGCCGAAGCTTACGATATGCTGGCCGTATATTTTGAATGTTTTCAAAATGCGCCTATAGCGGAACGCGAATATGCTCTCAGATATCCTGAACGAAGGCACTATGGCAGAGCAGTATTTCAGCGACTGGCAATATGCGTAAGGCAAACGGGAAGTGTACGACGCATTTCAGTTGCTTTTAGAAGACGTCCAGTAAGAAATGAAGTCAACATTACAAACGCTCTTGCGTACGTAGAGGCCGATCCGCATTTAAGCATAAGAGCAATTTCTTTAGACCTAGGTATAAGTTGTACTGCAGTGTTCCGAATTCTAAGGGATTTTAAGCTGCATCCCTATCATATAGTTTTACATCAGGCGCTATCAGAAAGTGATTATGACAGACGGCTCGACTATTGCTATTGGCTAAGAGAGATGTGTAACGAGAATCCTCAATTCCTCTCCCACGTGTTATGGACTGATGAAGCCACTTTCAGTAGCTGTGGCAAAGTTAATGTACACAATATGCACTATTGGTCACAGACAAATCCTCACTGGATGCGCGAAGTGGATCACCAAAACAGATGGAGTGTTAACGTGTGGTGCGGAGTATTACGACACAGAATTATCGGACCGTTTATTTTTAATGATTATCTAAATGGTGAATCTTATTTAAACTTTTTACAAAATGACTTGCCTATCCTTTTAGAAGATGTTCCTATTGGCCTAAGAACATCCATGTGGTATCAACATGATGGATGCCCGGCACACTTTCCGCATATGGTCCGTGATTTTTTAGATATTGGATACCCAAATCGCTGAATTGGAAGGGGTAGTTTGTTTGCTTGGCCACCTAGATCCCCGGATTTAACTGTGTTAGATTTTTACTTGTGGGGGCGAATAAAAGACATTGTATATAAAACGCGACCAACCACACGAGACAACATGATTGAGCGAATTGAAAATGCACTAAATTCGATTTCACGAGCTGAAATTGAAACAGCTGTCTCTAGTTCTAGAAAAAGAATTAATCGTTGTATTTTGCACAACGGAGGTCATTTTGAACATTTATAAAGTCTCTCAATTGTTTTCCTAAGAAGCTTTCCATGAATATTGTTTCCTTCAATAGTTTCCGATAATTATTTCAATACTGTTTTATGGCCCGTTGGCCTTGAAACACTCTCCAAATTTTGTATTTTACATGATTTGGACTAGTCCTAAGCATAGATAAAGTGTGAAGGAAGGCACGGAGTTTGACATTGGAATAATGAGAAACAAACCTACCTAACCATAAAGTTTTAAAATATTTTTTGTCATGGAATGAATGCTTGATCACAAAACTATGAAAACAACCGCTTCTTCATTTAAAGTTTTAAAAATTATTCTATTGGCAATAACTCTGAAACGGATGGAGATATCGAACTGCGGTTTTGACATTTTTTGTAGCAAATTTCATCTACTTTTCGATTATGGTATCATAATTATACCGTATGATTTGAAATAAATGAATAAAGTTAAGAAATGTGTTATTATTGCAAATTGCGCCCTCTTGTATTTTTATTGCGAAGTATCATGGACCACTCAAGACGATAGTTAAAAGTACTTACATTTCTCTTCCAAACAAGTTTTAGTTTGCTAAAATCGGATAAGTCATTGATAAGTTACAGCGATTTAAATGATTACACATTCAACAGCTTCCCCCACTCTTACTAAAGTCGGTACGCCAATAAGCATGGGACCAAAATTATGCAAAATTGTCCAAGCTTTTTAATGGTGTTATCAAAAATATACCTTAACGTGCAATTTTCGGAGATATCTAAAATTTAAAAATTTACTTTTCAATTGCGCCCCCTTGCGGCAAAATGCGGAACTTAAAAATTATTTCCAGGATTTTCTAATGGCCACTTTAGTTATAAATTTTTTTTTCCTGAATTTCTATGCTCAATAGTTTCCGAGATATGGCCGCTCTTCGACCTTAATGAAACACCCTGTATGTGTTTCACCTGTCAAATTTCCGTCAATAAAAAAAGGGTGCCAAAATTCTATTTTCAACAATATTGGGTGTGACATTTCATAATCCAGCGTGGATTTTCTGTAGCCCAATACCGACAGTTTTGTTTGTTTACGCTTCCATTCAAACAAAACGTTGCCTCATTCGTTTCGAAAACTGTGGATGATTATTGCACATATTCATCATTATCTCGCAAAATTGGACTCTTCCGTCAGGATCATCTTTATTTCATGAACCAATTGGACTTTGTAAGGATGGAATTTATTTTTGTCTAAATACTTTAGGACGGATGTTAAAATTACCTTTTATACCTTATACAGAGGATGAAAAGGGCGAAAAGGAAAAATGGCACTACTGAATCGTAAGCCTTCTTCCTTTCCCGATTCTTTACGCTTGCTGTGGGTTCTTAAGAGGATGGTTCTTGATAATGCTGAAGGGTTAAGACCACAAATATTCCAATTTGACCGAAAATTAATCGATAAACTCGACTACCGAACTATTCTACTGACTGCGTCAGTTCTGTTCGGATAAACAACTTAGTTCTTTTTAAAAAAGATTTTTATTACAACTCGAGAAAAACCTTGTGATTTTCACAACGACAAGACAGAGAATGAATGTATTCTATATAAAGAGATATTATGCGAGTTAGTAATAAAAGTCAGCAGCATCTTGGGTTTCTGGGAAATCTGGCGTGGGACTCGCATGGTCATCATTCCTTGTGTATGTAACGTGTATTTTAAAGTGTAGTAAGTACACCGGACAAAAAGAAATTTTTATGAGTCTAATAGATTGTGGTGTCACCTAGCTTACAAAAACTTGTTTTTTAGCGTAACTAAAGTTCCATTTAAATCTTGAAAAACGTTTAGTTTCTATATAAAGGAATCGCAGTTTTGATAAGCTTCTCAAAACTTTATGCTGAGGGATAAGGTCCTTCTGGTATCTCCCAACACAATCCTCGTCTCTAATATGTACACCGCAAATGACGTGGTTATGATTACTTCGAAAATGTTGCTGCTTTATTCGATTTTTCCAGACGATATCGCCGCAGCTCCTTTTCATGTCTTGGGAAACTATGCAGCGCCACATTACACTTTTTTAAATAAATAAATTATTGTTACAGCCGACAACACAACAGTTAGGCATTTTTGGGCAAAATTGTAATCACCGCAAAAATACAGTCACAGACCAAACGCACCTAAACTAAGCTACTGCTCTGCCGGTTGAATGGCGATGTCGACCTTGAAACGTCTGATCTAAATTATGTCGAACATGTAATGCGTAATATGGTGGGGTACCATCCTGTTGGAACATCAACCTATTCGCAATGTACCGCCGATCATTCTGATTTTCAATTATGGCTGTTAATTCAGGATCTATGGCGTCTTGCAGTAATTCCAAATACATTTCACCGGTCAAGTTTCCAGGTAAGAAAAAAGGACCAACTAAATGATCGCCAAAAATACCAGCCCAAACATTTCATTTTTGTGGCTGCTGTGTGTGTACCTCACGATAAATTCTGGGATTAGAATCGGACCAATATCGGCCGTTATGACGATTTACTACGCCATTTAAGAAAAATGAACATTCGTCGGAAAAGCAAGTGTTGAATAGAAAATGTTCATCGTTTATAATTCGTTCACTCATAGCTTCACAAAATTGTAATCGCCGATCAAAATCGTCTTCATTAAGTTCTTGTACAAGGTGAATTTTATACGGATGAAAAATATGGGCCTTTAGAATCCGTTGGATACTACGTCGACTAACACCACACACAGTATCCAATTTGCGGGTACTCAACCTAGGATCTACATCAACTTGCCCTTAAACCCCCACTTTCATTGCTTCTTCCTTATGGGATTTTCAATGTTGCGTTTTTTATTGACGACTGATCCAGTTTTCCGAAATTTAGCTACAAGTTCTAGAACATATTTTCGATGCACGTTACTGTTCTCATGTCGCTCATTAAATATTTGTGCTGTTCTATTAGCGCACTGATTATTTCCGAAAAATATTTCGATAATTTCAACCCTTTCTGCCGTGGAATATACCATGGTTAATTTATGTATAAAGCGTTAAAAGGTATTTTAACAACAAAGTTTGGTCGAATCAATCGCAAACTATGTACTAAATTCCTATTTAAAATAAGTACGAGACATTCCCTTCTTATCTTTCTTCAAGAAACAATTTTTTTTGCCACAGAAAACAATCCAATAGGTATTTTCAGCACCAAAATGATAAACAAATCATGGGCGTAGTGAAGAAAAGCATTTACTTATTAAGTAAATGCTTTTACTCAAATTTTTTTTGAAAGTAGTACAAACTAATCTGATGTACCTATTAAAGTCTACTTTAAGCTTTAAATCAATAAATCTCCAAAACTACTGAACTGAAGTCCCAAGCCCAAGGTCCTCGTCTGGATTCCGGAGACAGTGGAGGCTGAAGTAGTCAAGACCCGTCTGAGACTCCAAAACCCTGGACTCAAGACGGGATATTGGCTACTTCTGAGCAGTAAATCCGAAGAAAAGGGACAAACCTTGGCCTTCTCACTGGACATGGTATCGTTCAAATGCCTTGAACAAGCTCAGTTCAGGGCATTTTACAAACTCGGAAAGGTAAGTTATAGGGAGCGGTGCCGGGAAAAGTGAGGGTGGTACAGGTTAACCTTCACCACAGCAGCAGGGCAGCATCGGCTGCACTATGCAGGGAGATGGAAAACTACGACATCGCCCTCATTCAAGAACCATGGATAAACCAAGATAATATCAAGAGCCTCTCGTGTGCTGGGTGTGAGCTGATCTACAGCAGAACTTCTGACAGACCGAGATGCTGTATCTTAGTTAAAAAAAAATATTAAAATACTGCCCCTTACCAATTTCTGTTTTAGGAACTTGGTGGCTGTAAAAATCTCTACTGAGGAAAGAGGCCTGAGGGATCTAGTTATCGGATCAGGGTACTTTCCTCACGACGACCCGGAAGCTCCACCACCCAGTGCGGTGCTAGACCTCGTGAAAGACTGCAGAAGAAACGGATCGCAGCTGATCATCAGGTGCGATGCCAATGCACACTACAACATCTGAGGAAGCACTAACACCAACCAACGAGGTGAGCCAATTTTGCAATTCTTAATGGTAAATAACTTAGACATTATGAATAGGGGTAATGAGCCTACCTTTGTCACAAGTCAAAGGCAGGAAGTATTAGATATGACAATAGGAACGCAATATATCGGGAAAAACTGGCATGCATCTAAAGAGGCTAGTTGTTCAGATCATAGATACATTCAATTTGAAATAACATGCGTAAAGCGAACTACCAATATTTACCGAAACCCCAACAAGACGAACTGGGAAAATTATAAGTTAGACCTTGATGCGAAACTTGTGGACATCAAAGACACGGTAAATAATATACTAGAGTCGAGTTAATCGCGGATCAAATAGAAGACGCACTACAATCGGCCTTTATAGCAAACTGCCACAGCCCCCTTTACTTCAAGCCACGAAGTGACACATGGCAACACCGCATCAGATTGCAGTTGAAGATCTACCAGCTGAAGCGATAATATAATTTGGCGCGCGGCAGCGAGTCTTTTTTATTTGTTTTTGAGATCATTTTTAATGGTTTTTTGGTTTTGTTGTCGCTATTTTTAGTGAAAAATGTACAAAAATGATAAACAAATAATTTTGGAAGACAGAACAACTTAATTAATAAATAATATTCTATAATATTACCTATATATTCAAAGTGAAAATAAGATTTAAAAATGCGCGATGTGTGTTTCTTGGAAAAGTAATATTGACTCTTTTATATAATACCTACAGGGTGTCCGGAAAATACATGTACAACGTTTGACGACAGACTCCTGACGTCAAAGTACGGTTATAATAATGTATAATAATCAAAGACATTAGAACTACATGTATTTGATAATAATGTATGTATGTGTAATAATGTACTTGGAAGCTATTTTACCTCTTCAATATTTTTCGTTGGATGAGCTGTTTTGACAGAAATATTTACAATTGCCTGCATACATCAATAACTATTATTAATATTATTACCAATAAAATAAAAATCAAATTTTGGATGTAACTTCGGCTTAGATCGACCTATTTTGACGTCAGGAGTCTGTCGTCAAACGTTGTACACGTATTTTCCGGACACCCTGTATATAAGTAGCCACAAGTAACTACGGCTTACTTACAAAAACTAAAATTATTTTTTAAAAGTGTCCAATTTCCTTTTTTTGTTTTTAGACAGAGATTTTTCTGCGGCATATTGGTTATTTTTTTTCTTGACGTTGTTATTCAGTAAAATATTTGAAAATATTGAACAAACCATTATAAGAAGCGTTTTATACTCTCTACCACAAACACATATTGAAAAAAAATCAGTGAAAAAATCATCCTGTTCTACGCTTCTTAGAGTTAAATCAGTTAAAATAGCTTTCTGGTTAATTATCTTAAGAAAGTCGTATTTGGTGGAATCGTCATTAACTATTTTTTCTAAAATAGCACACATATGAAATAGCACCCCTTTATTTATGTCGGTTGGAAGACTTAAGCCGCCACGTTGCAGGTAGTCGAAATACTTATTTTGGATAAAGTGTCCCTTACTTTCAGCCACTAAAGAAGTACAAATATCACAAGTGATTTTTTTCGAAATTTTGTGTGCAGCATAGCCTGAGATATATATCTCAGCTGATTCATCTATTTCATACTCGCTTAAATATTCTTTGGTGAGTAAAAATAAAAATCTGTCACATTCGGTATTTTGAGGAACAGTCCAGTCTAGGTCACATTCATTGTAACAATGTCACTTTGCTTTTGAATCTCTGAAAGTGAAAATTTATTTCCGGATATCTTTCTGAAAATGTGTTTTAAGCGAATCTTTTTTTCAGCATTAACGATATCATCGAAACTAACATTATAATTGCATCCCCCTAAAAGTCTGTATTTTCCAAAACGTTTTTCTAATTTCTCTGTTGTGAATTTACCTGGAAGTACGTATGATATGGAAAATTTTTGGAAAGAATAATTAATAATATCAATGAAAACTAAGACACTGTGATGAAGTGCAGAATGAGTGTCATTTGTGAACCGACCCTTATTATTTTCAAGTTTTTGCCATGCATCTAGCCACGAAATAAATTTCTTTAAAAATTGAACTGATTCATGATCTATTCCTGTAATGAGATTACACCACTCATTACGCTTAATATTTGCCTTTACCACACTAGTGTTATTTATTATGTCCCACCAGTGCCTTATAATTTCTAGAAAATCTGCAGTGTCTTTAAAACCATATTCTGTTAAAGAGGAAATAGTGGAAGCGTGGCATATATTGTCTGCGAGATAGACTTTTTGACGCTCAAGGTTATTTGGGAAAACTGT
The DNA here is from genome assembly GCA_963920685.1 of Polydrusus tereticollis. NCBI lineage: Eukaryota > Metazoa > Arthropoda > Insecta > Coleoptera > Curculionidae > Polydrusus > Polydrusus tereticollis. The sequence continues at coordinate 53,292,726 of OY987335.1, read as the reverse complement.
TTTATAACTAAGTTTAAAAACTTTTTTAATTAACATGCTCTTTTCTTTGTCGTACACAAATTTAATATCTGCAAATTTTGCATATTTTATATTACTAAAATTATTAAAATCAGGAAACACAAATGTTTGGTTCATGTTCTTTAGGTTCCGCCAATTATTAATTATATTTTTGAATAAATGTACAAAATCAAAGCTGGTAAAAATTTTGCAGTTAGGGTATTCCGGATTTGAAAAAAAAAACTGCTTGTTAAATTTGTAAATAATGAACGATTGATCCTGTGGTTGTCCGTTATAATATTTAACACTTGAAAACCATTTTTTTGTACTAAAGATATGACATTTTTAGTGATAGGAACCATTTCTGTCCCTTTTATATTTTTTACTGGCAGCAGTTTTACGATTTCAGAAAAGTTCCCAAAAGATGAACATATCATATAGGCTAATACAGTTGTGGCCAAGGAATTATCATTAGAAGCTACACCAATAAGGTTCTTGCCTCTGTAGTCTAACCGTTTGCTAATATACACCTCATCAATTAACAAGTTAACAATTTTTTCATTCGGTGTTAGTGAACTATAAACAATGTTTAAATAATTATTTGTAGTTTGCTCATTATCAGTGCTGTTTGGATAGGTGTTTGGTGAAACATCTAGGCTGGACGAGAGATACTGTAAGTATCTTTTAGCAGGTAAATTAAAATAATCTCGCATCAGATCATAAGCATAGGGAGAAAGCTTATACAACATAAAAGACATTACTATTGTTGATGGTGAGTAATGTTTTTGTTTCATTACGAGTAGATTTGTTTGATCGATCAAAAGTAAGATTCTATTGTACAAATTATTATCTTCTGCATTTAAGTTATTGGATTGGCTATCATCATCTGAAGTTTCAAAATGTAGCAAACTTAAGGCTTTGTTTAAAAAATCTACGCTTGTCTTAAGAAAATTACATACTTTTTGGATCACCGACTCGTTACTTTCACAATGTATGAATTGATACCGAGACAATAAGTTTTCAAGCTGAGACCATCTGCTTAGTTTCATTTCAAAAGGTAAAATCCATTTCAAATCATTGTAAACCAATTCATTACCCTTTAAAAAAATGTTTACCTTTATATCACTGTCCACTGAAACCTGATTAACAATATTTATACAGTCATTGGTTAAATCCTCGGTTAAATCTAAACTATAAAAATATATTTTTGAGCCGCTTACAATTTTTACTTCCCAAAATTCAGAAATATTAATTTTCTTTGAATAGCTTGTGAGATCCTCAAAACTTTTAATAAAATCTGATTGTTCAAAAGCATGATTAGGTTTGGAGGTACGCTCTTCATGCTTCTTGTTTCTCTCAGCTGGACTTTTTCTAGGAATGGGGACAGTTTTTGACAAGTACGCAGGCAAATTGGGAAAAATGCACGGTAAAGTGTCAAAGTTAGTCTAACTTTAGTGGGAATTTTTTTTGTGGTGCCATCAGGTAAACGAAAAATATCCTCACGAATAATGTCACCTGGGACAAAATGCTAGGCACACACTACAGAGTATTGCGTGGGCGCCCAATCAGCTCTTGGAATGGCTTTTAGCCAGTCAGTTTTCAGATTTTTATCTTTTGGGAAGTGAAAAACTGATACACTCGCTTCTCTTTGATAGTTCGAATTGCACCTAGGAATACAGCAGGGGCTTGGCATGTTGATAAATAAGCAAACTGAATAAAAAAAATACTAATACCTATCTCAGTGTCTAAGTATAACGTACGAAATTTCCAAACTAGCATGTATGTATTTTCAAGGAGTAATTTCTAACCTATTCAATTTAGTGCTAAATACACAACTCAACATGTAGAATTCATTAAAAAAACTGTGGGCACAAAACTATTGTTGTTCACAAAAGACTAGAAACTACGAAAAGCAGAACGTTTAAATTAAAAACACTTAAAATATCGCCGGCATTAAGAGACGACCGGTAGTAAACAGACGACCGGCAGTTACGTTCATGTATCACTTCTATTAACGATATTAAAGAATATCCGCACTAAAATAATCCCCAATATATGGTAGGGGTGCTTAGCAATCACTTCACTTAAATTTTTTATTAGATATCAAGGATAACCGGATAAAAAACGCAAATTAATTACGAAAACCAAAAGCAAAACAACATGTTTCTGTATAATTTGCACACTAACCTCACACAAGTGTCAAATGAAATCCAATCTTCAACCAGCGTTGCCGGATTCTTACTTCGTGGCTGGAACGTAAAGGGGGCTGTAAAACTGCCCTCCAACCATAACAGAATCTACCAGGAGCGTGCCCTGGAAGTGAGAAGAGGAAGGGTAAGAAAAAACTTTAACGGGGCGAAAATTTTAGGTAATTGGGATGCATACAAGACATCCTTAACTGAATACAAAAGCTAGCTAAGGAAGACTAAGGGAACACCCTGGAGGAAGCACCGTGAGGCTATCGAAAGCACTCCAGAATGTGCCAGACTCGGGAGAATATTCTCTAAGGATCCACAAAACTCCATCAATTCCCTAAAAACAGCTAATGGGAAGTATACTAAAAGAAAGAAACAATGACCGAACTTTTTCAAGTACACTTTCCCAATCCAAGATGTTTAGACGAATCACCGCAGACTTGGAAGCTAAGGGAGGAAAATAGGACCCCTAACAGGGCTCGCAGGAAAAATTGGCAGATTGCCAAAAAACTGGTGACAAAGGAAAAGATCAGATGGGCAATAAACTAATTTAAACCATTCAAGTCACCGGGACCAGACGGAGTATACCCAGCAATGCTTCAGCAGGGAACGATCCTGCTAATCGATAAGCTTTGCCTCATACTTAGAGCCAGTTTGGCCACATGACACATCCGAAAACTTGTAGACTGACAAAGTAGGTATTCATACCTAAACTTGGACGACCAGACTATTCGGCGGCAAAGGCATTCAGACCCATCCGTCTGATGTCGTTTGTACTAGAAACACTTGAAAAACTGGTTGATAGGCTTATAACGGATGACGTCTTGGAACACAGACCATTTCATCAAGACAAGCATGCCTACAGAACAGGAAAATCGACGGGATCTGCCCTTCACCACGTGGTCAGCAGGGTGGAGAGGGCTCTAGAAAACAGTGAAGTCTTACTGGGAGCTTTTCTGGACATAGGAGGAGCATTCGATAACATATCCTTCGCATCAATCACTAGGGCAACCAGGCCCATCGGACTGGAGGAAACTTGCTGCGGGTGGATAGAAGGTATGCTTCAGGGCAGAATTGTATATACGGATCTGCTCGGTGGGACCTTGGTAGCGCGGGTGACAGGAGGAGCCCGCAGGGGGGTACTCTCCTTTATTCTGGAACCTTGTCATGGATTGGCTGCTACGCTCACTTAGCAGAGAAGGATATCATATCGTGGGTTATGCGGACGACCGGGCTATAATGACCCAAGGCAATACAACACGACAGTAAGGGAGATAATGCAAAGGGCTCTCAATATCGTGGAAAGATGGGTAATGCATAAAGGACTTAACATCAGTCCCCAAAAGACTGTCATTATCCCCTTTAGAAAACGCAAGAAAAAGGAGGGATTAGGACCCCTAACCCTACAGGGAGTAAACATTCCACGGTCGGAAGAGGTCAAATACCTAGGAATAACTTTAGACCACAAACTGACCTGGAATAAACACGTGGAAAAAACAATCCGAAAATGGGAAGTAACCTTGGCAGTTACTAGATGGATATATGGAAAAACATGGGGACTCTCACCTAAGCTGGTGCATTGGCTGTACACCAGGGTAGTGAGACCTGCAATTACGTATGCAGCACTGGTCTGGTGGCCAAAAGCCTCAGCAGAAAACCACAATATCAAAGCTGTGAAGCCTACAAAGACGGGCCTGTTTGAGCATCACAGGGGCCATGAAATCGACCCCTACATCCGCAATGGAGAACATCCTGGACCTTCCTCCACTTCATTTGGTGATAAGAGGAAAGGCAAGAATGGGACTATACAGCGTACAGAGTTCTATGTCACTCTCTGGGTGGCACAGAATTGAACACGTACTTCTATGCGATATTATAAGTGGACCTGAGTTAGAAATGAGATCAGACCACACAAACCCTGCATATCGCTATGACATACCATTCAAGACCGTAATCGACGACCGGGATGCGTGGAACAATAAAACACCAGATACTCCTGGGGCAATAATCTGGTACACAGAAGTGGATCCACTTATTAAAATAAGTCCTCCTATTGCTTTCATACGAATACTGTAGGATGGCGTAGATTTCCACTTGGAACACGGTGGGAGACTTACCCAGGGAGAAATAAGCATCTCTCTTTGATCTTACTTCGTGTATCCCTGCTCCGGTACCGTCTTTGGTTTTTGAGCCGTCTGTGTACCAGATTATTGCCCCAGGAGTATCTGGTGTTCTATTGTTCCACGCATCCCGGTCGTCAATTACGGTCTTGAATGGTATGTTATAGCGATATGCAGGGTTTGTGTGGTCTGATCTCATTTCTAACTCAGGTCCCCTTATAATATCGCATAGAAGTACGTGTTCAATTCTGTGCCACCCAGAGAGTGACATAAAACTCTGTACTCTGTATAGTCCCATTCTTGCCTTTCCTCTAATCACCAAATGAAGTGGAGGAATGTCCAGGATGTTCTCCATTGCGGATGTAGGGGTCGATTTCATGGCCCCTGTGATGCTCAAACAGGCCCGTCTTTGTAGGCTTCATAGCTTTGATATTGTGGTTTTCTGCTGAGTCTTTGGCCACCAGACCAGTGCTGCATACGTAATTGCAGGTCTCACTACCCTGATGTACAGCCAATACACCAGCTTAGGTGAGAGTCCCCATGTTTTTCCATACATCCATCTAGTAACTGCCAAATTTACGGATTGTTTTTTCCACGTGTTTATTCCAGGTCAGTTTGTGGTCTAAAGTTATTCCTAGGTATTTGACCTCTTCCGACAGTGGAATGTTTACTCCCTGTAGGGTTAGGGGTCCTAATCCCTCCTTTTTATTGCGTTTTCTAAAGGGGATAATAACAGTATTTTGGGGACTGATGTTAAGTCCTTTATGCACTACCCATCTTTCCACGATATCGAAAGCCCTTTGCATTCTCTCTCTTACTGTCGTATTGTATTGTCTTGGGTCATTATAGCCCGGTCGTCCGCATAACCCATGATATGATATCCTTCTCTGCTAAGTGAGCGTAGCAGCCCGACCGTGACAAGGTTCCAGAATAAAGGAGAGAGTACTCCCCCTGCGGGCTCCCCCTGTCACCCGCGCTACCAAGGTCTCTGCCCTTGAAGCATACCTTCTATCCACCTGCAGCAAGTTTCCTCCAGTCCGACGGCCCGGGTTGCCCTACTGATTGATGCGAAGGATATGTTGTCGAATGTTTCTCCTATGTCCAGAAAAGCTTCCAGTAAGACTTCACTGTTTTCTAGAGCCCTCTCCACCCTGCTGACCACGTGGTGAAGGGCAGATCCCGTTGATTTTCCTGTTCTGTAGGCATGCTTGTCTTGATGAAATGGTCTGTGTTCCAAGACGTCATCCGTTATATACCTATCAACCAGTTTTTCAAGTGTTTCTAGTACAAACGACATCAGACTGATGGGTCTGAATGCCTTTACCGCCGAATAGTCTGATCGTCTAAGTTTAGGTATGAATACCTCCTTTGTCAGTCTCCAAGTTCTCGGAATGTGTCATGTGTAGTATGAGGCAAAGCATATCGATTAGCAGGACCGTTCCCTGCCGAAGCATTGCTGGGTATACTCCGTCTGGTCCCGGTGATTTGAATGGTTTAAATTAGTTAATTGCCCATCTGATCTTTTCCTTTGTCACCAGTTTTTTGGCAATCTGCCAATTTTTCCTGCGAGCCCTGTTAGGGGTCCTATTTTCCTCCCTTAGCTTCCAAGTCTGCGGTGATTCGTCTAAAATTCTTGAATTGGGTAAGTGTACTTGAAAAAGTTCGGTCATTGTTTCTTTCTTTTAGTATACTTCCCATTAGCTGTTTTTAGGGAATTGATGGAATTTTGTGGACCCTTAGAGAATATTCTCCTGAGTCTGGCACATTCTGGAGTGCTTTCGATAGCCTCACAGTGCTTCCTCCAAGGTGTTCCCTTAGTCTTCCTTAGCTAGCTTTTGTATTCAGTTAAGGATGTCTTGTAGGCATCCAAATTACCTAAAATTTTCGCTCCGTTAAAGTTTTTTCTTACTTGTCCTCTTCTCACTTCCAGGGCACGCTCCTGGTAGATTCTGTTATGGTTGGAGGGCAGTTTGCTATAAAGGCCGATTGTAGTGCGTCTTCTATTTGATCCGCGATTAACTCGACTCTAGTGTATTATTTACCGTGTCTTTGATCTCCACAAGTTTCGCATCAAGGTCTAACTTATAATTTTCCCAGTTCGTCTTGTTAGGGTTTCGGTAAATATTGGTAGTTCGCTTTACGCATGTTATTTCAAATCAAATGTATCTATGATCTGAACAACTAGCCTCTTTAGATACATGCCAGTTTTTAACAGTTTTTCCCGATATATTGCGTTCCTATTGTCATATTTAATACTTTCTGCCTTTGACTTGTGACAAAGGTAGGCTCATTACCTCTATTCATAATGTCTAAGTTATTTGCCATTAAGAATTGAAAAATTGACTCACATCGTTGGTTGGTGTTAGTGCTTCCTCAGATGTTGAGGTGTGCATTGGCATCGCACCTGATGAGGAAAACCCTGATCCGATAACTAGATCCCTCAGGCCTCTTTCCCGTGGAGATATTTATGGTTTATTCATGGTTCTTGAATGAGGGCGATGTCGTAGTTTTCCATCGCCCTGCATAGTGCAGCCGATGCTGCCTTGCTGTGATGAAGGTTAACCTGTACCACCCTCACCACCAGCACCGCTTCCTATAACTCTGAAAGTTACCTTTTCGAGTTTGTAAAATGCCCTGAACTGAGCTTGTTCAAGGCATTTGAACGATACCATGTCCAGTGAGAAGGCCAAGGTTTGTCCCTTTTCTTCGGATTTACTGCTCAGAAGTAGCCAATCTCCCGTCTTGAGTCCAGGGTTTTGGAGTCTTAGACGGGTCTTGACTACTTCAGCCTCCACTGTCTCCAAAATCCAGACGAGGACCTTGGGCCGTTTAGGAATGTCCTTTGACTCTACCACTGTAAGGTCAGCCCCTTCCCACAGTTCGCCTAGCTTCCCGATGGTTTGCTGGAGCCAGGTTTTGGTGTCTGCGTTGGCACACGTGATCCAGAGTTTGCCTCCCGGTACCTACTTGTCTCGAACTGTGGTGTATTTCTTCCTACCAGAGGGAGTTTCGTCCAGAACGGCTACGATCTTATTTTGAACCACGTCGGCTTGTTCCTGGTTCAATGTTGTATCCGAATGGCGTCTGTGTACTACCGCCATCCGGAATTCTCTAGCTGCCGAGCTGCACGAAGTCTCAGTCTGTCCATCATGACTTTTGGCCTTCTTGGCGGGCTGCTTACTTGAGGAAGTACTGCTGAAGTCTGAGTGTGGTCTTTTCTTGGCCTCACCCTCCTCCGCCTTCCTTTCCTCTTTGTCTTTGTCTGGCGACTTGGATTTTGTGTGGTCAAGTACCTGCCGCCGTCTTTTCGGCTTTCTTAAGCTTCCTTCTTTGAGCACCGGAAAGTTTTTTCCGCTGCAGCCCGATTTTGATCATGTCTGCGGCGATCTTCTTAACTTCGGCGGACTTTCACCCGATCTATTAGTGTCCGCTTTAGTTTCGACGACAGAGATGTCTTCTTCCGAGGAAAGATCCATCTCTGCCAAGGTTCTTGTGGACGAGTCGCTTGCTTCGGAGTTCTCTTCCAGGAGTTTATTTTCATTTACTTTTTTTGTGTCTATTTTAATCCCACGAATATAGGAGAAGGGGTTGGTCAACATCGGCAGCGCTCCCTTTACCGATGCAAGGCAAAATATTCCAGCAGATTGGTCTACTGGAAACTCTATTCGTGACGCCTTATTCCGGCCTGGCGCCATTCATCCCTTAGGCACGGGTCGCCTTACACCGTAGGATTGGGCCGTTTGAGTATTTTGTTTGCGTTTTATGTGTGGGTGATGTGGTATGCTCGCTACTGTACCAGGCCGTGTCCGACCTCGCAGCCACCGCCCGGCACCGCAGCGATCTTGTGATTGTGTGTTGCGATGTGCATTGTGTGGGCACCACTGTGCTGTTGTATCCTTCTTGGTCTAGCTTCTACCCACCGAGACCTGTACAGCATGGTTGAAACTGCCGGTTGCCAAAGTAACCGCTGGCTTAGCCATTAAAGCTCTCAAACCCCACCGGTACGTCAAACCGAGGATACAGCGGGGGGTTTATTGAACGTTAATAATAACTTAGTTAAACATCGCCAGCAGAAGAATTAGTTACATTTTAAATAGAGTTTTTATGAATTCATTTGTACTGTATTATTGTACTTTAAAATTGCATTATACCAGATACATATTGTGAAGTTGTCGTCAATATCTAATGCCTATTTTTATTTTTTTATATCTACTCCATATTTACATTATACCAATACCTACTACCTGCAAATATCTCAGTATCTAAATTTAAAAAAAAATTGTTCCAGTTAATAAAAAAATCATTCTTTAGAAAAAATACGTATTTTTTTAAATATGAAACAGAACAATAAATCGCTTTTTATTGCAGCACAGCCTCTTTCCCCTGTCTTGTTTTTCGTTGCTTGGCATGCCTTAGCCATTTTTTGATGATATTTTCAAAATCTTTTGAGGTGCATTTAGTTTTAGCGTGAACCGTTTCTATAAAAAAATATTTTTTTAGTGGTAATGGCTAAAAACACACGGAGTATTTTACATAAGTAGATATAATAACATATCTGAATTTTTTTTAACTAAACTAGAATAAATTCAGAATAAACCGCTTATGAACAGAGACTGCACGGACATACTTTCCAAAAATTATTTTCATAAATTTCATGGATCCTATTTCAAAGTTACGTTACGTAGTATTCTTAAGACGAAATCTTTTTAATCAATTCCCTCAATTTTCTTTAGATGTTGTATCTAAAATTGACATAAATAGGTCAAGATAACATAAGAGCAAACTTAAGAGCAGGTGATGCTAAAAAGTACTTTGTGAAACTTACAAAACTCGTTGCTCCTTCCTTAGTTGCAACAGATGTGTCTAAAGTTTACAAATTTGTAAATCTATTGGCATCGGTTAATCAACAACTTAAAAAGAGCTGTTCCCATGTAAAGAGAGATACAACATAATGACATTTCAAACGAAAGTTTTAGACCGCCATTTGAGGGTGTCCACAGAACAACAAAGGTGCACTGGTGGCTGTCGAAATAAATTTCTGTGGGCGAAAGCGGGGGAGGAGGGTGAAAACAAAGCGGGAAATTTGAAGTTCCTTAATTTTTAGTATTACAGTTATTTTTACCAGAAAAAAGTATTTAATTACATTTTTGTTGATTGTATCAAGAAAAATGAATTAAAATGCGTCTTGAGGAGGGTAAAAATATCCAAAAAGTACTAAAAATTAAAGAATTTAAATAATGAGACATAATATAAAAATCTATAAAACAAACTTATACAGGGTGTACCTTAATGACATGCTAATATTTAAGGAGGTGATTCCTCGATACATTTTAAGAAAAAAAACTTCATATGAGCGTATGTCCTAAACGTCTTAACTTTTGAGATACAGGGTGAAAGTTTTCAAAAAAATAATTTTATTTTTTAATAATAACTGTGATACTATTATAATATCTTTATGAAATTTGGTACACATCTTCTATGCATTAAGGAGCATTTTCTGATCTACAACCAATTTTATTACTTTTACCAGTGGCGTCTGTACGGGTATTGCATTTAATAGTTTTGGAGAAAATAATGGTACGCCACTGCTTTCTTCTTAAATAAAAATTATTTTTAAAATCTTCATTCATTTCTGAGCAAATTTGATCTCTTGATTTTCTTTCCTCCGACGCATGGTTTTCGCTTAAAAAATAAATTTAATCGAACACAGACGTTGTGTTAGGGGGCTATTTAGACAATTAAAATCTGGTTATCCTGGAAAAAAATTTTGTTTTTGCAAACGTCGATGTCACGCATAGTCACATAGCTGTTGACTTAAAGTAAGTTATTGGTGTTCAAAACCATTTAAGCGCGTCATTTCTATGATTTTTAGTGTGTCATCGAAATTATTTTATTTTTTGGCTGTTTTTTTGGTTATCAGTAAATATGATAAATTATACGAATGCGGAAATGGCGGCAATGCATTACGCATATGGCCTCGCAGATGGTAATGCATCAGACGCTAGGCGCATTTATCAGGAAAGACATTCCAATCGTGTCTTGCCAGATAGTCGATTCTTTTCGAATATTCATCGCCGACTTAGCGAAACTGGTAGTTTCAATAAAGGTACTTCGGAAGGTAGACCTTGAACTATCAGAACACCCGAAATTGAAAAAGCGGTGCTGCAAAAAATCGACGAACATCCTGAGACAAGTACGAGAAAGATCGCTAGAGCTCTAAATATTGTTGGCGTATTTTGGTTGATTTTCTGTTATATCCATACCATATTCTAAGAGTGCAGGCGTTACTCCCCATGGATTTTCCACAGCGTGTGAATTTCTGTCAGTGGTATCTTCAGAGTATTAGACTAGGGTTGAGATTACAGAAGCTCTGCATCTGACGCCTGCAGCTGCAAGTAGCAGTTTGCAGATGCAAATGACAGAAGTGGTATTCCAAAAAACGTTTATCATACTTTGCGTCTGCATGTCGTCTGCAAATTTGCAGAAGGTTGGAAGGTTGGAAGTTGCAGAATGAACAAAAATTTGTTTTAAAAACTATTATTTTGGTGATTTGACGGATGGTGGTTATTTACAATTTGTAAAGTGTAAACGATAACAGATTTTTATATAAAAAAAAACAAGGGAGCATTGAGATTTAAGTTCATTAATTAAATTATTGCCATGGATTTGGGCTATTTACTGGTATTAAGGGGACACCGTAGACGTAGACGGCGAGCTCCGTTATACAGGAGAATTCTGGCTGTGAGGGGTAATGCCTTTGATATGGAAGACGAAATATTTATAAGTCTTTATCGAATCTCAAAAGCTATGACTCGGAATATTATGGCACAAGTTAATAACGACCTTACTCGGCTAACTCATAGGCATCAGGCAGTGCCTGTAGGAATACAAGTAAGCAGTACACAGGTTAAAGAATTTTATCCATAGAGGTTATTCGCAGCAACTTATTTAAGAAAATCTAAACATTTTTAAGGTACTAATATCATTACGTGTTTTGGCCAGTGGAAGTTTCCAAAATGTTGTAGGTGAAAGCATTTTTCACTTAGTGCGGCAGCCTACAGTAAGCAAAATTTTTTCAAGATTTTTGGATGTATTTGTACGCCACAGAGGAGACTATATTAAGTTCCCTAGAAGTGATGAAGAAATTCAATTTACCAAAAGAGGTTTTCAAGAAAACTATCAGTTTCCAGGTTGTGTTGGTTGCATTGGTAAAAGTAGATATTAGAGATTCTGTTACCACTTAGTTTACGTTTTGTTTGTTTGCTTTTAGATTGTACACATGTTTACATCCAAAAACCAAATGGAGAGGACGGGCATACTTACTTAAATCGAAAAGGCAGATACTCCTTAAATATACAAATGGTTAGTGTAAAGCTTTTATTAATAATATAGACACATTATAATATGCTATCATTTTTATTATTTGCAGGTTTGCGATAGCAATATGAAAATTACGGATGTTGTAGCACAGTACCCTGGAAGTGTGCACGATTCCTTTATTTACAATAACTCTGGCCTTCGAAGGTTTTTGCATTAACCTGAACTACCTCAGAATTCATGGTTACTTGGTGATAAAGGATATCCATTAGAGCACTGCCTTCTAACACCATATCGGACTCCTAACAACATCGAAGAAAGATTTAATGTTGCACACAGACATACAAGAAATTTAATAGAAAGAGTGTTTGGAATATTAAAACTAGTATGGAGGATTATGCACGATTCTGGAGGAAATCTTCTCTATAAACCTTCAAAAGTGATAAAAATTATAATATCTTGTGTCATGTTACATAATATACGGCAGGCCTATAACTTCCCTGTAAATTATGAAGAAAATGATATTCAGAATTTTGATTATTTGGAAGCAGAACCATTTGAAGAGAATCTTCTAGACATAAACTACAGAAGAGGTAAAGCTGTTCGACAGCAGTTGGTACTAAATAGGTTTGGGTACTAAACTAAAACAGTTATAGGTATATATTTATAAGTAAACAAACAAAACTTTATTTTTCAGTGTTTTATTTTTTCGAAAATACCCAACAAATTCCTTGTATCACTTAAACATTTTTACCTCTGTTCTTAACATAAAAATAGGAACAAAACTAAGACTAAAAACTTTGAAATAAACAGCTATCCTTTAAGAAAATCACCCCCTTACAAAAGGGGTGTCACTAAAATAATGGGTGAATACTAAACATATGAAGGGTTGCAAGAGCTTCGCAAAAATTCCACCTCCTGTTTTTTTAAAATAATCAGTTTATTAAGAAAATAATTGGTTTTTTTCATTTCTTTCAATATGTTCTCTTGATTTTGGATGACATTTCTAGTAGTCAATTCTTTATGGTGTTTAACTGGCCTACGTATTATTTTCTTTCTAGTCTTTTCCTTTCCTGTGTTAAATTGTTTTCGTTTCACAGGGGTTATATTTGCCTCAACCTCAGGGATATCAGTGTTTACTTTCGGTTCTTCTGTAATTTTTGCTTTCGTGGAGCTTGAGGTTTCATCGACCATATCTATGCCCTCATTCAAACCATAAATAGCCACAGCCCCAATAATTTGCAATACTTTTTCCTCCAATTCTGTAAGAGTTATTTTTGAGGGCTCTCCTCCTCCCGTCGCCTCCCTATATTGTCTAATAGCTGCTGCCTTTTTTTTTGTTTTGGTTTTCATGTCGGCCAACTTGTTTTTTACTTCATCGCCACTTCTATTTAGACACTCTAAGGCATTAATTTCACTAGCGATCTCGTTCCATTTTTGTTTTAAATCAGAAATACTTCGATATTTTGTACTTAATTCACCTATAAAAAAATTATTAGAAAAACTCAAAACAGAAAAACTTTCCTACCTCTGCCAAATTCAGGGTCTTGCAATATCTCGTCTATTAGTATATTCATCTCTCTTGAGGTGAAATTTGGCCTACGAACTTTTTCTTTTTGCATAACTGAATCAAAGAGACTCTGAACATTAAACATATAAAAAGATTTAAAAGGGGGACTAAATTTGTTCATTTTTATTTGGAGGTTAAAACTTTAAAACTTCACATATTCGACAGTCGACGTCAATAAACCAGAAGTAGCAAAACGGTTTAACTACGGTAAAAATGGCGGATTTGCAAATAGTTCTTGGAATGTCAAATTTCTGCAACTTATTTTGCGTCTGCAAGTCCGCCATATTTGCAGATCTGCAAAGTTGCAGATATGCATTTTCTGTAATCTCATCCTAAATCCGCAGTTTGAGTCACAAATTTTGTTCACAGACGAAGCAAATTTTTCTCGGAATGCTATTCAAAATTTCCATAACAATCATGTATGGGCGAAAGAAACCTCCAAGGCCATAACCGAAACCCATTTTCGGCATCAATTTTCGGTTAATGTATGGGTAGGAATTATTGGTAATCATCTAATAGGCCCATTTTTTCTACCAGGACGCCTTGATGGACGGTCTTATTTGCATTTTCTTGAAGAAGAACTACCTGAGTTGCTTGAAGACGTGCCGATTGCGTTAAGAAATCGAATGTGGTACATGCACGATGGGGCTCCTGCTCATTTCAGTGTAATTGTTCGAAATCATTTAGATATAGTTTATCCTGATCGCTAGATAGGTCGCGGAGGACCTCAGCAATGGTCAGCAAGATCCCCGGTCTCAATAGTTTGGATTACTTTTTATGGGGGCACCTTAAGGGCTACGGTTGTGGACGGTACATAGCAGAAAATGAATTGTGAGTTTATTTATAGTCCAATGGATTTCAAATTTGGAATGGTATATAGGTAAATATTAATATACGCCGATGCGTTTTCACTTTTTTTTTAGACGACCTAGGGCCGACGTACTCAGTTTTTTTTTTCATAAACTATTAAAAAAATTTAAAAAACGTTCCGCATCGGCATGGCTATTACCATTTTCTTTACAACCAAACTAAAGGAATTATAAAAAAAAAATAAAAATTTTAAGTTTGTCTAAATCATTTTCCCTCCGTTTTCAAAATACGGGCTACCGACCTCTTGCGGATTTCAAGGCGAAACTTACCGCAATCGCACGTTTTACGCTGGAAGGCGGGGCCAACTATATGCGGACGTACTCGGGGATTTTGGAGCGTTTATTAATTATTTTATGCTGAAACTTTAATGTAATTTTCGGTGGTTAGTCGTGTCTGCAGATTAAAAACGTGTTTAAGAATAAGTTTAATGATGTTTCCAAAATTAGCAGTATCATAGGGTTTGTCAATGCCTACATGTTGTAGTTCTTGGTTTTATTTTCTATGAGAAGAATATACAAATTTTATAAAAGAGCTGATTTTCAGTAATAACGATAAAAGTATGTTCACATCTCGCGCCACTGTCACTTATAATAGCCATTTTGTACTCAAAGCTACTGCTTAATATTCTACGATTGTCACACAATTTCGATTCTCAGCTTGGATGTTAATTTCTAGTGTGTACCTAATATAAATGACAGGAATTGATTTTAATAGGTAGGTTAGTTAGGGCGGGTAGAGGTGAAGGAGGTTCTGTTTAACATGTTATTAATCTTTATAATATGCATGTATCTCGTATAATGTGTTACTTTCAAGAAATATTAACATCGATGTTTTAGTTTCGATCTTTTTTTGATAACATCGGTGTTTATTTTAAACATCGGTAAATCGAAATAAAATCTCAACTTCCGAACGGTGCAGTAGGTACAAGTCTGAAAACAGTTCTAGTCGACCTCCATGGTCGGGTGGTACTGGTGGTAGAGATTTCGCCCGGCGATCAAGAGAAAGTACTGCGCAGGCACTCGTCCCGTACAGTAATACGCTTTGTTGCTCCGTTATCATATTGTTGATAGTAGTAATAATTGGAGAGTTGACCATCATAGGGCCCTCCAATGTTAATTTCGGAGGGATTTTTTATGACTCATATCTCCGGAACCAATGGGCCTAGGATATTGCGCATACGTAGCTGAGGTCTATGAAATGGGTTCTTGCGCATGACTCGAAAATGACACCTGTCACCTGTCAATTAAGAACTGTCACCGGTCAGATTTCCCTGACAAATGTCAAAATCGACAGCTGATGTATGTCACGTGTTTAGGGTGACGTCATGAGTCGTTTAAAAAAAGAACGGGGTTGATCGGGCCAATAGGGCCAAAGTTGATATAGCTAATGCCCTAACGGCAGGAGGGCGAAAGATTGCAAATATATGTCACGTGTTTAGGGTGACGTCATGAGTCGTTTAAAAAAAGAACGGGGTTGATCGGGCCAATAGGGCCAAAGTTAGTATAGCTAATGCCCTAACGGCAGGGGGGTGAAAGATTGCAAATACATGTCGCGTGCTTAGGGCGATGTAATAAGTAGTTTAAAAAAGAACAGGGTTGATCGAACCAAATCACAAAAGTATTTTGAAGATCCCCCCTGTATTTCAAATTTTATTATATCCTACAAGCTTTTAATTGAATTTTAATAATCGATTGCCAGTTCAAAGGATGGAAAATAACCTTGACGCGTGTGTTATTTATCACCTCGCAATTAAAATATTCTAGTCGGAAAAATACATGACTAAAATATGCATATTATTTACGTAAATGCATATCCTGTTCACGTCACGGCATATATAAATACGGGAGCCGAACGACGTTTAAGCAATAGTTGACGAACAACAGAGCTAAAAAATTCGGTAGTGCGTGGAATTATTTAAATTTCTGGTAAGTACGAAAGTTTGTAGAAATAATTATTTGCTACTTTATATTGTGAATGTTATAGACATATTTATTTGTAACGTCACGTTTAATCGGTGAATAAACGCGATATTTAGATATAATACTAGGCTACATGGTTTTAGAAATTCGAAACGATTCATGGAAATTTCCTATATTTTTAGAAAAATGTTTGCATGTGAATACTGCTCCCGCTCATTTACACGGAAGGATAATTTGAAGCGTCATGGGGATTGTCGCGCAGCAACCAAAAACTGCGACACATGCGGAGATAGTTTTAAGTCCGAGGGGGCACTCCAACGGCATCGGCGCGAGGAGCACCGAGCCCCCAAAAGACAAGCAGATACTCCGCATTCAACCATGGCGAAGCGAACTAGACTTGACTTCCAAGACGGTAAGTTTATTATTTTGCTAAATATTAGAATA
Source organism: Polydrusus tereticollis (assembly GCA_963920685.1). NCBI lineage: Eukaryota > Metazoa > Arthropoda > Insecta > Coleoptera > Curculionidae > Polydrusus > Polydrusus tereticollis. Next base: position 53,276,294 of record OY987335.1, on the reverse strand, counting down.
AATAAACAGTGTTAAATATTTTTAGCGGCTACGCAACATTGCGAACCCTGTAAACGGGAGGTTCCCGTCAGTGGCTGGGGTGGGTACGTTAGAACCCTCCAGCACCGGGAAAAGTGTTGCGTAGTGCAGGAGGAGGGTGTACAGTTGATAAAGACCTCATTCAAAGGCCGTTTAGCTACCTATCGTTTGGATGGTACTGCGGATTTCACCAACGTAAAGAGATTTTTAGAAAATTTAAAAAATAAAACAGTAGCGTTGATGGAAAGTAATGTCAACCTTCACTCGAACATTAAGGTTGGCATGGAACTATTCGGCCGCTTCCTCCTGCAGTCTAAAGAAGTAATGGAAGTCAAGTCGTTCAATTCAAAGTTTCGGATTGTGGGCGGGAACACGGATTTGGAGGAGCTGTTTGCACAGTTTGCTGCAATTTTGGATAAGAAGGCCAGCGAGTTTGCAGAGAAAGAAAGTGGTATGTACTTATTTTTAATTATGAAACTTGAACGTGGTCTAGTCTAGGCTAAATGTTAATTATGTCTCCTTGTTACAGGTTGGGCCTTGCAGCAGCTCCTTCACGTAGAATTAAGTATCAATAGGTACAACCCCCTAAAGGCGTCTTCCTATATACCGCTACCAAAGACGATCGACGCAAAGAAAGCGGTACTCAACATTCAGAACAACGATGAGAAATGTTTTACATGGTCAGTCTTGGCTGCTCTACATCCAATACATTGGACTCAAAATGCAAATAGAGTCGCGAACTACTTACCTTTTGAGAACGAGTTGGATTTTACAGGTATAAGCGCTTCTCCTATGAAACTTGTCGATATTACAAGGTTTGAAGAACTCAACGATATTTCAGTCAATGTCTACGGACTTGATAAAGTTTACGAGAACGGAAAAAATATCGTTGAAGTCGTTGGACCTTTACACTTTACCTAATCTCGCAGAAACAGACATGCTAATTTGTTATTAATTAGTGACGATTATGGAAATAATCATTACTGTTTAATAAGAAACTTGTCTAGACTGGTCTCAAGTCAATTAACAAAACGCAATGGCGCGAAGTACTTATGTGATGGTTGTTTACTTCATTTTAGAACGAATGATAAATTAATAGCCCATCAGGCTCACGATTGTAAACACGTTTCGGTTAAACTGCCAACTACTGATTTGCGCAAGGATAAATACGGCAAAGACGTTCCCGAGAACGAGTTTAAATTTGAAAATTTCGATAAAAAATTAAAAGTACCGTTTGTAGTGTATGCGGATTTTGAAACTGTTGTTGAGCCTATTGAAATAGAGGAAAATGAGCTCTCCCCTAACCAATCTTACACCATCAAAACCCATAAGCATACGCCTTACTCTTTTGCCTATTACATTAAATGTTCTTTCGACGATTCACACTCTCAATTCAGGACTTATAGGGGTGATAATGCTAGTGAAATGTTTGTAGAGACGTTGGAAAAGGATTGTAAACGACTTTACAACGACTTTATAAAAATCAAAAAGCCGATGGCTCCTCTAACGCCTGAAGAAGAGAACGAATTTAAAATGGCTACTAGTTGCCACATTTGCGAAAAACCATTTAATGTAGGTGATGAAAGAGTAAGAGATCACGATCATCTCACATCAAAATTCAGAGGGGCAGCTCACTCTATTTGCAATGCCAACTTTAAAGTTCCAAAATTTATACCCATCTTTTTCCACAACCTATCCGGTTTCGATAGCCATCTGATGATTAAACAGTTGGCTACCGAACAGGAAAAGCTGGATGTTATCGCCCAAAATAAAGAACGTTACGTCTCGTTCACCAAACATATTTTGGTGGATACATTCAAAGTGGAAAAAGACAAGGAACAAAATGTATTTTTAAAATTACGCTTTCTCGATAGTTTCCGCTTTATGGCGAGTAGTTTGGATAAACTTAGTCAAAATTTAAAACCAGAACAATGTCGCGAAGTCAGAAAATATTTTCCAAATGAAGACGAGTTTAAACTTATTCGACAGAAGGGTGTTTTTCCATATTCGTATGTTGATTCTTTTTTAAAATTAAATACAACAGAGCTACCATCACATGAAGAATTTTATAATAGTTTAAAAAAAGAGGATATTTCTGTGGAGGAATACAAGCGTGCCTGGGCAGTATGGAACCTGTTTAAATGCGAGAATTTAGGTCAATATTCAGACATTTATTTAAAATCCGACGTGTTACTGCTAGCAGATGTTTTTGAAAATTTCAGAAATGTTTGTATGAATGTCTATAAGCTCGATCCTGCGCAGTATTTTACAAGTCCCGGTCTTTCGTGGGATGCGGCTGCGCTCTCTGGAAAAACCCAGATTACCCTGCTTACAGACATTGATATGATACATCTTCTGAAACGCGGTATTCGCGGTGGAGTCAGTCAGTGTAGTGTTAGGAAAGGTATCGCGAACAACAAATTTATTCCACATTATGACGCTTCTAAACCTACCTCGTACATCATGTACTTGGACGCTACCAATTTATATGGGGCGGCCATGTCTCAATATTTACCAACTGGTAATTTTAAGTGGTTGGAGGAGGCTGAAATTCAAAATTTAGATTACATGAACATTACAAACGATTCAAATACCGGCTACATTTTAGAAGTGGATTTAGAATATCCTGAAAATTTACATTATTTACACAATGAACTACCCTTTTGCCCAGAATCCATCGAGCCACCAAAGACAAATTCAAAAATTTCCAAATTAATTCCAAATTTTAATAAAAAAGAAAAATACGTTATTCATTATCAAAATTTGCGGCAATCACTAAATCACGGCCTCAAATTAACCAAAATTCACCGCGTCCTTTCTTTTGATCAATCACCCTGGCTAAAAAAATATATAGACATGAACACGGCATTGCGAAACAAAGCTCAAAATAAGTTTGAAAAAGACTTTTTTAAACTTATGAATAATGCCGTGTTTGGTAAAACGATGGAGAACGTGGAGAAAAGGGTAGATGTTAGAATTGTTACCCACTGGGAAAATATTGGTAAGAGACTGGGGGCAGAAGCGTTAACTATGAAACCGCATTTCAAAAATCGAACAATTTTTTCGGAAAATCTGGTTGCCATACAGATGCAGAAACAGAAAGTCGTATATAATAAACCTATTTACGCAGGGTTTGCCATTTTGGAAATCTCCAAGACAATTATGTATGACTTTTTGTACGATTATATTAAACCTAAATACGGAGATAAGGCTGTCTTGCTGTCCACCGATACTGACTCGTTAATCTTACAAATTACAACCGACAATTTTTACGATGATATAAAGGGAAATTTAGACAGATTTGATACGTCCAACTACCCAAAGGATAACCCACACAATGTTCCTGTAAACACATCCATCTTGGGCCGTATGAAGGATGAGTATGCAGGAAAAATTGTTTGGGAATTCTATGGAACCGGTGCGAAGGCATATTGTGTAAATGTAGACGGCGAGTTGACCAAAAAGGCCAAAGGGGTACCCGACTACGTCACCAAAAAAGAGCTTACGCTTACAGACTATAAACAAGCGGTTGACGTAGAGGGTACTAAAATATATCGCGAAATGTCGACTTTCCGTTCTCAATTACACAATATGTATGTCGAACTTAAAAATAAGGTGGCGTTATCACACGCGGACGACAAACGCTTCCTTATACCGGATTCCGAGTACACGCTTGCTTGGGGCCATCGAGATTTGGTATTGTACGATGAGGATTCACAGGAGAGTAAAGACTGATTATGTGTGCAGCTTTTTATGCCTCGACATTCTTTGGTAGCTAGGGGGTTGTTAGGTTAGGATATTTATTTTAGGATAAGATATTTATTTTAGACTAAGGTATTTATTTTAGGTTAGGTGCTTGGGTTTTTTGTTGAGTAAAGTTGTTTTATACCAAATAAAAGACTAGTTATACTTTAATATATTTATTGATTTTAGCTGTTCTTGTTGCGTTTTTAATAAACATGCTTTGTTTTTAAATCATAGTTTCATTTCTTACAAAAAGACTCAAGTATATTAATCTTTGAAGCAAACACAATTTATCTTATATAAATTCTCAATGTGTTTAGAGAATAAATCTATAAGACTTTCATCCCAGCAAAATAAGTATTGCTCATTTTCTTCAAATGTTAAACATCGGCTGCCGAAGTATGTATGGAAACGCAAATTGTAGTTGTCAATTATAATAGTAGTTTCAGGCCAGTATCCATGAACACCGCTGTAGGTAGTTATAAACTCCTCAAAATCATAATTGGAAAAATATAGCTCTCCTTCAGCAATCTCAACGATAACTCGCTCGTCTGCAGTAGAAAATGTTACTGTAACGTCATCTCCAACTTCATATCTGATTTGAACACTCATCTTGAATATTAAGTCTTGACAGTAACTTAACCAAAGATTTTCGGTCTTCGTAAAGCTTTATACGTTTCTTCAGCGCACGAATATTACTTAAATGATCTTTGATCTTCTCTTCAACTACCTTCGTCATAGGTTCGAGAACAACTGACAGTTTCGAAACAGAGCCTAATTCTAAATAGATCCGTTGTGAACGGACTCTGTTAAACAGACCCTGTTGAACGGGCCCTATTGCCCTGAACAGACCTGTTGAACAGCCCTGTTCAACGGACCCTGTTCAACGGACCCTGTTTAACAGACCCCGTTCAACGGACCCTGTTCAACGGACCCTGTTTAACAGACCCTGTTCAACGGACCCTGTTGACCTCTCTGTTACAGAACACAACCCCGACAAAGAAACAAAAACGTTTGAGCTACGTGGGAAATAAATAAAAGCTGGCTTGTTGAAAAATTTAAATATTTATTAAGGTAAAAGACTATAAATATATCGATACAACACTTTGGCATTTCTAATACTACAAACATGAATATCTAAAATGTGATATTTACAACCATCAACTCTCTCTCCCTTCTCTAATTTTGGTACATCAATGCTGTCTTCTAAGTTTATAATATATGGCGTCCTGCAGTTTAATTCCGAAAATGTTTTAACTAAAAATTCCTCTTTAACACGTCCTTTAACGTAAATAATGTCTGCGTCTATCAGATTGTTGGATATGATATTATGTAGTTCCTTGTAATCGGTATCACCATAATTATAAAGGATACCATGATGATTTCCAAATAGATATTTGACTTGTTTCTTGCAAGCCTTACTTAAGGTGTCGAATGGTTTAACTGGTTTAAAAAAGTAACTTTTCATACTATTCCCATCGTAAATAGCCAATTCTTTGACGCAAAATTCAGGTATGTTAAATCCTTGAATATCGACTACAACGAACTTCATTGTCTGAAGACTTAAATCAAACTGATTACATAAGGTCTCTTACTTGTCCAGTTAAAGCTTGATACTCGAGAATACGATCGTGAACAATGATACAGAAGGCACGCGCATCTTTCGAAAAGTTTTCAGAACTTTGAAATTCTAACTTGACATCAACTGTTGCACTCTTGATACTCTCGTTTTGTTTAGAACAATCAATTACAAAAAGAGTCCTTTTGGCAAACGCCGCAAAATCCATTAGTGGTTCACTAGTCGGCTTGCCTAGATATGATTTTTGAAATTCCGTGTACATCCTGTAAGCTTCCGTAAACTGTCTATTGTTAAAGTTTAAGTTTAACGATTCATATGGATACACTTCGGAATTTAGAAACAATTTAACATCTGTGATATTCAAATTATCTAAATATGTACAGTCGAACTTAAAATTATCCTTACGATTGTCCATAAAAAATACAATGACATATCGAGCACGTTCAGACATTGTTTTAACGGTCCAAATATCTTTCTTAGTTGTTTTTAATGCAGGTAATTCGTGTATTTCCCAATTTGAAAGGGATAAAATCGGTTTATTTTTAGCAATGTCATCTAAAAGTCTCAATTTTATTGCGTCGCTCGGATATATGTGTCTAACTTTCAACCCGATAGACTTTAAAGTTATGGCAGCCTTTTTATCGCCATTAGCAGTAACATTTTTATAGCAGTTATCATCATGTCGAGCACGTACAAGCTTAATTTTTTGTTTTCCCATAATTACATTCTTATAATCAGCAAAACACCTTGCAAGAAAAGAGAGAGGAATACGTATATTAAACTCGTTTTAGTGGCCTCTAACGTTATAACCCACTGGGCCAATTCCATCCTGCAATCTCTAAAGCACGACTTTCTTGGTCATTTAAACATAGCAAACTTTTAACCATACTAACGATACCAGGATCTCTAATTTTTTCAATCTCCTTGCCATTGACTTCATAAGATATGGACTCGAAAAGGAATGCACCAGCATTATTTGTTAAAGAACAATTGCCGGTTTTTCCAGCAGTTGTTTCTTCCTTAAATTCCCCTCAATGTGAGAGTTGGGCTTCGCTCATATCCAAAAATACATCTTGTTGATTGATGACAATCTCAATTACGTCATTGTTGTTGAAAGAAGTGGTAAACGGATGGTATGTATGCCATTCTTCTCGAATGATTGACTCATCACTATGTATTGGATTAAAAACCTGAAGTTTTTCTGACATGATAGCCGTAGAAGTTTGGCGAGAATACAAATAAGTTATAGCTGGAAAACGTTGAGTGATCACTCCGGCTTTCGATGCTCGAATGACTCTGCTAATGAAGCACCACTGTTTAAATATTTTTAAAATACTAGAACCATTTCGCCTAAGTTCTAGTCTAAATTACAACTTCTTCACCTCTAAAATTAACCGGCCTCGAATCTTGATCCCAATAGGGTGAGGGGAAATATTGTAAATGCTCGTTTCTCTTACCGGTAGAAAAATTAAATTTCTTGGCTCGATATTTATACTGAAGCCAGGATCGACTGTTGGAGAGAATTCGTATAAGGTATGTGAAGGATTATTTGTATAATACGAGCCGGAAATAAATTGCACTCTATGCGTATAGTAACAACTTGTATTATTTCTACAGGTAGATCTGATTCATGCACAACACCTGCTGTTAGTTTTACGTTGAGAAAAACCTAATAATCTTGCTATACTATCTTCTGGCTGAAAATTTAGGTCGTATTGGCTTCTCAACTCGCACCTAGCGTATTATTATTAGGTTTCAACGAAAAGACGTGATTGCGCTCGTCTAAAGTAGCGTGTGAATCAAGAATGCGATTCTGAACAAACGTTTCGATATCCTGCAGTTCGTACGACCCCGTAGGTATCTCCAATATCTTTTTCCACGTTATTTTCAGTATAGTAAATCTTGTTTTTTCCTGATTCAATGTTTGGGATTGTATTCCAAGTATTCAGCGATATAAGTGCAAGAGAGTATTCGTAGTTTGGGTCAAGTTCTATTGGAGGAACAAAGTGTGCTTCAAGCTGGTGAGAACGACCTTTAGCGTAAACGTCTGAGACATGACTGTTGTAAGGGACTTTGAATGATATGTTTTATAGAGATTTATTGTAGAGAAAAGCCAATGCTAGATGTCACAATTGGATGATCCAAAGTCCTGATACTGATCGTAATTAAAGCAAATTTTACAATTTTTCATATATTTTATAAATTCTTGGGTGGTTTCAAATTGCCAAAACTATCGAAATAAACAACTTTATCACCGCGTTTCTTATAAGCTACCCAATGTGTTCCGAATCCGACGTTTCGATCTAAATTGACAACACCACACTCAGTATGGTTAGGTGATTTTGGAAGAGTATCACGCATAAAGACCCCCCTAAAGTTGGGTATCTTTAATTGAGATGTATAGTTTTTGATGTCTTCATCGGTTAATGAGCGTTTGGGCAGCTTCAGTGGTAGTTTTTTGGCATTTTTCTTAGATATAATCCATACCCCGATTTATACTTCTTTAAATATAGACCGCTACCTTTTTCCCTAAAGCAATGGCTTCCATCGTTTCATTGTGGCGTTTAGCTTCTTGTAGCTTGTCTCTCCCACTTTGAACATCATTGACGGTTTTTGCAATACCGGCCACCCCGCCGCTGAGAGCACCCAAAGCACTAAGCCCGGCAAATATTGGTATCAAAGGAAGGATCCCGCCAGTCTTAGGGAGTGGTATAACCCTCGGTATATTAATTTTTCTACGTCCACCGGCTTTCTTTATCGACATGCGTGCTGCTTTTAGTAAGTTACTCAAGGTCTTTTTCTTGGTTATATCACCAGCGCCGTGTTTACTAAGCTTATTCACAATCGAAGTCAAGCTTTTGCACCCCGCCCCCAACTTACGTTTAACCTTCATAGCGTTAGTGACTAGCCAAGCTGATGTTTTTTCCCCAAAACTGGAGTCGTTGGCTTTCACGCGCTCCCACGCTCTATTTTCAAGTATTTTATCTGCCTGATGTCTTTGTTTCAAGTCTTGAGACTGAGAGTATGCAATATCGTGATCTCGATAAAAACTGTCCAATTTATTTTTTGGGGGATCACCTCGAGCTAAACGTTCTTTTAATCGAGTGCCGGGACCACAATATGAATAACCAGGTAAATGAAGTTCAAACGGGAGTCGATTTATGGTACTATTTAAGACACCTGCACCCTGCAACGTTGTCATTACAAATAAAGTTCTTGAAGAGAAAAGAGTGTATTTATAGTAATGCGGAAGCAGAAACAAAAACACCACCTAAATATTCAAAATTTCGATATGCCCAAACAGAAACAAACAAACAAACACGGGCAGCTTTTTCCAAACACCATTAGGGCGTTAATATGTGGACCGAGTAATTGTGGAAAAACCAATGTAATGATGAGTCTATTAACTGACGCCAATGGTTTTAAAATTTCAAAATGTGTACGTTTATTCGAAATCTTTACAACAGGAAAAATATGATTTCCTCCGAGAAACATTGAAACATTGTCGTTTGGGGTATTTCACATATGGTGAGAATGATGATGTAATAGACCCGTCAACTGCTCAACCCGACTCTGTATTCATCTTTGACGATGTGGCTTGCGAGAAACAGGATAAAATTAGAAATTATTTCTGTATGGGCCGTCATAATGATATCGACTCATTCTATCTCTCGCAAACATATTCAAAAGTACCCAAACAGTTGATTCGCGATAATGCCAACGTGTTAGTTTTGTTTAAACAAGACGAGCTAAACTTGAAACATATTTATAGCGATCATGTAAACACGGACATGTCTCTCGATTCGTTTAAACGCATTTGCTCCGAATGTTGGAATGATAAATATGGGTTTTTAGTCATAGTAAAAGACAACGACATTAATAAAGGCAGATATCGTAGTAAATTCGATACCTATATAATACTATAACGTCATCATATGTAGTTAGTATCACCGTCATCATTGTAAAGTATAGACCATTTAGTCGCAATGTCTCGACAATTTAACAGCTATGATAAGAATGTTAAACGTCGAATAATTGATGCCTCTAATACAATAAGAAGAAAATACTTGGCTTTAAAGCTGGAAAGAAGCGAAGAAGATGCTGCGCTTAACAAGTTTTTAACACCAGTTACTACCCCGCTAAATATGCTTGTACCGCTTATGGAAAAGAGAGCCAAGAAGCCAAAGATTAAAACTGAACCGACAGAGACGATTGTAAAAACAAAACCAGAAGAAGTTCAATTTTTGCCCAGAGAAGCGGAAGTTAAGTATGGAGATTTGGTTGATAATGAGGAAATCGAGGATGATGTGTTTGAAGAGAATACCCCACAAGATTTAAAGGAGGTATTTGAAACTACTATGAGAACGAATCCGGCAATTTTCGAGGAATTTACCAGTCAATATCCTCCAATTTCTCACGAATATTTAAAAATGTATTGGACAAGTTCCCCTGATTTGGATGACTCACAAGGTCTAACATACAATTTTGAAAATGGTAAATGGACAATGGGTTCTCTGTCGGTGGACTTTTTGCAAAATGGAGTCATTAAAGTAGGCGATGTCGCTTATCCAGGAAGTCAGGGTCTATATGAGTTATTGTTTTTAAAGAATCCCATTAATCGTAAGAAAGATGATGAGGTGCATTATAAAGACATATTAGTGCGCACTAATGCATATAGGCGGTTAAGTAATGGTCAACTAAAAGGAAGCAAATCGGAAAAATATAAAAATATTATTAGACCGCTACTAACATCTTCAACACGAGGATCAACGTCCTTGTTGCAATCATCAGCATCTTCTCATGCTAGAAATCTTAGAAGTTCTTCGAACAAAACACCGCCTATTAGTAGAATGCCTGTAACAAGATCTAAACTGAAATCTGGGAATGCATTAATGGAGTACAACGAAAGACCAAAGGAATTTGTATATTACGACGATGTAAATGAACTAGTTGAGCGAATGAAGAAGCTTGAAGCCTCCGAACATGTTGGTAATAATAATAATTGGAACGAGATTCAGAATATTTTACAGGAATTGCAGAGACTTGAAATTATTGAATTCTATAAATAAACATGTAATTCCTTAAAAGCATCATTAAAGTATTAATCATGAATAAGTTTGGACGTTTTTACCTTCCCCCTACAGGGTTCCGAGAGTTTTACCAGCACCCACCATACTTTCCTTCACTAGGGATGGTGATTACAATTTTAGGGAACATAAGCTTTGTAACGTCAGTCCCCCAACAGATGATACAGATGGTGTTAATAAAAAATTTTTAGATGATGCAATTTCTGTTATTTACATGAAAATTATTGCTTCTTCAAACGAGTGTGTTAAGCTGGTTAACGATACTGCCAATAGCATCGAAGGTCGCATGAAGGCCGTATCTGCAGAATTACGCGATTTAAATGATCGTTTGCTAAAGTCTTCTACCAGTATTTCAAGAATAACAAGAGATATTTCAACAATTAATGATCGTTTTAATGCAATTGATGTTAAATTGAAATTAGTTGACAATTACCAGCAAGAAGCCATGAAAATAGTGCAACCAGAGTTCGATAAACTCGAGGACCTCTTACATAGTTACATGCATGTAAAAATCGAAAATTCTTTTGCACCTTTAGCTGCAGAGTTGAAGAAACTTGATGAAAAAGTAACTAAATTAGCAGATACAGTTGATAGGGGTATATAAATTGTCTAACATGTTTCAAATATTTCACTTTATTAACAAAATGCCCAAGGGTGTCATCACTAAGGCGCGAGAACAGGTTGTTAAAGAGTTACACACCCCAGCTCGTTCGAAATTTAAACGTCGTAGATTTATCCAATATGGTTTAGATGATACATTTGCATCCGATCTTGCGCAACTCGATCAATATGCGCGCGAAAATAGGGGGTATAAATACATACTTGTTGTTATCGATTCGTTTTCGAAATTTCTCTGGGCAAGACCCATAAAGGCGAAAACTGCTCAAGAAGTAACCAAAGCGATGGAAAATATTTTTAGACACTCCAAGCGAATCCCGAAAAAGTTAGTTACAGATAATGGAAAGGAATACTACAATACAAGTTTTCAAAATCTTATGAAGACGCATAAAATACATCATTATAGCACTTTCAGTATCTTGAAGGCTTCAATTGCGGAGCGAGTAATTCGAACAATTAAAGAAAAGCTTTTTAGATTGTTTACTTTAAATGGAAATCATCGATGGATTGATTTGTTGGAGGAAATCGTGAATACATACAATGCTACTAAACATCACACGATTGGCATGAAGCCGTCGGATGTTAATAAGAGTAACGCGGATAAGTTATTAAACTCTGTATATACACATCTAAAGGTTGTGGGGAAACAAAAATTTGGGGTTGGGGACATTGTTCGTATAAGTAAATCCAAGCATGTCTTTGAAAAGGGTTATGTACCTAATTGGACAACCGAGCTTTTCAAAATTTCCACGGTTAATATAACAAATCCTACAACCTATATATTGGAGGATATGCAGGGACGACCAATCAGTGGAGGATTTTATGAAGCGGAATTACAGAAAACTAAACAGTCTGATGTATTTCTTATTGAAAGAATTATACGGAAAAAGGGGAAGAAAATGTTTGTCAAGTGGCTTGGCTTTGATAATTCACACAACAGCTGGGTGGACATGATAAAAGATGTTGTTTAGTTTGCTAGAATTGAGTGTTATGCAGACTCATTTGGATAAATACGTCATATTTCGTAATAATCAGCTAGTATTATAGTATAAGATGTACTGCAAACAGTGCCACTGTGAGGTGACTAAAGGTCATAATCGTACAACGAAACATAAGGAAAACTGTGGGGAGATTGTAGGCTCTGGTATTAAACTTATTCAAACAGCTTTTAAGAATAGAGTGAATACCTATCACATATCGACAAATAATAATTTGACTGATGTTAAGCTGTTCCTGAAAGACTTGAAACATAAGGTTCTAACGGTGTTAGCGGAGCAGTTGAGTCTTCATCGAGTTATATCAATGAATATGGAACTTTATGGTGTATATCTACAACCATCAACGCAGGAACAAGAAATTAAATCATTTAATTCGAGATATAGCGTGATTCATCCAGGTACTAATTTAGAACATGTGTTTGAACTATATAAAAATAACCTACTTAAAAAAGCTTTAGAATTTACCGAGATGGGTAGCGGGTGGGCCTTGTCGCAACTTTTATTCCTAGAACTTAATATTAATAAATATTCAGGAGTGGGGATAGTCAGAGTGTAGTCGATAATTTGCTTGGACGGTTTCAGTACTTTTTTAGTCATGGGCGAATACGTTGTTGAAGAAGATTCAAGAAGTTTGTCTCCTTGGAGATATCTTGATAGCATGATATTAAGAAGTAGAGAAGACATTAATAATGAGAAAAAACTGTTGAACGAGGTGCATTATTCCGCTGGAAATTATAAGATAATCGTTGGCCTTAGTGTAGCTAGAGGAATGGTGCCGAGTGTGAAGTTAATAAATACTGTTTTAAATTTACCTGAGGAAAAAGTTGCAGCATCACTAGCCAATTTCGAGTGGCATGAGTTTCTCGAAATCGCGTCCAAAATGGTTGAAGATGATACATTATTAAGAATTGATTCTGAAACTGAAAATTTTACAGTGTCATCCGTTACATTGTTGAGTGAAAAAATAATAAATCTTGTGTGTAATAATACAACGTTATGTTTCTGTTCTCATGACATAACCTCATTTGTTAGTATAAGTCACATTATTAATTATAGATTGAACCTGATAAAAAATTTAGATTTTATGACATTTTATGATAACTTTTTAAATTATATGAACATTAATGAAGACATCCAAGGAAACTTTTTTGAGATTATTAAAAATATTTGTAGTTTAAACATGTCTGAACAAGCTATTTACATGTTGGAACTAATACACTTTAATCCCAAGAAGGTACTAGATGACTTTGATAGAATACAAATGTGTAATATTTGATGATAATAAATGTATATTAACCCGTTTTATTGGTTTTATTTCATAGTATTCTTACAACACTTTAGATAGCAACATCTCATAAAATGTGTGGAGATGATGGTTATAGTTTGCTTCGTAATTTTGAAGATAGGCTAGTTACGTTCGCTAATTGGCCTAGCAAGCTCAATCCTGAAGAGTTGGCAAGTGCGGGGTTTTATTACACTGAGAGATTGGATATTGTCAGGTGTTCATTTTGTCATTGTGAGTTTGATGGTTGGTATGTGGGAGATGATCCTTTGAAAGATCATTATAAGAATGTCAAGCATTGTGAGCTAGCTAAAGTCTTATGGAGATGCCGCCAATTGGGAAAAAATAAACCGATAAAGTGTACAAAAGAGAAGAAAAATAAGAGTTTCTCATATACCGACGCCATTTGTATGCTAGTAATATTTATAATTTTTATGAGCGTCTGGTACCAATCTCGTGAAGTAATAAAGGTTTTAGGGAATGGAATTTAGATCATTCTGCCTACAGTCATGGCGGCGTTAAGTTCATCCTATATTCTCTTGACTGCCTTAGTACAAAATGTGTTTTACGTTTACGCTCCGTATAATGTATTGAATGCATCGGTAATGTTGGGAACTCCACCCTTTTCTGCGAACAACACATGGCTTCAAATGACATATGAACAAATTGATAATAGACATACGGCTGTTTTTAAATCAAACGCTCCAACAGTTGGTGATTTACGATATAAGATTAGGTTTCAGTTTAGAGACCTGACTTTTGGCGAAACCGAGTGGAGGACGCTAATAAACCAAAATGCTTCTCACAATTCTCCAATAGTGGATGGATATGCTGGAACACATGGTGTGCTTAGTTTAATTGTATTTATATGCGTATCTTGTACCATTTTACTAATTAATCTATTGCATACCTTTATTAAGTCAAGGTATAGATAAATAAATAATTTTCTATAATTTTGATGTCTTTTCTTTTATTTAATATATAACCCATATCCGCGAAACAATTTTTTTCTCACACGCGCGGCCTGTTAAATTTGGTTCTATTTACTCAATTAACCCCGTTCCTTTTTTAAACAACTTATGACGTCACCCTAAACACGCGATATGTATTAGCTATACTAAGGTTACAATTTCATCGGGAATATATATTTTAGGGAATTTGGGGGGCTTGGGAGGTCTTTGTATACTTACTTTACATCTTCCCTGTATAGATTTTTGTATAAAATTATGCAAGTAATTATCTGTTTAAGAAATGCACTTTTGCATATAAATGACACAATATATTGTTGTAAATTAGCAGTAGTCAATTAGCATAAATAAATCATTATCTAGACAAGCCTCGTGTATAATTAGTGTTTTGCATAATGATACCACATTCACATCACACTCGTCAAGGTTATTTTCCATCCTTTGAACTGGCAATCGATTATTAAAATTCAATTAAAAGCTTGTAGGATATAATAAAATTTGAAATACAGGGGGATCTTCAAAATACTTTTGTGATTTGGTTCGATCAACCCTGTTCTTTTTTAAACTACTTATTACATCGCCCTAAGCACGCGACATGTATTTGCAATCTTTCACCCCCCTGCCGTTAGGGCATTAGCTATACTAACTTTGGCCCTATTGGCCCGATCAACCCCGTTCTTTTTTTAAACGACTCATGACGTCACCCTAAACACGTGGCATATATTTGCAATCTTTCGCCCTCCTGCCGTTAGGGCATTAGCTATATCAACTTTGGCCCTATTGGCCCGATCAACCCCGTTCTTTTTTTAAACGACTCATGACGTCACCCTAAACACGTGACATACATCAGCTGTCGATTTTGACATTTGTCAGGTGACATCTGACCGGTGACAGTTCTTAATTGACAGGTGACAGGTGTCATTTTCGAGTCATGCGCAAGAACCCATTTCATAGACCTCAGCTACGTATGCGCAATATCCTAGGCCCATTGGTTCCGGAGATATGAGTCATAAAAAATCCCTCCGAAATTAACATTGGAGGGCCCTATGATGGTCAACTCTCCAATTATTACTACTGTTGATCTAACAAAAAACATAAACAAAGTAGTGTTTTCGCATAATTTTGCAACACGTGTTTCCGAGTTTTCGCGATTTTTCGTGAAAAACAGATCTTTAAGCAGCGTAACGTGGCCTCCCCTGGTAGAGGGGATGGCCAAGCTTGCTTCTAGTCTATAATAAACAATAAAAACATTAAATTCCGCGCTTTAAAAAGTACTGGTGACTAACATTTCCTGGTGTTTTAAACTTTTTGTGCTACCCAGGGTGCTCTGAGGGGTGCTAAAATTATCCCCGGGGGTGCCAAAACCTCCCCCGCACCTTGGCGATGTGTTGTGGCCGTTTCACAGCGTGAAAAACAACTAATTTTAAGGTAATAGACTTAGTTAGGGTGGATGTGTATAAATAGTTTTAGTGGACTTTTAGACTTTTAATTGTAGAGTAGTGTCTATAGACTTAATATTGGGACCATATTTTAGTAAACTTTAGACATTTCGTGCCTAAAAAGGTGCGAGTGTCGAAAATTTTCTTCGAAAAAAGTAACGGTCACTGACCAAAAAGTGCGGGTCACTAATGACTAATAGACAAAGTGACACATCCGATAGTTTTACTGACATTAGTGATGCAGAAAATACTACTAGCGAGCCCGCAGGGCGTGTAAAAGCCAGCCGTGGCATTTTAAATCTAAAATTAAGCACATATTCAGACACCGAAAATTGTCAAATATGTAATAAATATAGGAAAATTTACTTTCTTTCAACAACCACAAAATTGGACATTAAGGCACGAAGTGAAATAGTTGAACATTTAAACAAAATACACGGTGAAACCACCACCATCCCCCCAACCGCGAAAAAGGCTTCTTCTTTTTCAGATCCCCAAAAACAGAAAAATTGAAAACTCTTGGTTCAGCCCAAAAACAGATGAGCAACACGACAGCCAAAAACCGCGGACCAGTTGGCCACTCCCCAACCAGGAAGCCAACGCCCACACCTATAAGCACATAAGGAGTCATCGACACTGAATTTGCCATGCCAGAACCAACGACAACAAAATCCAAGACACTGAAGAAGAGGAACCCCCCCAATGACGACTTCCAGACCTCCTACGAGGACGAAGAGGCCACCACCCCCACCAATGCCCCCCCCCCCCCAGCCTCTCGGACAACCGTCCAACCCAATATCTTTTCCCCGGACGAGAACAGAACCCGCTGATGTACAGCGTTACAGAGCCGATGGTCATCCACCACCCACCCCCATCAGAAGAGGAAATGGACACCGACACTTAGCCATTTATTACAGCAGCCCGAAAAAGACAATTGCAGTCAACTTCAACACATGCCAATCCAGTTAAAGTATCGAAGAACTTCGGAAAGGCATTCCACCTTAATCAACTAATTAAACCGTACGCACCCCAAACGATAACCAAAAACAGATACCAGCCTATCACCCCCCAAGACGCCCCGGAGTTCCCACAAACCCCAAACTCTGACAGCGAAGACAAATATAAAACAAAACAAAACAAACAATTAGACAAAATCAAGCAGACAAACAGACAATCACTAAAAAACAGATACCGCCTATTGTTATCGACGGAAACTTTGGCGGACGTGAAAACTTTACAAAATTCCAGGAACACCTACAAACAATAACAAAGGACTATACTATTAAATTCGTAAAGAAGACAATTATAGTGCATTTTGGCAACATCGATGCCTATAATACTTACTTACGCCTACTTAACACGGACGAACATAACAACTACCACACATACGCGACTAAAACGGAAAAGACCAATGCTTTTATTATTCGGGGACTTGAGAACGAACCGACACCGAAGGAAGTACAACAAGAATTAACAGACAATCATGGACCCAACTGCCGACAAGTATTTAGACTACGTACGCAATTCAAACCACTCTACATGGCCGTATTCGCTGGTGACATTACATTGACAAAACTCCAGAAAATCACATACTTACATCACATATCAATTACATGGGAACGAAGACGGACACAAACGACTATCATGCAGTGTAAGCGCTGTCAGATTTGGGGACACGCAACGGCGTATTGCCACCGACAATACAGATGTTTAAAATGCCCTGGATATCACAAAACAAGTGACTGCACACCAAATTTCACCCCGAAGTGTACAAATTGCGAGGGCCCTCATCTCGCTAACGATGAGCACTGCCCGGTGTATATTTTTAAAATAAAAAAAGCTCACCCAAATCAACCGACAAGAATACATCGATGCCCCACTTCCAACAACAAATGCGTGGACCAACCAGAACAACACCAGGGCAAGTGGTGTCACCATGTCGGCCAGGGCAAGTGGCCCATCTGTAAACAATGCCAATTTCCCGCCACTGAGACAGAGGCAGCCTTAACAGCAGCCACAACAACAACAACAACAACAGATCCAACAGCCCCAGACTCAACAAATGCATAGGCAACAGCCTTGTGCAACACCACAGAGTGCGAACGGAAACAGCCAGGTAGGAGAACTTATGGGTGTTTTCAATGAATTGAAACAATTCAATATTTCAGGTATAATAACTATGCTCAAGGACTTTGTCCAAGTGCTCAAAAACTCCAACTCTAATCAAGAAAAGTTCGTAAATATCTTAGAATTCGCACAAAATTGTGACAAATATGTAATTTAAATGGCGGGCCCTAAACAAATAAATAATTCAAAAATAAATAAAGTAAATCATAAAAATAAAAACCAAAATAGCACTGGGACAAAGTCCTTGAGCTTAAAAATCATGAATTGGAATGCAAATGGTGTAAAAAATAAGACAGGGGAATTCATCCACTTCCTATCCAAATACAGTGTAGACGTGGCTTGCGTCACCGAAACAAAGCTGACAGAGAATGATAAACTTAAAATCAAAAACTTTGCGGTTTATCGTGCTGACCGCAATGTGCGAGGAGGGGGCGTGGCTTTGATCATCAAAAGTTCACTTCCCCACTCGCAAATTCAAAATCACCTCAGCCAAATTGAACATGTTAGAATACGTTTAAGAGATAACACCATTATTACAACTGTTGACTAACAATGACCTAAATCCATTCTTTGCCAGCTTTGAGATGGTTCTTGTAGCAGGCGACTTAAATGCTCGGCACGATATGTGGGGCAATCATCAAAATAACCATTACGGCAATCTTGTCTTTGATTATGTAACTGATAATGATCTGCAGCTAGTTGCCTCGGAGAGGCCAAGCCACTACCCGCCTAACGGCATGACACCAACTTTTATTGATATACTATACATAAATAAAAACATACTTGGCCTCTCCGAGGCAACTATTTTTGACGAACTTAGCTCGGATCACCTTCCTTTAATTGTCCAATGGCACGTACAAATGTCTTACGAGGCACCCAATACAACTTACTTACTAAAAAACATAAACTGGAGACAATACAGACAAATACTCAATGAACAAACTACAATTAACAGTAACATTAACTCTACAACTGAACTTGAAAACGAAGCAGACAAACTCACGAAAAACATACAATACGCACGCGACCAAGTTGCAACCGTTGTCAAAATCAGACACAAAGAGGATAAACTCCCTCAGGAGATTTTAAACCTGATTACTTTCAAAAATAGAATCAGAAAACAATGGCAACGGTTGCAAAGACCAATAGACAGACTTCGTATGAACGAATTACAACGAACAATACGTGACAAAATTAACAAATACAAAAATGACATGTGGACAAACACAATTAACGGACTTATAGCACAAGATTCCTCTTTATGGCGTTTAACAAAACGCCTAAAGAAGAAATACAAGAAAATACCGACCTTACAAAATAACAACGTACAAAACAGACGAGGAGAAAGCAGACTGCTTAGCCGCATCACTGGCTGCAGTCTGTGTTTCTACTGAAAACACGACAGACGAACAAAAATACATTACCAACAGAACAGTAAATTTGACAAGACAAACGTACCCGATACCACCGACAGTACTGACAAAACTTTTAGTTAGACCCGGAACCTTGCATGGGGTGATAAAAACCCTACCCCTATGCAAGGCACCCGGACCAGACGCCATACATAACTTACTCATACGAAACATCCCTCGTAAGACATTTGTACAATTACTTCATATAATTTACCATATTTTTCTCCTGCAACACTTTCCGAAACAATGGAAAGAGGCCACTGTGATACCTATACTGAAACCGAACAAGGACCCGACTAAACCAGACAGCTACCGACCGGTAGCGCTGACAAATACCCTTTCAAAACTGACAGAAAAACTGATATTACGTAACATTAACAAACTAAACCTACAAAACAAAATACCTAACGAACAATTCGGTTTTCGACCTGGCCATGGTACCACCATGCTAGTGGCAAAAGTCGCGCAAGATACAATGACTCACTTCAATAGAGGAATGAACACTGTTCTTTTGTCGTTGGATATCAAGCGCGCTTTCGACACAGTATGGCACCATGGCCTAATACACAAACTCTACCACGTACACGACTTTCCGTTACATTTTTTTAACTTTAATCAAATCTTACTTGACAAACAGACAATTCTTTGTGAGAGTTGAAAGCGCATTGCCAGCGCCCAGAGTGACTAGTGCGGGGGTGCCGCAAGGCACAGTACTGTCTCCCATCCTGTACAATCTGTTTACGGCAGATATGCCGCAGTACCCCCTCATCAAACTCGCTCTGTACGCGGACGATGCGCTAATATACGCGCATTCGTTCTATGCGGAGGCAGCAAAACGAAAAATCCAGTCGCACGTCGACTTGCTGCTGCCGTATTTTTCCAAATGGAAATGTATGGTAAACTCCAACAAGACCGTTTGTACTATTCTCACAAAGAAGTTTACAAACAATAAAATCTTTGTGCCAATTAAAATCAATGACGAGTACATACGACCAACTAACAAACTAGTATACCTGGGACTTACTTTAGACCAAAGACTTTCTTTCCAAACTCATTTCTCCAACACCCTAAAAAAGGCTTTGCAGCAATGCAAAGCCTTTATTCCCTTCTCTCCCCTAGATCCCCTCTATCACCGACCAACAAACGACTTATATACATACAAATAATAAGACCAATCCTGACATATGCAGCGCCCATATGGTGTTCTGCATCCAATACCCAATTATTAAGGTTATTGAGATTTGAGAATAAGATTCTGCGATGCGTCACCTCCTCCGGGAGGTATGCACGCATCGGGGATCTTCACCATTTGGCCGCTGTAGACGACATACGACAACACATAATAGACATTTCGACTAAGTTTTACTTACATAACATACATAACTCACCTCTGACAGCGAACATAACAGAACAAAGACATGACGACAACATACACATAAAACATAGACCTTTATACTCCAGGCTGCCTCTCTGGCATCAACCACCCCACAATATGCATTAACACATAACCCCCCCCCCCCCAAATAAAACACAGACAGATTACACAATACAATTAAACACGTAATAACACACACACAAAGAACAGACAAACACTACACTAGAGTTCTCAAACTGCTATTAGGCTCCCCCCACTTTTGATGTGAGGAGACTGCTAGCAGACTTGAAACTCAGCACTACTCAAAAATTTTCCACAACGCGTACACTAATGCACTAAAACGCCCACTAACGCAGTGGGAGTGGCTTGCTAAGGGAGCTGGCTCGGACTATAAATACATACAAGACTAAAATTTAACAACCTAATCCACCAACATCCTAACAACAAAGCAGTATCTCAGAATTTCGTTTTAAAATTAAAATTTAAAATATATACCACTCATTCATTTTACGAATGAGACAGGATTGCCCTGCATATGCTTTAAACCAACTGCATGGTCGTAAGTCATGCTACACTGTACCTTTAATTTTAATGGGGTTTTTTGGCAGCTTTTTCCCCAAATGCCAAACGCATTCTACATGATTTTTATAAACATTGTCACCAATAAATTAACGTCATGCGAAAGCAACATTTTTCATTGAGAACACCCGTAGAGGCTCCTGCCGGCACGTGAGTGAAGTTCCGAAAAAATTTAACACGTTTTCCACCTTTTTAAGGGTCTTGCCGCCGACCCGCCGGGGCTGCGCCCCGGTTGTAAGGCACCCAGGGTAGGTTAACAAACCGGTGTGGTAGTTGCACTACCACACTGGGGAGAGTAGCTCCAGGGGCCTATCCCACATAAACAAGGTGAAATGTGAACATACTAATTAAAATAATAAAGAGTTTTAAAATTGAATTAATTGGCGATCGAGACGTCCCAAGTTCGAATCCCGCCTTGAACATGGGACGTTTTTAAGTGTTTGTTAGATATTTTATTGTAATTATATTATATTATTGAATAAAATTTATTTTTTGCTTTGGTATATTTACTAAAGTAGGTATAGTTACTATACACCAAAAATAAATTTAAAAAACAACAGTATATTTTATATTGCTTTTGTATTTTATAAAAAAAAACATAATGAATAATAATAAATTAACAATATACAGTGTGTCCTGCTTTTCATGAATACACCCTAATATCTCAGTTATTAATAATGAGATTTTCTTGAAATTTTGGTGGTATGTAATTGTATGTTGGAAAAATGAAGTATTTGGCATAGTGAACATTTTTATTTACCATTGGCGTGCAGTGTTGGTGGGGTAAAACAGGTTTTTTTTTTTGAAAAAGGATATTAGGGCTTATTTTAGATAACTGTTTATATCAGATTTAGAATTAGCATCCCCAAAAACCCCTTACCTAATTCATATTTTCAAAATCTCGAGCTGATTTTAGCAGAAAAAAAAGTCTTGTTTTAATAAATTCTTTATTTATAACTGTGCTGACAAAATTACGTTATTTTAGATTCTTGTGTTTTCAACATAACTACCTTCTAAAACAATAGGTACACTTTTCAACAATTCTTCTTGAAACGTACCTACATTCACTTTTCTTATGTTAAAGTTTGGTGAGTAATTTCCTGACAAGCTTGCATTCTAATGCAAAGTTCCTCTCTATTACGCGGCCGAGTAGCATACACTTTATTTTTCAAGTGCCCCCACAGAAAAAAGTCACAAGGGGTAATATTCGGCGATCTGGGGGGCCATGGTTCTAAAGGAGAATTTCTACCTATCCACTTCATAGAGAAAGTTGCATTTAAAAAAGTTCCTAACTATCATAGAATAATGTGCGGGGGCACCATCTAACTGAAAGATTAAGTTTTGTCTCTGTGCTAAAGGCAATTCCATGAGAAAATCATAAAAATCATTTAGTAAAAAATGTAGAAAATCTTGTCCGGTCAAGTTATCCTGGAAAGAAGAGCCAACAATTCGTTCGTTAAATGTGACACACCACACGTTCACTTTTTTACGGTACTGGTTTTAACGATTAATTACCCAATTCGAATTTTCGGCTGCCCAAAACCTACAATTTTGACTAGATACCATAATGTTCTTCAGAAAAAGTCTGTCATTAAGATAGTTACCTTACAACCATAAGCGAAATTCAAATTGCCGTTCAAAATCACCATTTAACAGAGTATGTAGATATTTTGGTTTAAATGTCCTAATCCTATTGCGTTTCAAACACCTCCATACTTTGTTTTTCGTTAAATTCAGTATCCTCGCAACTACCCTTATGCTACCATTTGGGTTGTTTGTCGTCTGAATAATGTCTTTGATTCAAATTGTACCTCCTTGGTCTTGTCTTGAAAACCGCTCCAGTCCTTGCGAACAACCTGTTGATTTTGGCAACGGTATCGTGAGTAATTGGTGCTCGATCCTGATGCCTTTCATTGAATATTCCAGCAACCTGACGCGTAGATCTTTCATTGTCACCAAATAAGCGGATAATTTCTACTTTTTCTCCAATTGTGAGAACTACTCTTCGGTTTTGTGCCATCTAATCATAGGCGTAGCTAGCCTACTTTGTGTAGGGGGGCTTAAGCCCCTGAAAGAATCGCAACAAGCGCCGAACGGGAAGCGCCGCAGGGCCACGCCCTAATTTTACCAAGATTTAACCAAAAGCGCCGCAGGCCCTAATTTTATCAAGGTTTAACCAAACTAGTTTTTTTACTAATATTATACTTAAACCTATAAAAAAAACGAAAGCCAGGAAAAAGAAAATTTTAATCTAAGCAGCTAGGTGTATTTTAATTATTATTATAGCGGAAAAATATTAAAAACGTCGGTAAAACAACAACATAAACAGTATTAGGATTACAATAACATACTAAAAAATCTGAAAAAAAGCTACCATCAATTGGGTAAAAATAGCTAGGTACTAACAAAAATAATCATTACTCTTGATAAACTTAAAAACAGTAAATATATTGAAATTGGGACTAAACACTAAAGTCTACTTTGCGATTTTTTTGCCCGACAAACTGCTTAAGAATATCTTCTAAATTCAAATTACTCATCATTTCACTTTCTATGTTAATTAAGGATACATTTAAAAATCGATCCTGCGACATACGACTCCGTAACCAATTTTTTATTCTTCTCATCGTTGAAACGTAAAGATCTTTCGCATGTCGCAGAACTGATTGGTATTGTCAATGCTACTTGCATTAATTTATATAAATTTGGAAAAGTCTCTTTTTGTACAGTTGTTCGTATTTCACTCAAACTCCACTCAGAAATATCAGATTTTAGACAATTTTTTGCAACTAGCATTTCCGCTTTTAACACATCTTTGTTTATAGCAAATGAATCTAAATAATGACGAATAAATAGACTACTTTCTTCAAAATCTAATTTAAAAAAGTTGTCGACAGACAATGCAAACTGTTGGCTCTCTGGTGAAAAACGAATTTTGATATGGTTAATTATGCTATCCAGAATACGATAATAAACATTTATTAACCAGAAATGACTTGTTCTATCCAAACCTGACTCTGGCGTTTCTATGTCAATGGCAAGTTCATTTTTGTCGGCGCCAATCGTTGACAAAATAACAAAAAAACTTCCAGTAATGTGGATTCTGTCTTTTTTCGTTTAGATGATCGCAGTGATTCTAGGCTAATATCATGATTGTTTGCTATTTTTTTAATCTCTTCCCATAAAGATAGGAAAGACTTCTCGTTTCGTTTTTGCTCTAAAGATGAAATTGTCCCATTTATAACTCCAGTAGATTTGGCCAATGTACATTCCTTCCCTTGCAAGTGTTTACTAAGAATATTCGTAAGATGAAGAACATCATTAAGAATAAACAAGTTAATAATAAATGTTCCTTTTGACATACTAGATAAAAGTCCAACTGCTTCAATCGAATTTCTATTTGAGTTTTCTTCAATTTCAAGTCTCAAGGCTTCAATTAAGGCCGAAAAATTATTTTTAACTGCTTCGCAATTGGTACTTCTGCAGTTCCACCTGGTATCTGACAATCGCGTTATCTCGGTTCGTTTAATTCCTAATTTATGTTGAATATTGGTAAAAGTTTTATGATTTGATGGCTGCGAAAAATGTACATAGAGTGCTTCTAGTGTATTAAAGAATTCTTTTACACTCTGTATGCCCCTGCAAGTGTCAGTTATTGCTAGATTCAGCTTATGTGCCATACAATGAATGTAAATGGCTGTTGGATATCTTTGTCGGATTTTTGCCTGTAGCCCACCCCTTGTGCCTGACATGACACTGGCTCCATCATAGGCCTGAGCAACAATAGGCACCTTATCCAAACCAACTTTTTCTAAATATGTTATCAAAAGTTGACTCAAGCTTTCTGCAGAGCGTTGCTGGGAACAATCTATAAATTCTAAAAATCTATCTTTAATTTCAAGACCCACGACGTACCTTACACATACAGATAGTTGTTGGTCCTTAAAACATCTAGCTTCGTCTGCCAGTATTGCGAACATTCCACATTCTTTTATTTCATTTATAATTGATTGTTTAATCAAATTTGCGCTTATATTAATTAGTTCGTTTTGTATTTCAGGACTACTTAGATTATAATGTTTGGAATACATATTAGAGAATGAACTGTTGTGCCGCGAAAATAATTCACAAATTTCTTTGAAATTACCTTTGTTTGTAGATTGGACAGACTCGTCATGTCCTCTCAACGCTAAACCCTGACGAGATAGGGTTAAAACAATATCTGCAATTTGTTTAAAATACTCTTCTTTTTTTTTCAGTTGATCTTTATTTGAGGATGAAATTTGGGTAATAACATTGCCTTCTTTTGTAGTGCCTTGAAATTGTAAGTACTTTTGAAAATTATCTGAATGATACATTGATTCACCGTGTTTTTGTAATTTTTCATGAATTTTTTTCCAATTTCTAAATCCTTGGTTCGTAAAGGCAACTTCGGAACCGATATTGGGACCAAAAACCGGCAATAAAAACAAAAAACTGCATCGCGCTCTAAACTGTATTCAAGCCACCTATATTCGTTAAAATATTTGAAAGAAAAAGACCTATTTTGTAATCCAAATTTTGTTTGTGGATAATTGTTTAACAACGGCTGATTTGGTTTGGTTTCTAACGTAGGTACCCAAATCCTTTGGAATATTTATATTAGCATCTGTAGTGTTCTTTTTGGAGGTAACTGCTTTAGTTTCACTTGTAGAAGTACTAGCAGTAACACCAGTAGCGATAACTGCTTCCCCGCCAACGGAAGTCATTGAGTTCCCAGAAGTACACGTATTCACATTTTGCGGTAAATCAGTCCTCTTTGGTTTATTGAAAAATGAACGAATATCTCCACTAATTTTTTTCATGTTGAGGGTTTATACTAAAAACAAAAACGACAGTTAACGTGGTGTATAATATACGTCACCCAGTCACAAGAACTTGAAGAAACTAGTTGAGTTGTGTTTATTATACACGTTCAGACTCAGATCAGAAACAGATCACAGACAGACACCATCATACAAATTTGTAGTTAGGTAATTTTTGACCCAAAACACCCATTTCGAGTGAAAAAAAAATTGACGGTTAGTTCATTCATTGTTATAATTCAACCCACATAATATGATAGTAGCGCAGCTTACTAACGGGCACGATGCTTAATGGCTTTATGACCACTTTTAAAAGCATTCCACAAGTTATCAGTCGAGAGGAAATGACCGATCTAAATCTGTTCTTGGCTCCTAACATTATTTATAAAATAAAGTGTTAAAATGTTTCCCCCGGGTATTTTTTGTGTTTTTAATAAATATAATAAGCCATTTCCAAACAAAAAAAAACATTTTCAAAAAATCTGTAATACGGAATAATCAAATAATCTAATAATTACTTATAACTCATACACCAAACATGACAAGATACCAAGATAGGTACAAGTCGATCGTCAACGTCAAAACAAAAATAAGGTTACTGCTCGGACGAATAGTCTAAGGGACTCAGGGCCATATAGAGACGACCGAATACCTACTCAGACCCAGACAGGTATAGGTATAATCATGCCCTTATTAACTAGGTATTGGTAATTGAAAAAAAAAAATTAAAGTGCTTAGTACTTACCTAAACTATAGTATAGCTAAATAATCGAAATCGACACAGTTAATAATTTCAATACACACCAAAACGTATGATACTCATAGGTACTGATGCAAAACTAAATTAGTAAAAATCTTGTACATTAGCGACACAGCGGGACGGCGCAGTATCACATTTCTCACAGTTAAATGAAAACTAAAGTCATGAGATGAGTAAAGCCCATCGCACACAACTTTACATAAGCGCATAGCATAGACGCATAACAAATTTGACCAATCACAAGCCGGGTTCGAGCGGCCATGTTGGATGAACTCGGCCTGTGATTGGTCAAATTTGTTATGCGTCTATGCTATGCGCTTATGTAAAGTTGTGTGCGTAGCCCTTAACGTGCACACGTGCAGGCGCGCAAATACTTTGACTGTGGCGGATGACATAGTAGACAGGTTCGGGGCCGCGGCGTTGCCGCTTGGCCCTGTTTAGTTTTGTTTATTCATTATTAACGTAGATTAAATCAACGTTATTAGTCAGTTGCTAATTATACACAAACACAATTAACACGCAACAAGAATAAATTAGCTTAGTAATGTTTTTTGAATAATTTGATTCCAAAAAATAATATAATAAAAATAGAAGGTAGAATTTGTCAGAGGGGGCTATTTTTATACCAGGGGAGGGCCTAGCCCCCCCCCCTTAGCTACGCCTATGCATCTAATTAACAGTTACGTAACACTGCTTCACTTATTGACAATTCGTACGAATTATTTAATCTCAAACAAAAACTTTTTGTTTCAATGCACTCTTTGCTTAATTTGTTTAAAAACAAAACAGGTCAGCATGCCAACGGTAACAGAGAGCGCGTATCTTAGCAAAATTTTGAAAAAACCTAAGTCGTAATTAGGGTAATCCACATTTTGAAAATATGAATTAAGGGGTTTTTGGGGATGCTGATTTTAAATCTGATAGAAACAGTTATCTAAAATAAGCCCTAATATCCTTTTCCAAAAAAAAAGCCTTTTTTACTCCACCAACACCGCACGCACGCCAATGGTAAATAAAAATGTTCACTATGCCAAATGCTTCATTTTTCCAACATACAATTACCACCAAAATTTCAAGAAAATCTTATTATTAATAACTGAGATATTAGGGTGTATTTAGGAAAAGCGGGACACACTGTATATGTATATACTTTTATTTTGAAGAAATAGCCCATGCTCAAGTGGAGTTTAAAGTATGGGGACGAAAGTAAAAAGTCTTTCTCCACCAGATTTTCTTTCGTCCCCATATAATATAGGTACTTTTTTGTTATTATACAAGCAAATTTAATATTTTAAATGCAATATGCCCAAACTATGTCAAAAGTTTAGCAGCTATTATTGTATAGAGACTACTAATATTATATCAGTCTGAGACCTTTGAGTCTTAATATTCACAAACCGTCCGTTAAAAAAGATAATCGTTTAAAACTATAGTTCTAATCTTTTAAAATTTACATACCTACCTAATAAATAAAGTGATATGCTGTCTGTGTAATTATATATTACAGAAAACACCACAACAATAATGTTTAGGTACGTTCATAGTATTTTGTTGGACTAGTGTCACAACTGGCAATGATTTTTTTAGTCATACATTTATAACTCTGTATAATTAAATTATTATTACTATAATATTATGTCTATATTATATGTGCCAGTGAAAACAAGTACCAAATAGGGAAATTCGCAGTATTAGGTAAAGTAAGCGCTACAGTCCGTTTCGTTGCAGTTTATAGCTCATATCGAGGGTTGAAGCCATAAAACAACCGTAAACCATAGGCGTTGGTAATTAGTATATTATTATTATAATAGTAATTACCTACTATGCCTTATTTAATAAGAAAATTGGCCTCTGTCCATTGTTAAATATGCATTAGGAATATTAGGGTTAAAGTAGGTACAACAGGAGTAATTAGTAATTAAATTTACCTATTTTTGCCTGCTTTAGGATATTATTACGCCATTTGATGTGCGTTTGTCAAACTATGTTTTTAGTGTATTTAGATACTGAATTATCCCAAAGTTGAATTATTTCCTATACTTGTGACAATGGCTTCAAGTTTTTCGCCAACGTGTCTTCGTCAAATTAGCAAGAGTGCATATTCTCTCCGAAAAAAAGACATTAATATTAAACGTGCATGATGCTCTAGTGCACCAGAAACCTGCAAGTAATGTTCGTAGCATCATTGCAGAGTGTGCCAATATGGTAGAAGTTGGAGAGGCTACTATATATAGGTTCTTGCGTGAAAGAAAATCTAAGAACCTCAGTGAGCCAAAACCACTCCCAGGAAGGAAACCGTTAGAAATTGACGATTTCATTAAAAATGGTATTAGAAGAAAAGTACATAGTTTTTATTTTGCCAAGGAAATACCAACTATAGACAAAATTTTACAAGCCATTAACTATGACGAGGACTTATCACAGCTATCACGAACGAAACTATGGAAAATACTTCATGATATGAACTTTCGTTGGGAGAAGCAAAACAAAAAATCTTTTCATATTGATAGAGCAGATATTATTTGCTGGAGACGTCAATACTTAAGGTCCATCCGAAAATACCGCAGCGAAGGCAAAAACATTTTCTATTTGGATGAAACTTGGCTGAACGAAGGGCACACCGTATCTAAAGTCTGGCAAGATGAAAATGTCCTAAGTTCTCGACAAGCTGTCATGGAAGGCTGGTCAACAGGACTTAGACCACCATCTGGAAAGGGACGCAGACTTATTATAACTCATATAGGAAGTTCAAATGGCTTTTTGGATCAAGGATTATTAGAATTTCAGTCGAATTCTACAAAAGACTACCATGAAGAAATGACTGCTGATGTTTTCGAGGAATATTTTAAGCAAATGATAGAATACATTTCCGCTAATTCTGTAATAGTGATGGATAATGCCAGCTATCACTCTAGGCTAAAAGGGAATCTTCCCACAACTTCATGGAAAAACGCGGAAATCGTAAACTTGTTACAACGGAAGGAATTGA
The DNA here is from genome assembly GCA_963920685.1 of Polydrusus tereticollis. NCBI lineage: Eukaryota > Metazoa > Arthropoda > Insecta > Coleoptera > Curculionidae > Polydrusus > Polydrusus tereticollis. Next base: position 53,246,475 of record OY987335.1, on the reverse strand, counting down.
GTTACGATAATACCATGGTAAAAAGAGAACTTTTGGGTATTGTTAGGCTACATAAATCGCAGTATAAAAAGTATGTTATTGACGAGATGGCAAGAGATCGAGGTATTATAGTGCTCCGTTTACCACCTTATCATTGTGAGCTAAATCCTATAGAATTAATATGGGCTCAAGTAAAAGGATATGTTGCTAGAAATAACAAAACTTTTAAAATGCAAGAAGTGCGACAACTCTTGCTTAATTCTTTAGCAAATGTGTCATCAGAAAATTGGCAAAACGCCATAAAACATGTTATAGTAGAGGAACAAAAAATGTGGGAACTTGACAACGTAATTGACACAACTATGGAAATTGAGCCTTTAGTAATAAGCGTAGGACATGATGACTCTTGAGATTTTGCTGAGGATGATTTTATCGAGTTATAATTATTAAAATTGTCAATATTTTTTGATCTGTAAATAAATTAGTTTTCTTGTAAAACATTGTATTTATTCTAGAATAAATCAATCAATGGTTATAATTTACCAAAATTCATTATATCATAAAATCTATTATATTTAAATAAAATAATAAGCGGTTAGATTATATTAAAACCCAACTCTCCGACCATGGTGGGCCGTTTTAATCATTATCCTTTCATTTCATTTTATGGCTCTATTGTTACTTTATCTGTTACCGGGTGGAATAGGTCAAAATTTCTTCATCCTTATGCTAGAAGTACGTAAAAAGACCATTTTATAGGTAAAATATTTTAAGCCACCCGAGCCTTGTTTTGAATCTTTAATGAGGGTATCGAGCTATCAACGGCAACGAAACGGACTTTACAAATATAACATTATTGTTCACATTTCTTTCTTCTGTATAGAAACTTCATCAAAAAATGAGGCATGCCTTGAGGCTTAAAATATGTACCTACCTACTCACACTACTAGACAAAAACAAAAAAAACCTTTGCCTATTTAGGAAATTAATAGAATCTCTGAGATTTTTTAAAAGTAAAAATGGTTAACATGTAAAAAAAGCTCTAATAAATCATTTGTTTCTATTGGATTCTTTTTGTTTTTATTATAAACTTTTTAAAGAAATTGAGAAAATTATTAAAAAAAGTCTTGCAAAAAATGATGGATTCTTATTCTCTCTCGGAAATTTGAATGTTATTTTCGGGTTATATTTTTAAAACTAATCTAATTTATTGTTTTTTTTGTGACTAAATAGCATCTGGGTGTTATTATAACAACAGGTTTCTCCTTATTTGTATTATAAGAATATTATTTAGTATCTTCGTAAACATAGTAATTGAATTTTACATTTTTTCTTCTCTTAGCAAAACCTATTTTCCCGTTAAAAGACAAACGTATATTCCGTTTTCTCACATACACGGTGGTCCAACGAAAACTTAACACCTTGTTTTTCCTGCTTTAAAATGAAAATGTGGAAAATCGCTTGGACCCGTCGATTTCTGATTCGAGGGGGAATAACTTTTCCGCTTTTTTCATCTCCGTAACTTCAACCCCCTAACGGGGGTGAGCACATCCCCCTTATTTTGAATAGGGATGAGGGGTGTGGCGATACCTCATTCTGAAGATCTTATCGAGTACTATCTGACCCTAAAATTTCGCTTCAAAATTTTTATCTTTAACGAAATGACAGCTAAAATAGTGGAAGACCACTTACTTTTGTGATTAGTTTATTAAATGCTGAAAATGGCCACCATTCATTTCCATGCAGTAAAATAAATTTTGCTCAAAACGTTCACGTACATTACTCAACATTTCTGGTGAAATTTGACGGCATTCATTAATGATCCGAATTCGCAAATCATGCAGTGACTCAGGCTGGGTAGCGTAAATCTTAGATTTCAGGTGACCCCTTGGAAAAAAGTCCAGTGGAGCCAGATCAGGTGATCTGGGTGGCCACTCAATATGTCCCCGTCTTCCAATCCAGGCCTGAGGAAAATTTTCATCTAAGAACTCACGCACAGGTTAAGCAAAATGAGGTGGTGCGCTATCTTGTTGAAAAATGATCGTTACATGGTCTTCTTCATTCTCCAATACTTGAACGAGGGCTGGATAAATAACGTTCTCTAATAGTTCTAAATGAATTTGGCCAGTGAGATTACCGGGTATAAAAAAAGGGCCGATTATGTGATTTCCATAAATACCCGCCCAAACATTTAACTTTTGAGGATGCTGAGTATGCATTTCACGAAATAATCTTGGATTTTCATCTGACTAATACCGACAGTTATGCCTGTTTACAATGTCATTAAGGTAAAATGAACACTCATCCGAGAAACAGATATTGAACATGTAGTTAGGATTATTGTTAATAATTCCACCGACCACTTCACAGAACTCAGAGTCGGCGATCGAAATCATCCTCATTCAGTTACTGAACCAGTCGTATCTTAAAAGGATGGAACTTATGTTGTTTAAGGATTCTCATGATTGTTGTGCGTGAAACACCAGATACATCGGACAATTTCCTAGTACTAAGGGTCGGATCCATTGCTACTTGACCTAAGACAGCCACTTCCCTCGCTTCGTCTCTTTCATACACCCTCTTTTTGTTTCCGAATGAACCAGTAGCGTCAAATTTGTCAACCAGTTGTACAACGTAAGCAGCGGATACATTTTTTTCAGGATGTCGTTCATTAAATAAAACCGTTGTTACTCGCGCAGAGTCTTTATTTCTAAAAAATAATTTTATCATTTCCACCCTTTCTTCTACGGAATACACCATTTTAATTCTACTACAAAGTTACAATCGCTTTGTCACAGTTTTAACGTTCTTAAAAATTCACGATAGACTAAGGTAAATAAAAAACATGGCCCGTCTACTTTTTTGGACAAAAAAATTAACAAATAAATAAATTTTTCAAATGCGTCTGATAAGAGTAATATTAGTTAAGGAGCTAGCGTGCAAAAAACGCCATAGTTGGCTGCCCGTCAGTCGAGTTTGAAAAAACGTTGCCATTACTCCACTCCACTGCTTGAAGTTTTGCTTTTACCCATCAACTTTAAGATTTATTGGCAATAATGACATAGGGCGATTGGCCATAGTGAGGAGCCCGTCAGTCAGGTTGAAAATTAGGTTCTGTAGGTTGCCAAGATCATGTATCTAAAATTTCGTTGCGATCTAACCACTAGATCGTGAATTAGGCCAAATGGAAGATTATAATTTGTTTTTTGACCGCCATTTTGTTGGCCATAGTAAGGAGCCCCTCCAAAACTTGTTTCTGCCTCTTCGTTTGGATAAAATGACAGCAAAAATGCACTTGACTGACAAATCGAATCACGACGTTCTTCCCTGGGTGACCTACAAAATCTCGAAAAATCCAATTTTTCAGTCTTTAGCATGGCTTTTTCAGAAATTCAACCAAAATCATCAGTCAATCATTTTTCCTGATTTTTAGACATCCAATTAAGTAGAAATCACAAACGACTGACATTTTCCTCGAATATTTTCAATTTGGCCATACTTTGAAAATTTTCTGATTTTGGACTTTTTTATAATGGCTCAATAATGCTGTTCCAAATGGACTTAAAAGTAAAACAATGTATGACGATGATGTTTGATAACCTAAAAAACGTTTCAATACATAACTATCACCTATTTACCCCTTCCTCCACCCCTCTGCTACCCTCCACCCCTATTCATTCGTTGAATTTATGTTATATTATATTGGATTCAGTAATAAAAAAATATGGAATTTTTGCCACAAAAAGATACGATAACCAATTTCAGCAGTAAAAAATGAATAATTACTGAAGAAAATCGAAAATTAAATGGTTATTATTTATTGAATGAAATTGTTGGCATATTTGGGTTGAGCAAGCTGGGTTGTGTTAGTAACATTTCAATTTCAATATAGAAAAAAAACAGATATTTAATTGTTGATTATATTGTAACTATTACTTTTACTTAATTTACATTAATTTAATCATTATAAATATATATATATATATATATATATATATGTATAACCCCTACGTTCTTCCCTCCAAACTACAAATATATCATTCGTAGTTCCCTCATATATGACCAAGTTCCCTCCGATTGTGGAGGGAACTACGTTTTGCCTTGAATTTCACTTTGAACCATTGTCCAAGCTTCCTCCTAGCAACTGACGAAAAATTGCCTGGAGGGTAATTTGTGCATATTTATCTTGACAATGGATGGTTTAGTTCGACGTATTGCCGGCGGCGCTGTAATCGTGTTTGTAGGTTACATATTTCGTTCTAAGTTCCCTCCAGAATGTTATAGAAGATTTCAATTTAATTAGTCGATTTAGTTCCCTCCGAAATCCGACAACAATGTTTTACATGTGTTTTTAACATTGTTCCGCAAAAATGATGATCGAATATTAGATGCGAGTGGGGAATACCTAATTATTTATCGACTAGAAATTTATTGACCGAGGGTTTAAAAAGGGTCACTCCGAACCAATCTTAGCGCATTTATTGCAGGCAGTAAGCTTTATGGTTTGCTAAAATTTCAGCTCTTCAACCCCTTAAATAAGGCTACGTTACCCTTAATATTTTTCACAAAAAAACATTGACCTAGGGTTGAAAAACGGCCAATCTGAACAAAAGTCGAAACAGTTATTGTAGCTAGTTAGCTTTATCATCTAAGAAAATTTCAACTAGCCTAACCCTTATATCAGGGTATTTTATCCTTGATATGTTTCACAAAAGAACATTGATCAGGGAATTAAAAAGGAACAATTCAAACTAAAATTGACACATTTATTGTAGACAGTAAGCTTTATCGGTTGCTAAAATTTTAGGTTGCCAACCTCTCAAATAAGGGAACCTCACCTGTGATATTTTTTACAAAAAACCATTGACACAAGGTTTAAAAACGGCAGATCCTAACCAAACGTGGCACATGTATTCTAGATAATACGCTTTATTGTTTGCTATAGTTTTAACTCACTAACCCTTTAAACAGTAGTACGTTACCCATGATACTTTTTACAAAAAACCATTGACCAATGATATGAAAACGGCCGATCCAAACCAAACTTGGTACATTTATTATAGACAGCACGCTTGATCGTTTAGGAGCAGAGCCCCAAATATGAGAACAGTACCCCAACGATGCTCTAACTTGGGCTTGATAGAGCATCAATAGTTGTTGAAGTGTATAGAGGTTCTTAGTTCGGAAAAGTATCCCAAGCGTCGGCAAGGCTGCCCTTGCAATAGCCGCAACGTGACTATGCCAAGACATATATCTTCTTCTTAGGACGCCGTCTTCCTACGAAGGTAGGCGATCCAACTGGCTATAATGGTGCGTGAAACCGCGCCTCTGAAAATCTCTATAGATGTCCGTCCGAACCATCGACGCAGATCCTTCAGCCATGAGTTCTGTCGTCTGCCCACAGATCGTTTACCCTCTATCTTTCCTTCGATGATGAGTCGGAGAAACTCGTACCGTTCCCACCTCATAACATGACCGATGTACTGGAGCTTTCGTTCTTTGATGGTTGTCAGCAGTTCTCTGTCTTTACCCATTCTCCTTAACACTTCCTCGTTGGTTATCCTGTCCACCCAGCATATACGCAGTATACGGCGATACAAGTATATCTCGAAGGTGTCGATGCGGTTCTCCATTGATTGGCAGAGTGTCCAGCTCTCGGAGCCATATAGTAGTACTGGGAAGATGTAACATCGCAATATACGTACGAGGAGCTGCAGATCTAGGTCTCTACTGGTGAAGAGGTTTTTCATGGAGATGAAAGTCCTTCTGGCCTGTTCTATTCTTGCTCTGATTTCCATTTTAGGGTCACTATTCTCGTTGACGAGGGCTCCAAGATATTTAATGGACGGCACTTGTTCCACGACCTGATTGTTAATTTGAAGAATCGTCTGTCTTGGTGCCTTGGAGAATACAACCAGCTTGGTCTTGGCGACGTTTATGTGTAGACCATACTGTATGCTGTATTCAACGATGAGATCCATCATATTCTGGAGGTGCGGGAGGCTGTCGGCTACCACGACCGTGTCGTCGGCGAATCGTATGTTATTAATAAGGGTGCCGTTGATTTTAATGCCTTCTTTCGCATTCTCTAGTGCCTCCCGGAACACTGCCTCCGAGTATATATTAAAAAGGAGAGGAGACAGGACACACCCCTGTCTAACACCCCTTCTGATTTCTGTTTCTTCGGATGTTATGCCCTCTATCCTAATCTCTGCAGTTTGATGCCATTATAGCTGTGTGATGATGTTCAGAACTCCCGCATCGACTCCGGTGTGTTTTAGGGTCTCAATGAGTTTCTGGTGCGAGACACAGTCGAAAGCTTTTCTGTAGTCAATAAAGCAGGCGTAGATATCGACGTTCATATCTCTGCATCGCTGTGTGAGTACGTTCAGAGAGAAGAGAGCCTCGCGCGTGCCCACTCCGTTCTTGAATCCAAATTGTGTTTCCCCAGCCTGTTCTTCACATATGGCGTATATGCAAGTATGTACGATGCGGAGAAATACCTTAAGGGCGTGAGACATCAGGCTTATCATTCGGTGGTCGTCGCACTGAGAAGCGTTCGGTTTTTTTGGTAGAGCGATGAACGTCGACCTCAACCAGTCCGTTGGTATTTTCCCAGTTTCATATATTGAGTTGAACAACGATGTAAGGAGTTTAAGGCCTCTATCCTCTGCATTGACAATCAATTTCAAGGTTTCCGCGTGAATATTGTCTGGTCCTACAGCCTTGTCGTTTTTCTGTAGTTTTATGGTGCGTCTTACTTCCCCTGTCGTGATGACAGGGCTGGGCTCGTTGATATCATCATAGTCTCTAGGTGGTTGGTGGGGTCGTGTGTCGTGGAAGAGGGCCTCGACGTACTCCTTCCATCTTTTAAGCTTCTCTTCAACGCTCGTTAAGATCTTGTTGTTAGTGTCTTTCAAAATGCCGTGGATCTGCTTGCGTTGTGTGTTTGTAAATTCCTTGATCTTTTTGTGGAGATTAAATAAGTCGTGTTTTTTTTCTAGTTTTTTCACTGCATTTTTCAGCTAGCCATCCTTCCTTTGCTTTTCTGCATTCTGATCTCACTGTCCTGTAGACATATATATGACTATCCAAATTGACGCCCAATAAATGAATTGATAAAGCCAAGGGAATCGAGTGTCCCGCCATGACTATATCCGGTTTTTCAACATTTTTTTTTTTTTAGAAAAGACTACCGCCTGGGTTTTTTAGCGTTAAGTTCTACTTGGTCACTCTCACCCTCGGACAGAATTTATTTCAGGTCTTTGCTGAGATGTGAGACCGGTTGCTGCCTATAGAGATGGGCATTGGCAGCCGATGTCCGAGCATTCAAAGTAAAAGATGAAACAAGTGTTTTTTTTTTGTTTTTTTTTCTGGTAAGGCACAGCACTGCAGGATAAATCCTTTATGGCGCTCTAGAAGCGGTGCGTGTGCGCAGGAAACGATTCACGTTGGTCTTGAATCTTTTGAGATTATACTCGTTGGGGAACGCGATCTCAGGGAGGTCGTTCCAGAGTGATGACGTTCTCCAGATGAAAGAATTTTGAAACAGTGCCGTTCGAGGGACACTAAGCTGAACCACGTACTGGTGGGCTGCAGTGGCTCGTCGTGTATTTCTACCATGCACCGCTCTGGGTGGTATCAAGCGGGCAACCTCAGTTGAACACTTGCCATGAAAATATTTGTAAAATAGACTCAAGTCGCCAACCTGCCTTCGATGTTCAAGGCTTTCCAGATTGTTTGTCAGACTATGGTCACCGATCAAGCGAATGGCTCTTCTTTGAATGGAATCTAGCAATCCCAGGGTATGTTTAGGAGCAGAGCCCCAAATATGCGAACAGTACTCCAGTGATGGTCGAATTTGGGCTTTATAGAGCATCAAAAGTTGCTGGGGTGTATAGAGGTTCTTTGTTCGGAAAAGTATTCCAAGCTTCTGCGAGGCTGCCCTAGCAATGGCCGCAACGTGTTTAGTTAGAAGCCCCTCATGCCATACTCGGTCAAAGGCCTTGGAAATGTCCAGTGCTACCGCCCGGGACTCCCCATGATGTTCTATTGCGTTGTTCCAAACGCGAGTAACATAAGCGAGAAGGTCTCCTGTTGATCTAATCTAGACTATCCATACTGGCGGTCACTAATAATGTTGAAGCCTTCTAGGTATTTTAATAGTTTTTCGTTGATAGCCTTCTCCATAACTTTTGATATACCCGACTGGACGATAGTTGTTTGGCAAGGTATTCTTGCCTTTTTTAGGTATGGGTTGGACTCGCGCAGTTTTTTAGCAGGAGGAAATATTCCTTTTTTGTAAAATAAGTAAAGAAGTCTACAAAATACCGGTGTCAGTTCGTCAGCGCATGTCTTAATTACAATGACTGGAATATCGTTAGGACCAGAAGCCTTTTTAGTGTCAAGACTTCTCAAGATTCGTTTAACATAGCGGTGCAGGAAAACAATTTAGGGCATTCCCGATTCTACAGGGGGAGTGTTCGGTGGAGCTTTTCCCTGAAAATTATCCGTTGAATGTGAAGAGTATAGTTCCGCCAGTAAGTTTGCTTTTTTCTGTGCTTTGGTCGCAATGGTGCCATCAGAACATGTCAAAGGTGGAATGGTTGACTTGGTAAAGTTCTGACTGACGGTCTTAGCTACCAAAATGATCTTGAGCCGTTAGGACCTTTAAGAAGTTTGTCTTTGATTCTCTGGTTGTGTGCTTTCTTGCTTTGGTTTATCGTTTGCTTGCAATGGCTTGCATTAGTTTTAAGCGTTAACAAAGATGGTATGATTTTCGGAGGTAAGGTTTTGACGCCATTGTCGGTTGAAATAATTTGGTAATTTAACAGCTCGTTCGCAATTTTTGGTAAACCAAGGCTTGTTGTTAGAAGGGCACTTTCTTAAGAAAGGGATGGGTAGATCATCAGAGGTAAAACAAACTTTATGCCAAGGAAAGGTTCAAAAATGGTCCTTTAGGTCATCCCATATAGCTAATGTATAATGCCAGATCTTGCGTAGTTTAGAAGGCTGTTCGGCACTAATTGGTAGTTTGTTCAGTGCCGAAATGAGGTTGTGGTCAGACATTCCTAGCGAAGGCCTCACGGTGGCAGTGTAAAACTCGGGGTTTGAAGTTAAGAAAAGATCCAACAAACTAGCAACATCGCCATCTCGGCCTGAAATCCGAGTTGGTTCACTTACGAGTTGGATGAGGTTAGAGCTGATGACTTCGTGACCTTACTTGTCGGTTGCGTTTGAGTATTTGAGCCAGTTAATATTACGAACGTTAAAGTCGCCAAAGATGACAACTTCGGAATTGGGATGGTGGGTTTGCAAGAAGTCGACTTAGCAGGAGAGGAGAACAAGTCTCTGTAATGGGTATCGCTTAAAGTAAGTAAAGGCAGCAGATGAATTTTTAGTAATTCCCTGCATTAATATTTTAAAGCACATTACATCAAAGTCATTAGGGTCGAGTGTCTTCTCCCGTCGACAAGAAATATCACTGCGGACAAAGAGACAAAGGCCAAAATGGCGCCTAAATCGGTGATGAAAGACGTATCCAGGATATAAATAGCTAACCGTACTAAATGATGATCTGACCTTTGTTTCGGTTAGTGCAAGTACATGAGGTTTGATAGATTGTTGATATTGATGGACTGCATTGATGTTCGAGTTCAGTCCTCTTAAATTGCAGAAGTCAATTTGGAAGCTGGTAATCTCGGGTCTTTTAATAACTTAAGTTGTCACACCATTTTCATTTTGAATGCTGTTCGAAGAACCCGCCTATTGGACATGGTGGATGTTTGGATAATTTCGCTTGAGATCGATCGGGGGGGGGCGATTTTAACTCCGGAACATTTTGGTCTTGGAACCATCATCATAACATTTAGTGTGGTCTTCCCGAAAAAATTCTTTAATTTTTATTATCCTAATACCTTTAATTATTGTGTTTCTTAACACACAAAAAGAAAGTTGACTCGTCGCTAAAGCAAAACATTATTTTATTAAGGTGGGGTCTTCGTCAATCCTTTGGCATATTAATTCACAAAATTTGGTCCTTCTATCGTAATCGTCTTCGTCGAGTTCGTGTAAAATTTGTATTTTGTGAGGAAAGAATTTATTCTTCTTAAAATTTTTGTGCATAGAACCAGTAGAAATATACATCAGCTAGGCGACTGTCGGAATAGAAGCAGAAAATGGATCTACAGCGAATCGGCCGACTAGCTCAATCTGGCAAGCTATCCAAATCAGTTTTTGATATTTTTTACTCTTACTTATCATGGATAGGTTCCGTTTATCCATAACAATATTTTCATTACAGTGATAACGATATAGTATTTATGTCCTATAACAAAACATAACCACTGTAAGACTTTGGTGTTATATTAAGAAGGCAATAAATTATTATATCTGGACAGCATTACTATAGTGCCTCAAAATAAATCGAATTGTATTGTTTATTTCCAGTTTATGCGGCATACAATATTTTTTATAAAAAAAACCTTTACCGTTGAAGATTGGAAATTATACATTTCAAAAGAGGTACACAAACAATACAACTCTTATGACTGGGGTTTGTACGTCTATATATTTGCCGCAATCATAGCTATGGGGCAAATCAGTATTCTAGACCATCACTACAATTATACCCTTTCTACCTGCAGAGTACAGATTAAAAATAAAATTGAATATGCGTAGAAAAATCCAAATAGCGCCAAAAGGTCGGATACTTATTTCTGTAATGTAAAAAATGTCAAAGGAGAAGTAGGGGTTGGCGAGTTGAAATTTTGGTAATTGATAAAGCTTACTGTCAACAATCAATTATTCAGGATTGGTACAAATCGGCCGCATTAAACCCGTTAGCGAATTGTGATAAGAGGTGATGGATAAAAAAGTTTATTATAATCAAAAACTTTAACATAATGGTCCAGTTAAGTCAAAAATTCAATAAATATTAAGATAAAAGAATAAATAAATATGTTTGTCTTAGAAACTTCAACACTTTTATTTTTTTTTCGCGCCAGCTAAACCTTCACCAATACCCTATTTCATTACACCTTTAAAGAATATAAGGACACAATAATAATAACACGTAGCGCCCTCCACAATATGGCAACTGCGCTGGAGGGAACTACGAGTAATTACCATAATTAAAATATATAAATTCAGAGGGCACTAATACTACATTTTAACTTGGAAATATATATAATTTTTTTTGGTACAATTCTTTACCCCTCTCTTGAAAGACGTAATAAGGCTCCTCCCCCAAATCTATATATACAAACATTACGTTGTAACTGTAATAGAAATACCGGAGGTCGGTCCGCCTGGTGTTTATCATGGAGGGAACAACGATGGACCGATACATATATATATATATAAAAAGTGGGAAGGTAGTCTTGATCGACTAGTTAGACAGAAAATCCTAATCTTGGGGGATCGATCTGGGTTTGGACGGTTTGAGAAAAAAAACTCTTTTCTACTACGCCGAGCTTTCGGAATTATTTTATTCCTTTTTCAAGGCTGCAATACAGAACAAGATCTTATTTTTTTAAATTTTATTTTATACAATTTAAAGACTTACGTGTAAAGTGAGATATTTTTAAAGAAAACTGGCATTTTTAATTCGTCGCAGGTGTCATCGAAGGAAACTTCGAGATCTGTTTAGTTTTATTTGTTACATATTTTTAATTTTAATCACTATGGGATAACACCATGTGGCAGCGAACATGTCTGCTTGATTTTCACCTTAGAAAATGGCGGGATACCCGCCTTCGCGTTGCATGAATCTGAGGGAGACAACTGAAGAAGAGAGAGGGAATAATGTTGGCAGTGCGCTGCTTCCATCAGGTACCACCTGACTCACGCAATGCGTGCGCATATTCCAGTGGTGGCGTTGTTTATTCATGGAGTTATTTGGAGTGCGGAAATACCAATAAATATTTTATTTAATTTGATCTTGATTATTTGATTGTACTTTGTCGTGCTTCTGTCTGTCACCCAGAGTCACTCGAAAGTTTTTTTAATTTGTTTTAGTTGTTAAGCTGATTTTATTTATTACCAGTCTTTTTTGTTGGAAAGTTAAGAGATAGTGAAAAATTGTCAATGTGACCTATGGAGAAGCCAGAGAAAGATTTTGTATGTAAGTTGAGATAATGTGAGTGAGCGTAAGATTTGGGAGGACAGAGAAACTCCTGTGAGGGGCGTTAGTGGCTAGCCCATATAGCACAGGATACCAACTGTCACTTGGTGTCAAGAGCCATGATGGGTGCATCGCTATAGTGTTTTGTTTTAATTTTTTTAATTTTGTAAGTGTGGTCTGGCCGTCATCCCTAACCTGTCACATAAGGGCGACACCAAGACTTTTTTGAGCCACTCATAAACATCACAGTGCCGACATAAGCGCCTTCGTCTGTCACTCAAAGGCATACTTAGCGGAAAAGGGAGTGCCATGGTAGCCCTATTTTATATGTTGTTTTTTGAATACACGAGAAACTCTGAAAACATCCCCACTGGCACACCGACGTCTCATCTGTCACTTGAGGGTCAGTGGGACAGTGTGTCGTCATTACGCATAGTGTGAATTATTTTTAAATATTCAGTATTTTATAATAGAAAAGAATATACTTTAGATAATTTTTTATATTTAGTTTCTTTGACAATCTAAAAATTATTTGATGGCTGGTAATTTTAATTCATTTTCATTGGCAGTTCCTATAATACCTGCCGGGCACATACACTCGTGCCCAAGTACATCTGTCACATGACCAGGGCAGGAGTCATAGGTGTCCACCAGGCATCAATCCGGGACCTAATGGAAGCAGCGTTAGCTTCTGTCTCTTGGGAGAGTGCTAGTCCATTGGTGACGGTTTTAGAAAGAGGTTTTTTAAATTTAATTTGTGTTATTTGTGTTTAGACAGTCTAAGAGTATTTTTTGGTTAGATTGAATCATTGTTAAGTGATAAATTGTTAGAGGTTTTTTTACTATCCAGATGTAGGAGATAAGAATATATAGCACTGAGGTCATCTATATCTTTTTGTTAATAGTTGATTTGTCAAGGTGTATCTCTACCATCTCCAATTATTCTTATTGTAAACCGCATTAAAAATATTTTTGACAATTTTAATGACATGTTAAAATGACAGTATTTCTTAACCTACCAGTCACTTAAAATGGAGGCACGCAAGTCATGATTTCCCGCTAAATAATTCCATAATTTCAAATTAGTAACGAATTTTCAAAATGTGAACATCAAAGTTTTGATTTTATTTTAAATTGTGTGTTTCTACGTCCATATACAATGTTTTTAGTATTGTCTCCAATTTTTGATTTTAATTGTAACTGACTTGGGTTTCAACACGTTTTCTTCTCGCATGTCCTATATTAATTCTATGAACATCCTTATGAACAATCTCAAAAAAGTTGTAAGTAAAATCATTTATTTATTGTTCTAATGAGGTTTCCTAATCTTAATTTATATAAATTGTAGTCTCCCTGAGGATGGAAATGAAATATATGATTTCCGAAAGCTTGGAATAACTTTAAAGAGTACTCTTTCATTTGCTGCACTCCCCAATATTCACTAGTTTATATATATATATATATATATATATATATATATATATGTTTATCTTATTAGGAACATTCATAAACTTAATATTCATTCATCATTATCATCGACATTATCACTTTGGTAAGTCACATTACTCTCTATTTCATCTTCCTCGTCATATAAGTCGGGATCATTGATCACAACTTCAGGAATTGTAAGGTCTCTACCAATTGAATCAGATAGGGGCAGATTTTCAAAATTTATTTCTCCTCCTGTCAATCTATTCATATTTTCCGTGAAATCTGTAAAGACAATAAAATTTTTTCTCTATTATAAAATTATATTATATATTATATGTATATATATATTGGTATTTGAGTAGATGCACGTAAGGGTGTAAGGGTGTGTGTGTGTGTGTGTGAGAGAGAGAGAGAGAGAGACTTTTTATGATTATATACAGGGTGTTATGGAAATGACTTATTATTTTTTAACCCGTAAATATATAGGTCGAGACGAATTGGGGAAAAATTGCTATAAATGGCGCTCGAAGCTAGAAATTCGAGAAAAATGCCTTCAAAAATTTAGGTCCAAAACACCTACGCGCCAATGACCCAAACAGCTGATTTGGGTAATTGTTTACTTTAGTGCAAATGTTGAATTTTTCGCTAAAATTTCGTATGTATATAGGCTAATTAAGGGTAGCTGATCACAATTTTCCTTTTGCGTTTAGGCGGCAAATGCACTGGTTTTGAGAAAAAAAAATGTTAAAGTTTTTCTAACTCACCGGGATGTTATTTTGCATGTAATCCTAAAATGTTGCTATTTTCAATAAAATATTACTTGTCGGAGTCATAGTATACACTTCTGAGTTGAAATAAACGAAATATGCCACAAGGAAACTCTGAAAAACGGGATAACTTGTAAGCGAACAGAAAACTCTACGTTATCTGGAAAAAGACGGGAGACAGCTCACTGACAGCTGGCCAAAAAAGCAGAAGCAAACTGCACGACCCATGTTGTCAGATTGTTAGTGTATTATAAATTGCCTATACTCTTCAATTCATTTTTATTAATTGAATGAATCCTATTGGCTCGAGCTAGCATATCATTCTCCTGGATGGAAGCCATTAATAATTACAAGAAAAAGAAGAACAATCTGGCAACGTGAGTGCAATGAATCTGAAAAGAGACGTTTCTACTTTGTCGGCGTATTAACAACGAATTTAATTAAATTTGTGCCTTTTCCATTGTTTTTTTGCTAAAATGTTGTTCTTATTTTATGAACAGATAGTTTGGTGAAAGTTTTATCACATATTTTGAAGGGAAAACCATAAAATCTAGGAAATTGAAAGGAAAGTGAAACGCGACACCCAAAGAATACCCTAACCTGTAAGTGAAAAACTTTAACATTTTTTTTTCTCAAAACCAGTGCATTTGCCGTAAAAACGCAAAAGGAAAATTGTGATCAGCTACTCTCAATTAGTCTATATACGAAATTTTAGCACAAAATTCAACATTAATTGCACTAAACTAAACAATTACCATTCCAGCAGTTTGTCTTGTCAAAAACACATGTGTTCAGGGGCATTGAACTATCATGGAAGGCGCACATAGTCCGGTTTTAAGGTATTTTACAAAATTCAAAATACTTCCGATTTTAGAAAAAAAAACTATCAAGTGTAACTCTAGACCACCTCAGGAGTGGCCCCTTAAAATATAATAAGTCATTTCCATAACACCCTGTATATATATATACTTAGATCTTTCTATCATTGTTGCGTCTATTCAAACATGCACCTTATTGCGTCTTCTAGAATACGTAGAGTTAGCGTTACTTTTGGCGCGAATGTTGCTTTAGAAATGCATTTTTTAGGTTAGGTTGCGGGTTTCATCGAAATCCGTTAGGTTTTTGAATATACGAATTTTCATTGATCTTTGGTACATTATTGCGCCTGTCTACAAACAACCTTGCCAACTCCATTTTTGCGTATATTATATATTAGTGCGTCCACGCAGGGTTGTCAAACTGATAGGACGCAATAAATGCTTAAATCATCACAGGTATAGAAATATGGCGTATTTCAGATGGATCTGGTTATCATAACGTTGATGACATAAAAAATCAGAACTAAAAATCTATGTGTTGTGACTTTTCGAGCACTCACATTTTTTGTAACCGGTGACTAAATTACCACTAGAAAACATCATTTTATATTGTTAGCCGTTTTATAGTGTCCGATGTCATAGATATTAAAATAAGAATTTGATCCGTATCAGGACTGTTAAAGAACGCATTAGCTTTATTCCTAACCGTGATCGATATAGAATTTAGTACTCTAGTCGGGGACTGACTGTGTTTCTGTAACTAGCGCGCTAAGGCAATAATGAAGATATTTTTTTATGAACATTATACAGGGTGTCCCAGAATATGTGGGCAATCTCCCGGATTCGGATAGAATATGAAAAAATAATATGACAAGTTCCCATAAAAAAATTTCCTACAGGCCCTCCCTACTGAGATATAAGCCCCTGAAGGACGCCTCTGGAAATCGGTTTATCTTGAATAATTCTTAAAATACTTGGTGTAATTTAATAATTTTTCAGTTTGATGGTTGCTAGGTAAGTCTCCTCAAAATGAACCGTTTTAATTTTATTCGGCTTATTTAGTTTTCCAGGGACGGACTAGCTTTAACAGAATAATGCTTATTTTTCTAACATCCTGTATGATAGAGGCATATCAATAATACTATTGAACAGCTGAAACCTTAAACTAAAAAAAAAGTACTCTTCATCGACATCGATAAAGTAAACCGTTTACGAGAAAAAAATTTTTGTTCCATTTGCCTTTTTTTATGAAATGCTCGATAAATACCTTATTTTGTTGATATGGTTTAGTTGATATGTACCAGTTAAAATAAACAATAATAATACTGCAGTGTCAGTTGGAAATTGAGTGTGTTTAAGTTTTTGATCTTATTTCTTCTGCTTCTTTTTGGTATGGAATTTACGTTTGAGGAATATGCCGACATGCATTTAATGTATGGGCTGCTTGCATCATGTAATGCCTTAGAAGCCCGAAGGCTTTATGAAGAACGATTTCCAAACAGAAGAATTCCTGACAGAAAAACCTTTGAAAGAGTAGATCGTCGTTTAAGCGAGACAGGTAAAAACTAAGTTGTTTTATTTTTAATTTGTACTTATCGGATGATAAAGATTTGATTTAAAGTATTTAGGTCGTAAATAATTTTAGGAAAGTTTGACAAAGCCAGTCACAATTGTGGAAATCAAAACCATCGCGTTGATGGTCTTAAAGAAAACATCCTTAATGCCGTAGAAGTAGATCCTGCTGCAAGTGTTCGAAAATTGGCTGCCGAATTTGATTGTTCAAAATCAATGGTCTTTAGAATCCTTACAGAGCAACAGTTACATCCATACCACCTTCAAAAAGTCCACGCGCTTCTTCCTGAAGACTTTCCGCGAAGGATGGAATTTTGTAACTGGGTTTTAGATCGGCACAGAAACGATGCAAATTTCATTGGTTCAGTTCTCTTCACGGACGAAGCTGGGTTTTCCAAAAACGGCATCATAAATTCTCATAATTTACATTTATGGGCAGAGGAAAATCCCCATGCTTCTATTGTAACGCATCATCAGCACCAACTTGAACCCATCAACGTGTGGGCCGGAATTATCAGACAACACTTAATTGGATCATTTGTATTGCCAAGAAGGTTAAATGGAGAAAGGTATTTGGAATTTCTTCAAAACAATCTGCCAGAACTTTTAGAAGATCTACCTCTGCAACTACGACATAATATGCGGTTCATGCATGATGGGGCTCCGCCACATTTTAGTCTAGTAGTTCGAGAACACCTAAACAGGATCTTCGAAAATCAATGGATAGGAAGAGGAGGACCAGTGGCTTGGCCTCCTCGAGCATAGATTTTTTTTTGTGGGGCTATCTAAAATGTTTAGTATACGCCAATCCAATACAAAATCGGGAACACTTATTGGAACTGATTAACTTCCATTATCGCGAAATAAGGAATAATGTTGGCGTCCAGATTCAACAATCTACAATTAAAAGATGTAGGGAATGCATTGCAGTAGAAGAAGCTCATGTTGAACCGACGTACAAAATGAATCAGTAAAAATATTAGATGTAAGAAAAATAAGCATTATTCTGTTAAAGCTAGTCCGTCCCTGGAAAACTAAATAAGCCGAATAAAATTAAAACGGTTCATTTTGAGGAGACTTACCTAGCAACCATCATACTGAAAAATTATTAAATTACACCAAGTACTTTAAGAATTATTCAAGATAAACCGATTTCCAGAGGCGTCCTTCAGGGGCTTATATCTCAGTAGGAAATTTTTTTATGGGAACTTGTCATATTATTTTTTCATATTCTATCCGAATCCGGGAGATTACCCACATATTCTGGGACACCCTGTATAGTAGTCTACAAAAATAATTACACTTTTTTCCCGAATCAAAGGGCGTTTAGTACCTTTTAATAACGATTACACCTTTTACCAGAAGAAAGCATCGTTTTATTATATAAATTAAAATACTACCTAGAGTCTAATAATTAATGATTACACTTTATTTCAAAAGAGCGCTTTATTAGTAATATATAAAAAATATAACACATCGTGACAAAACTCTAAACTCTACGACACAGTGTCTAAATCGAAACTTAAAAAATGGTACAATAACCTATAAAAAGTTGTGGCTCTAATTTATTAATTACACAGGCACACGAAAAAAAAAGGTCTTGTCCACCAGACGAGATAAAAATTTCCATACTTTTTGGGGTAGCTGAATCCGAATCCGGGGTTGGTTTGACTCAGTCAGGTCGCATTTCGTTCATAACCTCAAAAGAATTATGAAAGTTGGAACAATAATGGAAACTTCATATTTTTTTGAGGTTGATAACGAAATGAGACCTGACCGAGTCAAACCAACCCCGGCTTCGGATTCAGCGACCCCAAAAACGTATCGAAATGTTGATCTCGTCTGGTGGACAAGACCTTTTTTTTTCGTGTGCCTGTGTTATAAAATCCACCAAAAAGTAAACATTTTGCAAAACAAAGAAATTTCTTTAAAAATAACTAAATAATTAACAGGCCCCACATTATTATGTTATGGACTTTTAATTGTTATCAAAAACAATAGAAATTAAGAATCAGTCTCAGTTAAAATTGTGACATATTTAATAAAACCAGGCTATACCAGATTAACTCATTTCTGGGCTTGTCTGCGTGAGACAAGTTTTATTAGGTATGATTGACCTTAAACCGGCACTAACTTGATATAAATGTTAGGAAAATATTTAATCAGATCAGTCTAATCCAGGCTGTATGTGCTAGTCTAAGTTAAATGCTTGGTTTTGCTAGATTTGCTCCATTTTGACTTAGGCTGATTGTTTGTGATCTGATAAATGAAGGTATATATTACGTAAGTTAAAATCATTTTACTATGAGTTAACTTAGTGTAAACATATTTTCGATTGTTTTTAAAACTTTTTATAAAATAAATTGCTGCACATAATTATTATCGTTACAAACGCATTCAATTTGATACCTTGTGATTACTAAAATACTGAACGCATGGCAAAAAGCAGGTCAGATTTTGAAAGGTATTTAAATTGTCCTTTCAATCATTGGTAACGACTTCTTAGATTTTGACCGAGGACTATAATACAGGGTAAGACAAAACACCGTGCATTTAAAAAAAAATGCATTGGCTTGCCATTTTGTAGGAACACCATCCTGACATTTTTCGAACGTAAGATTTCATAGATATTGGCCATGCCTAATAAAGTGTATTAATCAAGTTTATCTGTGCTAACCTATCCCTCTCCTCGTGAAATAAAGAACTCTTTTATTCAAGAACTTAAATCAACGCCAAAATCAGTTGTTTGTTCACTATAATGATTGATGTGAAAAATAAATACTCCATACGGAGTAACCTAAATGTACTGTTCGAATTAAGGCCAGAGGATTGAAGTAAAATGTAAAAAGTAAAGTTAAAACAAGGTTTTAAAAATGTTCATCCAATCAGTACTTTTGTTAGACGCATTTCAAAGTATTTCTGTTGTCATTTTTGACATGAATCATTATAGTGAACAAATAACTGATTTTGTTGTTTATTTAAGTTAAGAATAAAACCACTATATATGTTTTCATGCAGGGCGAGTTCTTTATTTCAGATGGAGAGGTATAGAAGTTAGCAACAAACTTGATTAATTAACTTAATAAAATAGAGCAAATTGGTGTAGAAACAAAAAATTTAAGTTAAAATCATCGTAGATATTCTCGAAATCCCAAAAACGTCCCGAGGCATGGTCAATATCTATGAAATGTTACATTAAAAAATATCAGATTGGTCTTCCTACAAAATGGGGAGCCAGTAATTTTTTTTTCAAAATGCACGACATTTTGTTTTACCCCGTATTATAGCCCTTGGTCAAAATCTAAGAATTGTTCCAATGATTCAAAAGACGATGAAAAGGCATTTCGAAATATGGTCTGCTTTTTGAAATGCGTTCAGTATCTTAGGAATCACAAGGTTTCAAATTTGACTAAAAAATGCTCTTGTACCGATATTTATGTGCAACAGTTTAATAACAAATGGACTGAACGCAAATCTAGAATAATTTAACTATTTCTTGGAATACAAATTTTGCACATATACTTTTATTTTAAGCCAATCTTTATTATTTAATATACTTGGAAATTGGGATTTAAGAACTTCACATTCATTTCTTTTGGGTGGCTTCTTATGTTTTATGTGTTTTCTAAAAAAGTCAATAGTAACTTTTTTTTTAAAAGCATAGTTTCCAAGATACTTTTTGCTCAAGGTATTATTTTCCATGACTCGCTTTTATTTATTATAACAATATAGTTACCGATTCTAAAATTGTAGCCATTTACAAACTGCCTTAATGCACAACTCCTTAATATTCATAATTATAATTATTTTTTTTTACAAAACTGCTTATTGTGAAAAAAATACCTCTAAAAATAATTAAAATACCACTAAAATTAAAGAGTATGCCGTGAAACAATTGCATTTCTTGTAGCATGACTAATTTTGTACATTTTAAGAAGGAAATATATTAGTTTTAAAGTTTAAAATTGATGCTTATTCTTAATACTGTGGTGCTTTAGAAATATTGGTCTAACATAATTACAAACGTAAAAAAAAAAACCGAAGACTTTCCCCAACTTTTCTTTTTATTCGTATTTTCACCACAAAATATACAAACTCTGAAAATTTTATCAATTTTAACCCTATAATAGGTAAATCGAGCCAAACTTTCCCCGAACACAATAAAGAATACTAAAACAATAAAGGAAGTCCGCTAACGTCTATAAATAGATTGCGATGTTGCCAAATCTATGGCGCGATAACGTACGAAACTTAGATAAAATATACTCTGCATCGTATATTAATTCAGCGCCTCTGTCGGAATTTCGCTGAACTAAAGTTGTATATTATTTTACAAATTGCAAACATTATCGCGTCCGCTCTAAATCAAAAATCCATTCAAATCTCTGGAATCTCATTGGATGGCGCTAAAATTTTTTTATATTTGAAATTAAGGGGCGGGAATCCTTATAGACTTGCGTAAATATTAGCTCGAAATTTTGGCGGGAACCGTGTTTTACATGGGTTGACTTTATCGCGTCCGATATTCGGACGTAATAAAGCGATGGACGCAATAATCAATGGTACGGGGAATAATAGGGACGCAACAATGATAGCGAAATAAATATATATATATATACCTTCACTGCTAAATGTTTCTTTATCAGCATTCTGTTCATCCTCCAGAAGTAGAATGTCGTCAATGCATTCTGGATACTGTGGTCCAGAAAACCATTTAAAACCAAGCGTTGTTTTTATTTCTCCATGAATTTCAGTGGTTTCTTCTTTCCAACCGTAGTTTTGTGTATCGTAATAAGGAATAATTTGCTGATGTGCGTTCTGCCACATATGTGTAATATAAGCCGATCTTAATATTTGTTCTTTCAACTCGGCTTGACTTGGTGGCAATTTAGCTGCATCGTATGATTTTATATCATTTTTTAAGGTCGTTGCATTACGATCAAACGTGCCATCGAATATGTTTAATCTTACGTCATTTATTGAGACATCTCCAGCATAAGCATATAGGCTACAAACAAACTTCTCTATATCTTCAAAAACCGATGAAGTATTTAAGTTCGGAAGATCGCCTAATTTATATAGACCAGCTCGAAATAGATTCGCATTTTTTAATTTTTTATTTGTCAGCATACGGAAAGGAAGTAATTTGGCTTTTCTGTAAAAACACGGATTATAATCATTACCAGTGATTGCATGTAAGCCTGGCCATGCATCGACTAAATTTACTGCTTTTTTTTGTAAAGCTCGATATATTTCGTTGATGTTAATTATACGAGGATTTTTCGCGCTACCGACTTGCATAAATACAAAATGGTTTTTCTTTAAATTCTTCATATGATAAATCATCAAAACAACGACATCGGTATCATTAGCTTTGATGAGAATAGTTTTTATGTCATCAGACTCTAAATTACACACGTGAAATGGTATTTTAGTGTCTGCCTCTATATGATTGGTTAATGAGAAATGGTCAAGTTTTTCTCTCACTGTTACATAGCCCTGAGAAGATCCAAATCGATAAGAAGTATACCTATAACATTTGACATAATTAACATATAATTTTTTAATTGTGCCATTTGTTTTGTCAGCATATTCTTCACCCATATCCTCCTTATTCCAATCATCAAGTAGAAATTCCACCAAAGATTTTTTAAAATTAACATTTTTTAAATCTTTGGTGAAATTTTTACTGCGGATTTGTTCTCGCTGAGTTATGACAAATCCGCGTTCATCATTACACTGTCGAAGTTTATGTTGATAATCTTTGATAGTAGGTACGTCTGGGTATGTATCAAAAATAAGATGAATTTCTTCAGCGGAATGAAGATGGAAAATGTATCTTAGAATATATTTCGAAATTGCACCATAGGTATCTGGTAATGTATTATTGTTAAATTTGTTAAAGAGAAAAAATCCATCAATTATTTCTACATCATATTTGGGTGGTTCGTTACCGTGTACTGCACATTCTTCAAGAATTTTCTCTAATTTCGATTTTACCGTGGTATTTATGGACCCGTCCGAATGACAAAGTGCAGCTGGTAGATGTGACAATGGATATGTCAAAACCGTTCGCATATCTAAATTTTTCGTTAACGAAATCGCTAATAGCTTTCCGAAAATGTCGCGTTGTTGTTGTATCTGAACTACTTTGGTGTCTTTTTTTTTTATTTTTTTTGGGACAAAAGTTGCAACTTTCAATTGTTTGATAGGTTGATCAAATCTATCTACATTAGACGCACATTCATCAATAAAAGATTGGCGAGCTTTTTGTCCAAGTTTCTCAACATTGGTGAGGAAATTTAGAGCTTCATTAGATGCAGCTTTCCCAGTGGCAATATTAAAAAGAAGCGATTTATCGAGTGTGTCATCGAAAGGATTAATGTTGTTTTCAAAAGTTTGCTTCAGAAGTTTTATCTGCTTGATGCTATTCAACATATTTGACGGTACTAAATCGTAAGTTACGTCCTGTTTTTTTTTTAACCAACAAAATCACACACGTAACTTATGATATAAGTCCTGAGGCCATGTGTAATACACCATCGCTGTCTTGCAGCTATGTTGTCTGTCATATGCCTCAAACCAGCTGGGCCAGCTGCATCAGCATTGATAGTTTCTTCTAAAACCAAATCAGTTGGTTGACGAGAAAAATCAATCGTGGTTCTTTTGATACCAAAAAACCATGCTTGAAATTTTCTCGTAGAGGGTGATTTTTGCCGATTTTCAATAAATTATGAACATATCTGGCCAACCAACGACTATAATTTGGTTGATTGAAAGCGAAAAATATGTTGTTGATGAACGGTAAAATATTGACAAGAAGCTCAAAATCTCCGCTACGCACAGCTCTTGACAACAAATGATAATAATCTACAAGTCTTATGAATATGCAAAAAAATTGCGCGGTTTTACCTAATTCTCCATCGTATGCTTCATCTTCAAATTTTTTATAAGCTATAATAAATTTTCGAACACAGTCATCGGATATTTTGCCATTCACAAGCTTTTTATGTTGCATTTCCGTAAGATATTGATGTACATCACCCAATATACCTGTGGATTTTTCAGAAAAAAATCGATCACACAGCAACATTCGAAGGCATAATGCCATCATAGGGTGTATTCTTTTGCATCTATTAAAATGTTTGCCAGCAGTGAATCCACTTACGGAACCGCTTGCCAAAATTCCAGCATCAACCAAAAGATTTGTCAATCCGCAATTGTCGATAAATTTCCCGATGGAATGAAAATATGCCATTTGAACGTGGAACATACCTAGATGTACAAAAATAGAATCATATTGGGGAATGTACATTGACTGAATTTTCATCGCAATACAAGCGATATTGAGGTCATAAGTAACTTCAATATAATCCTTGCCTAATTCTTCTTTGGCTTTCAAACAAATATTTAGGGTCTCTTTTACCACCGAATGGTTAGTTGGTGAAGCATTTAAATTTTGGAGATAAAAAACTTTTTGTTTTGGCGAATTATCTATAATTATTTCGTTATTGAACCCGACCCACATTGGGGTATTTGGTATATTGGCTACGTGACTAAACATCCAAGCGAGGTCCAAATATATGTATTCGTCTAGATTTACATGCATTTGGCCAAAACATTCATCATGTTCCTCTAACAATAATAAATTTTCAGTCATTTTTAATTTCTTACAGAAAGGTTGTTTTTCAACTTGCTGAGAAACAAACTTTCTTTTCCCTACGATAAAATTTATTTCATCCAAGTCAATGATGGATTCAACAGAAATGTTTTCGATGGTATTACTTATTTCGTCGACTTCTATATTTTGGGATAATTCATTGGTCCCAGAAGAATCTTGTATTATCCTACTCTACTATAAGGCCTTGAGTAACTTACTTCTTTACGACCTCCTCCTCAAGGCAGCAATCTTTCTTCCTCGGGGTCCTCAATACCAGTGTATTACACCTATCTTATTTATCTTAAAGGCAATAATTTAAAAGGGAGCACTTCTTGATTTCATTGTATATCTTTAGTTAATTATTTTTGTTGGTTATTAAACCTACTATAAAAATGTAAACACCAAGTCACTAAAATAACACTCTATATTCAAAAGAAACTGTACGGGAGCCAGCAATTTGTACATGAAATTCGTAATTATTAAAACTTCACTACTACTAAGACAAAGATATTTTTCACCGACACTTACTCAAATAGTGCTTGCTCATTATTTTCGCTTTTCGTTTAGTCAATTCTAAAGTTTACCGAGTCACGTCAAAAGAAAATGTTTTAATATGAAATCCGAATTGAATTTACGCGAAATCTTAAACTAGCCGCAAGTATAACTGTATTTGTAAATTTTTCTTACTTAACCCGACACTATTACTTATGACCGCTCCGACTCAGTCATTTCTCTAGTGGACCGTCTAAACCGAACTTCTTGACTTTACTGACTTGACCGATTTGACTGTCTTTCTGTTACTCCCTTTTTCAAGTAAAAACCCTGCGTTTAAATATACTGTGGTACTGTAGTGTGGAGCGCAAATTTTTCATACGAGCCCTTGAATTTAGTGGTGCCGTGTGATTATTTTGCAGCCGACACGAATCCTGAATTAAACCAGTTCTCTTTACACTAAAATAAATTTTAAATTATTTATCCGAAGTTCAAAAAAAGATATTTCTATTTCACTCTGAGACCTGCCTAAAAGAGGCCAAAATGACTGTTTCGAAGAAATTATTTTGTTGTCAAAATCGATATTTTTTTTCCCGTGTAGAAAAGAAATAAACTTCGCTTCAATTTTTATGTAGGACCGTGTGCAAATCCTTGAACTGTACACTTAAATTTTTGGGGGAGAGGGCATTTTTGTTTTCCTAATAGGCGACCAAAGTTTAATCTCTCATTTATCCAGTGGTAAGCGGTAGCAACCAGTCGATCTAAGAAGTGAACTTGGCAAGTAAATAAAATAATTTATAATTATTATTTTTCTTCAATTAAACATTTTATTTTGTTTGGTGAATTTAAAAAAAAAAGGAAATGTGTTGTTCTGTTTTAAGATTTACATTTTATTTAACTTAAATAATTTTCAGAATTCTTTCAGTTCAGATACTAACTCGTTTAAAAATATTTTAAAAGTAAATCCTATTTTATTTAAACTTATAGACTTCCTCTTTCTGTCTTATTATTTTTATAATTTAAGATATTAGTAGTATAGCAATGTTAATACTAACCCAAAATCCCATAAGGATTAACATTGCGCTGAAATCTGCATTTTTGGTGCCATTTTAAGGCGTGGTCACTTGGTCCGGCGCGAGCCCCAGAACCGCGGCGGAGGAAGCCTCCACAACAGGCGTTGAACGCGCATGATGATAGAAGGCGATACCGCGAGACCCTATGCATAATTCGCGAGGCTAGCTCAGGCAGGTTAGCGACCCAGAGCGGTGGTCACCCGATGGTTACCCGATGATCGCCCGAGGGTATCCGATGTCGGTAATATAGGACTCATCTTCCTAACCTGAGTGGCGCCCCCTGGTATTATCGCCCTCATTATTTCAAGATTCTAACCCAACTTTATGACCCATGGTCACGTATTATTACATTTATAGCGGAGGAGAGATGACGTACCACGTTCTCAATAGTACCCAAATCCAAGTACCTAACCTGAACATCTATCTAAATAATCAATATTGAACAACATAATGAATAAATAATAACAGAAAAAAAGTTTGGGCAGTCAGCGGGAATTGAACCATAAACCTCTGGGGTCGAACCTCAAAGCCTTGCGAGATACGCTACGGGAGCATATACCTTAAAACTGTTAAACAATGTTCGACAACGTGAAACCACGGGGGCACATCTGAATAGATTGCTGGAACAAAAGGTCCTTAAGTGGGATTATGGTGATATTTTATAATGTACAAAATTAGGGTAAACCAGGCTGTCTCATATACTTAGTAAAACAAACTAATTGATATCTGAGTACTACCTGAAGTTAGGTAACCAGTGTTTCACATAAAAATAAATATTATAAGCGTAGGAAAATATTAACAATCTTGTGCATTCACCTATCTGTTATGCAACGCGAGCATCAGCTTTCAATATTATTTTACAATCATTACCCGAAAGGGATGCAACGTCTCTTATAGATAGATAGTATAAACTAAAAATCAGTAATTAGCCGAAGCGTCAAGTCTTTTAGCCGATAATTAACAACAAAGACATCAGATTTAACAAAAAAAGTATCGTAATATAAACTGCTCTGTGGGGAATCAGATTAAACGTATTATGAACCCTGTCCAACAGACCCTGTTCCCCCGGAACAGACCTGTTCCCCTGGAACAGACCCTGTTTCCCCGGAACAGACCCGATGAACAGACCTGTTCCCCCGGAACAGACCCTGTTTCCCCGGAACAGACCCGATGAACAGACCTGTTCCCCCCGGAACAGACCCTGTTGGCCTGAACAGCCCAGTTCAACAGACCCTGTTGGCCTGGAACGGCCTCTCTGTCACAGAAAACAACCCCGATAAAGAAACAAAGACGGTTATCCCCCTTAAACATAAATTGAAAATTAAAACAAAACAGTTAAGTACATCAAACAAATATATTACCAAAAATATATAGGTATACACCAAACAATACATACAGGGGCGTATTAAAAGTAGTTTTGTATAAAAAAGGAACATTTTACCATGCACAGTATTAAAAATAAATTATCTTATTATTATAACCAAAAACTTATCAGTCTAACTAAAGAATGATTGCATACGAATTAACGATTATAGAAAATTACCAATTGTTTAAAATCATTTAGGAAGCTAGCAAAGTTTGGATAGCTAGCCAACCAAGTCAAGTCAAGTTCGGGTGTTTTGCTTTATTTAGGATTCACAAGAACACCAATATTATTTTATAATCATTAAAAGCAAAAAATGTAACATCATTATGCAAACCACTAATTATACACGAGGCTTGTCTAGATAATGATTTATTTATGCTAATTGGCTACAAGTAATTTACAACAACAAATATTGGGTCATTTATATGCAAAAATGTATTTCTTGAACAGATAATTACTTGCATAATTTTATACAAAAATCTATACAGGGAAGATATAAAGTAAGTATACAAAGACCTCCCAGATCCCCCACAAATTCTCTAAAATATATATTCACGATGAAATTGTGGCCTTTTAAGAACACATTTAACACAATGTTATAAACAACTGATCATATAAACAAAGCCATTAAATGTGTAAATTATAAGCCACACTGTATATTTCATGAAGAAGAAAATTATACATTATTGCTGTTAAATATCAATAAGCGTCAAAGATCTCGTGCCAAAAATTATTCAAACAAACGGTCAACTATCACTACTAAACACATTGTATTTTCTGCAAACATTTGATGATGTTAAAGAACCCAACATTTTGACTAGTGACTATGTTTTAAGTTGCAAATATTACCGAAAGACACAATCACAAGCCATTACGTAGGGGCTCAGTATCTGTTTTGTGCGTTGTAGAGGTCCCATTGCATTAGGAATTAATGTAATTTATATTTAAATTCCAAGTACTAAAGTCTCTAAATATTCTTTTTTAAATTTTTGAAAAACCTCTCAGTGACATCTTAAATAGTGTAAAAAATATAATTTATATGCTCCAGAACTAAATATATTATACCAACAAGAACAAACTTATTACCAACCTCGTATAAAATAATATAAATGATTATTATTAGGAACTTATCGACAGGGTGAT
The DNA here is from genome assembly GCA_963920685.1 of Polydrusus tereticollis. Classification (NCBI taxonomy): domain Eukaryota; kingdom Metazoa; phylum Arthropoda; class Insecta; order Coleoptera; family Curculionidae; genus Polydrusus; species Polydrusus tereticollis. The sequence continues at coordinate 53,218,050 of OY987335.1, read as the reverse complement.
TAGAATTTAGCCTAATAATACCAAAACTCAACTACAGTGTAGTGTAAGAACAAAATATATCCTATTATTATATAAATATATTTATTAGTTTCTTGTCATATTCGTACACTCAGTATATTTATTATTATTAAACCTAACATGTAGACCTAAGGTAATTAAGGTTATTGATTTCGTAATTAGTATAACAAGTAAAATAAGCACTTTTGTAATGGGTACATTTTTGATATGAGAAATAGACATTATTTTTACTCGAAAGAGGAGAGTTTGATTTATCGTAAAAGGGGGTATTAAAACCCCCGTAACTCCCTTCATTACATGGCGATCCTGTCTACGAACCAAATTTTGAGCATTTGAATATCGGCGAAATGGGCAAGACACAGAGCAAGGAAGAAATAATAATAGCACAAGCAGGGAATAGCGGTGGCCAAACTAACAGCCCCAGTACCCATGGTTTTGGCTCTATCCAAGATATCCTAAGTACATGCATTATTGTGTTGTTGGCAATTTTCTTTAGCTGGTGTATATTTAGAAGAGTCACAAAAGCGATGGTACAGAGAATGCGTGCAGAAATTCGGGAAGAAATCGGGAGAAGCCGAGAAACAGTTTAAATAAGAAGAGGAACATTTTAGGTTTTTTAGGTTACAATAAAAATATGGTTTTTAAGATACAAGGAACATGGTAAATTTAGTGGACAAGAAATGGGATGTCGGTACCTACTGAATTCATATATTTACTCGATGAAGTCAAAGTATTCAAGAGGAATTTAGTAAAGGACAATACGGAAATACGGCAAAAAGAGAAATATAATCTACGTAAGCTAATTAAATTTAAAAATTATACATTAGAATTAAGAACTATTAGGGAAACATTTAATAAAAAATCAAACGAGCCTAAGGTAATTAATACAGTTAGGGAATATATTCAGCAGATAGAACAATATTTAAAAGCTTGTCAAGGTGTTTTACAATCTAGGTTAGGGGATATCACGATAGCGGGGATAGAAAGCGAAATTTTGGTTTCCTCTGACTCAGATTCAGAACATTCTGACGAAGTCAAAACAGCAAAGATGGCTCAAAAATTCGATCCCAAGACTGCATCAGGCCTTCTACCAGTTATGGATGGTTCTGAAACCGTAACCTTACAATTAATAAATGGCATTGAGTGGTATGATGCAATTTTGGATGATGCGGGTAAATTATTGTTAACCACATATGTACTAAAAACGCGTTTATCAGGAAAATATTAGGTTAAAATCATCCTATGCTTCAAACCAATTGTTAGTTACAGATCTTAGGCGGCATTTTATTACAAAAAAATCCGCGACCGCTTTATCGTCTCAGCTAAATAACATAAAACAAGGGTCAAAGTCGGTAGAAGAGTTTGGGAAAGCGATTGAAGAACTGATGGTCGACCTAACTATATCTCAGTTTGGGGGAGACTCTAGAGGGATGGATATTTTGAGGCTGGTCAATGAGAAAATCGCTATAAGCTCTTTTGCTAACGGTCTTCAAAATTTCAGTTTGCGGACCATAGTGAAAGCGCGAAATTACGATACTCTTAGTGAGGCAATTGGTGGTGCGAAAGATGAATATCTAGGCGAAACAAATTCAAAACCCTTATTTCATATGCGAGGTAAAGGCAATAGTTGCTCACACCATTATTATAATAGACGCGGACAAAATACAAACTTCCGGAGTAATAGGGGTGCAAACAATTTTGGTGCTACCACTAACAATTTTAGGGGGCATTTTTCGCGTGGTCAGCAATGTAATACTAATTTTAGAGGGAGAGGTGCTCGCTCTAATACTAATTATTATTTACCACGGGGACAGTATACTAGAGGACGATTCTTTGGTAATAATTCAAATCAAAGAGGGTATTACATGAACTCTGAAGAATTGGATAATACCAACGGTAATAATAGCGAAACATTTTTTCGAGGCCCATCTGAGTAAAAATGCAAATTTTCCTGACCCATTTATATCTAATACTAATGGACTTAATTTTTTTATGTAAAATATAAAAATAAAAATTTAAAATTTTTACTTGATACCGGAGCTTCAATAAGTGTCATTTTTAAAAACATCATAGACAAAACGGAAAAAATTAATTGTTTAAAGAAAATAAAAATTAACGGGGTCTCTGGGACAATTATTTCGCAAGGTTCGACAAATTTATTATTACATATAAATGGTGCAAAAGTATGTCACGAGTTTTTGCTGATCGATAGTTTTGAGGACAATGTACATGGTTTAATTGGAACAGATTTTTTTATGCGATACTTGGCAAAGTTAGACTACGAAAACTTTCTTTTTTCATTTAATGTAAATAATAAACAAATATTAACGTCTATTCACTCGAAACATGAGAATTATACTTGCATACCGGCTAGACATGAAGTAATAAAAAATATTTTCATATGAACAAAAATGAAGAATGCGTTGTAATACCGGATGAAATTTGTGAAGGTGTATTTGTTGCAGGAATTTTGGTAAAATCAATTTCTAATCGGATTCCGGTACGAATTCTCAATACACGCAATCAAGATGTGAACATAAAAAATTTTGCTCCAAAAATTGTGCCTTTATACTATTATGACATATGTCAGTATAACCCAGTCCACAAAACTGTAAACAGAGTAGATAAATTGTTAAACACAGTAAAATTAGATCATCTTGAAAAATCACAAAAATTTTCTTTACAAAAGATTTGCTCTAAATATTCGGATGTTTTTCACTTAAAAGGGGAAACTTTAACTACTACCAAAATTTACAAACAAAAAATTCATCTACAACCTAACACAAGTCCTGTTTATGTTAAACCTTATCGTTTACCTTATTCTCAGAAAACGGAACTTAACAACCAAATTGATAAAATGCTCCGCGAAAAAACAATTGAAGAAGCCTCTTCTCCCTGGTCGGCCCCTATTTTACTAGTACCTAAAAAAGCCGATGAGCAAGGAAATAAAACGTGGAGAATGGTAATAGATTATAGAAAAACGTTAAATTCAAATATACAGGATGATAAATTTCCATTACCGTGTATATCCGAAATTTTAGATTCGTTGTCCGGGGCAGTATATTTTTCACATTTAGATTTATCGCAAGGATATTATCAGATTGAGCTAGAAAAAGAAAGTAGGCCTTGCACGGCATTTGTAACTGACCAAGGACAGTTTCAAATGACTAGACTGCCAATGGGGCTTAAGATAAGTCCTAGTTCTTTCTCTAGAGCGATGTCAATTGCTTTATCGGGATTAACTTATTCGTCGTGTTTTGTTTACTTAGACGATTTAATAATTTTCGGTAATACTTTAGAAACTCATAACAGTAACTTAATAAAAGTACTGCAAAGATTACGCGACGTTAATCTGAAACTAAATCCTGAAAAATGTGACTTCTTGAAAAAAGAACTTTTATATCTCGGACACGTCATTTCGGCAGACGGTGTTTGTCCCGATCCTCAAAAGGTTCAGGCTATACAAAACTATCCTATACCAAAAGACGAAAAGGAAGTCAAGAGGTTTGTGGCATCAGCAAATTTTTATAGAAAAAGCATAAAACATTTTGCACAAATAGTTGCCCCATTAAATTATTTAACGCGTAAAGGTGTACATTTTCAATGGACACCAGAATGCCAAGAAGCTTTTGAAATTCTAAAGCAAGCACTAGTGAGCCCGCCAGTGCTTCAGTTTCCAAATTTTTCTGATGATAACACTTTTATAGTGACATCAGATGCTTCAAATAAAGCTTTAGGAGCTACTCTCTCGAACGGAGATGGTTCGCCAGTGTCACATATTTCTAGACAGTTAAATAAGGCAGAGGTGAACTATCCCGTTATTGAAAAAGAACTTTTGGGAATTGTTTTTGCAGTAAAAAGTTTCAGAAATTACCTATTTGGTAGAAAATTCATTATCTACACGGATCATAGGCCTCTTGTTTACCTTTTTGGAATGAACAATCCGTCTAGCAGACTTACCAAATTTCGATTATTGTTAGAAGAGTATGATTTTGACATTAGATATGTAAAAGGTAGTAATAATGTAGTAGCAGACGCACTATCTAGAATCGAAACTACATCGGAAGAACTGAAACAAATGGCAAACAGCGTGTGCAACACAATGTTTGTTATGACAAGGCAACAAGCTAAGAAAGAATTAAATAAGCAGAGTTTTGACAGTTCCGTACACGAACGGCTTGATCACCCAGGAATGGTGGAACTTTTAAAACCGCAGAAAAATTCTTGTGAAGCTTATTGTGTTTCAGAATTAGAATTTAATAATTTATCAAAAAATAAAAAATATGATTATTGTACAAGCCATATAATTTTTTCAGAAAAAGAAAATGCTTTAAAAATTAAGAATTCTCGATCGACGTTCGCATGCAGTGCATCGTTGAGAGAACTTAAGAATATTTGCATAAAATATAAGGTACCAGAAATATATATTTTAAAAAATAATAATAATGCGCAATTAATAAATATTATAGGTAGGGATCCCTCAGAATTAAAAATGGCTAATATAAAAATTTCAATTATAAAAGATGTACAAAAAATATCTAATATAGAAATGCGGCAAATAATATTAAATGATTTCCACATTCTACCGAGCGGCGGTCATACGGGCATTAACAGAATGTATAATAACATAAAGAAGTACTATTTTTGGCCAAGTTTGCATTCAGATGTTAGCGATTTTGTAAAACGTTGTGATCATTGTCAAAGGTTTAAACATTCTAGGCCTAATATTGAGCCGATGTCAATAACCACAACTGCTTCTTCCGCTTTTCAAAAATTCTTTTTAGACCTTGTAGGACCTTTGCCGGAAGACATATACGGAAATAAATATATATTAACATTGCAGTGCGAGTTATCGAAATAAAGGTTACCCTATCCAAAATAAAGAAGCGAAAACGATTGCAAAATCTTTTGTGGATAACTTTATCTTAAGATATGGGATACCTGAGACAATTGTGTCAGATCAAGGTACAGAATTAATAGCTACAACTCTGAAGGAAGCTTGCAAAATTTTACAAATTAAACAACTTGCATCAACAGCTTACCATCACCAAACACTAGGGTCGTTGGAAAATACACACAAAAATCTAGGCGCTTATTTACGAATACAAATAGCAGAACACCCGGACAGTTGGAGTTCATGGGTTCAGTTCTGGTGTTTTGCATTCAACAATACTGTTCACACTAACACTAAATACACTCCATATGAACTTGTGTTTGGTAAGCAATGCAAACTCCCTTCAAATATCGACACGGGTACTGAACCATTGTACAATTTCGATAACTACCCACTAGAACTAAAATATAGACTACAGAAAGCTTGGGATGATGCCAAAAATAACCTCATTCAGTCAAAAATACAACGAAAAAAAGTCACGATTCTAAAGTTAACGCGAAACCTTATAAAAAAGGCGACCAAGTTTTAGTAAAAAATGAAACCGGGAATATACTCGAACAAATTTTTAACGGTCCATATGTGGTCGTAGAAGATAAATCACCAAATATTGTTATTTTAGTAGGAAATAAAATCAAAGAAATTCACAAAAATAGAGCCAAATTGTACAATAATAGTAACCAGAATTTCTAAAGATAGATACGCTAAACATTTTTTTTCTTGTTTTTTTTTCGCCGTAGGAGGTGTAGTGTAAGAACAAAATATATCCTATTATTATATAAATATATTTATTAGTTTCTTGTCATATTCGTACACTCAGTATATTTATTATTATTAAACCTAACATGTAGACCTAAGGTAATTAAGGTAATTAAGGTTATTGATTTCGTAATTAGTATAACAAGTAAAATAAGCACTTTTGTAATGGGTACATTTTTGATATGAGAAATAGACATTATTTTTACTCGAAAGAGGAGAGTTTGATTTATCGTAAAAGGGGGTATTAAAACCCCCGTAACTCCCTTCGTTACAACAGACGCTTTCGGTTTTCAAGCGACGCACAAATAAAAAATAATCCACATCGTTACTAACAAGTCCTCAGACGTAAAATTATAACAAATTTGAATACATAAAAATGTGTGAAAAGGGCTCTCCGTTTAAACAGGGGCACGACGTGAACGTGGCCCTTTGAGCCCCCATTCGATTTTTATGGAAAAACGAAATTTCAAAGCAAACCATTTTAGAGTGGCATCATTTTTTTCGTTAACTGATTTGAAATCAGAAAACAGTTCTATATATAACATAATATATGGCTCTTTTAATGTTATACAGGGTAGTTTATAATATGTGTATTAGTATTATGGCCTTCTTTTTACTGTATAACTAATATGGGCTCTTTTAATGTTATACAGGGTAGTTTATAATATGTGTATTAGTATTATGGCCTTCTTTTTACTGTATAACCAATATGGGCTCTTTTTAAAAGTTATACAGGTTAGGATATAATATGTGTGCGTTAGTAGTTTATTCTAGTAATAAAAATAATTTTAATACTAATAATAATATGAATAATTATAATACTGATAATATGAATGTTAATGCCATAATAATATGGATAATTATAAAACTAATATTAATGTGAATACTAAAACTAGTCATCCACATGCATAAGTGAGCAATGCCCCCATGGTAATGTGCAGGGTGAAGATTTCGATATTTGTCGCTTATCATCATAAGGGCTGAGACCGATTTTAGTTTGTTTTATAGTATGTAGCTCGTGTTTTTGGGACCTAATTAGGCGCTGTGAAATAGGCTTTTCCAACCAAGTTTCAAGGCAGGTGACGTAATCTTCAAATGTGATTTTATTTTTAATAACAGACCTTTTAATGCCCTTTATCTTTTTGGTGACGCCCAAGTTAGATAAAACCATACCAATCTCCGCCCGCTCTTTGTTTAAATTCTCTAGTTTTACCCGTTCTTGCACAATCTCGTCTGGAGTATAAAGCAGTTTAATAGCATACATTTTAGACCTAAGGCCAACAAAATGGGTCATAATGCGGCCATTGTTCTCATCTTTCATCATTCCCAGCACCTTTTTGTTCACTTGTGGAATCGCATAAACGTTATCACGGGCATAATCTGAGGTATCAAAATAATCGTTATAGTCTCGTCTCATATCTGATACACATCATGGTTTTTAATTTCATAAATAAGACTATCAGTGTCTGTATACAATACACTACAGGTATCAAAACGCGGAACCATGTAGGCATAGTGAAAGTCATAAATCGTAGTCTTTGCCAAATCAAGAATACACATACCAACATAAATCGGCTTATTAAAATAAATTTGCGTTTTTGCAAGCTCTACAATTCCTAAATTTTCAGAAACAATTGTGCTGCTTTTAAATTCTGGTCTGGATATTAAGGCTTCTGCACCATAGCGGCTGTCCCATTTTGTTATAAGTTTAACGTCAGAGTGGTTCCGGATATTCTCCATCGTCTTTCCAAATACGGCATTGTTCATAAGTTTAAAAAAATTCTTTTCAAACTCATTCTTGGCATTTTGGCGCAGCCCCGTGTTGAGGTCGATATATGATTTTAACCAAGGAGATTGTTTAAAGGTTAATATTCGGTGTATTTTGCCCAATTTTGCTCCCAAAGTTAGAGCTTGCTTTAAGTTTCTATAGTGTATTACGTATTCTGTTTTATTGTGCAGCGTAGCCAAAAGTTTCTCATTCTTTGCCCCGGGCGGTTTTTCATGGCTAGGGCATAATGGAAAATCGGAAAACTTATCATGCAAATTCTCAGGTATTTTCAAGTCCACTTCCAAAATAAACCCTTCGGTAGATTTATCTGAAATTACACTAATGTTTAAGTGAGATATCTCGTTTTCTGAAAGCCATCTAAAACCGCCATAAGGTAGATATTGCGACATTGCCCAGCCGTATTGATTATTGACATCAAAGTACATGAGATAGGAGCCTTCTTTAGTCGGGTCATAATTTGGCATGTACTTGTTGTTGGCTTCTGCATACCTCTTTGAACACTGACTTAGCCCCCCGCGAACCCCCTTTTCTATGAATGTTAACATCCCTAAATCAGTAAGCAGCTCAAGTTTTATCATATCTTCCCGATGAATTAAGAGGGATAAACATTGCCACGCATATCCAGGTAGGGTATACGACCATGCGGGATCAATGTCATATGTCCTATGCGATATATCCCTAAATGCCTCAAATACATCCGTTAAAAGCATTACATCCGTTTTAAGATATAAGTCAGAGTAGTCTTGCATGGTACGGCAATTAAAAGTTTGCCAATCTTTCTGCGCATTTAAATATTGTGCGTCACTTATAGCTACATCTTCTAAGCTGTTATAAAACGCCTCTTTAGGAGGAAGCTCATTCTCATTCAATCTTTCCCAAGCGTTCATATAATCATAGGGGAAAACGCCCTTTCTGGTAAGTAAGTTCAATTCTTCCCCCAGGTATTCAAACTCTGCTTTTAGGTTAGGATATTCGCATAAGTATGATGCAAGCTTATCCAGACCGCTAGCAAGAAAGCGAAAACTATCTATAAATCGAAAATGAATAGTACTATCCATTATATGCTTCGTAAATGAGATGTAATTTTCTTTATTTATAGGTAATATATCAATCTTTCCCTCTATTTCAGATAGTGCCCGTATTATCATGTGTCCATCATAGCAACTCAAGTTATGGAATAGAACAGGTATGGTGTGTGAATCCTGGTACTGTAGATTGCAGTGCTCATGTGCAGCGTTTCGATACTTTCCGGTCAAGTGTGAGTGATCTCTAACACGCTTATCGTCTTCCGTAAATGGCTTCTCACATATATGGCAGTGAGTAGCGGTTAAAAAACTTTGTTGTTGAGCAGGCGTAAGCGGTTCAATGGGCAAATCACATAAAAGGGCCGTCTCGACGTCTTCAGCAAATTGTTGAAGCTCGCGCATGAACCACCGCATACAGTCTTGGCCTGTGTAACTTTTATAAAATGATAGAGAATCGTCATAATTACATTTTACATAATAACCGACGCTATAAGGGACATGCTCTTGTTCCTTTTGAGTGTTTTTTTCTATATCATCGACTACAGGCACTAGCAAGCTTTCCGAGTCTGCGAATATAACAAACGGGACTTTTTCCTTATGTTTAAAATTATTAAATTCCAAAATATTATTGCCTTCTACAGGCATCCGAGGTATTGCTAAGGTCTTGTTTTTAGAGCATTCGGGCGTGTGCTTATCTAGTGTTATCTGCGTGCGGAAATAATGAAGGCAGCGATCACAAAAAAATTTTCGCTGTCTATTAAGACTTAATTGCTTTGATAGTAGGAGTGAAAGGTCTTTAATCCAAACAAAATGGTATTTTATAGGGCTTAAATCAATATCATCATCTGAGGAAAAGTAGCTGTCTTGTAAAAGTAGTAAGTTTATATGGTTAGGATGCTTATTTTCAGGTATATAATATGGCACAACCAGATAATTTTTTCCAATTTTTTGTAGTCGATATACGTTAACGGATATTAGGTTTCGCTCTTCAAACTTTGAAATTTGATTAATTGTCATGGGAAACTTAATACCTTTCAAGTTTAGAACTGACTGAGGGTTTGGATAGGACGATGTTCGTTCAGAATGCTTGAAAGCGGGATATAAAGCGGAAACAATGGCCCAAACAAAACACATGTCATCAGTATTCTGAACATTAACACATGCCTTTTTCAAGGCAATTTGTTTTGGAAGTTCGATATAAGTTCCAACCCGAAGAGGATTATAATGATTAATAGACACCATTAAATGTTTTTGCGTAGTGCCCACCCAGAATTTCTTTCCTGGAAAGTGTCTAATTCATCCAAAATAGGGTTCTTAACATGATTGGCAAACCACTCATTTAAGTTTGTGTTGCCTAAAATAGAGGCATTCGGAGTAGTAATGTACTTTGTATCCTTTAAAATTTCGTCTGCTTTACTAATTTCAAAATCCCCACAAAGAGTGGTGTTAACTTTGAGGGCAGTAGTTTTTTTTAATGCGTTTTGAATTCGCCGCTTAAACAAAGCAGCACAGTCCTCTAAAAATGATCGTACATCAGTATGATGTTTGTTAATAATAACACCCGTCCTGATTCTCAATTGGAATGCCGAACCTAAGTCGTCCCATTTAACCCTATGGGTAGCTGTCTCAGCCCGACGTACACCGCTTCCTCCACCAACCTTTTTATCCTTTAAATGTCTCTGAAACCCCTTAATCTGGGCTAGACACGCTATTATATGAAACTTTTCGGCCACTGACTCAGCGCGATTCAAAAGTTTATTTAAATTGCGAATTGCACGAGTACAGTCCTGCAATATCTTACCGCATGTAACCGTTGTTAAGTTATGGGTATCCATCTGGGCCCTAATTAACTCGACGTACTCACTTGGGAACGGCATTTTTTTTTTTTTGCTCTGTAACAAAATAAATATGGCTCAAAATACGTCTGCCCTCTCTAACGTACAAAGACAGAAGGGGGTCTGGAGCTCCTGCGTCCTGCCTATAATGTTCAGAAAAGTAGCATGCCTTCGAAAAGATAAGGCGCGTTCAGAATTAATATTCAAGGTTTAGTATGCAGTAGATGTATATACAACAAGCAGTTTTACGCGTTATTATTTTTAGAATATATTACCTGCCGGAAACACTAATATTTTACTGACTGAAAGTGATACCTGTGATAAGTTTAATCGTTGCAAAAATGTATAACAAAAACAGTCTCTAAAAATTTTATCCCCACCACGTCACAACCCTCCCAAACTACTATATTATTATATTATTATCCCTAAACAAGTAGTCTTAGTTGCTCTGGTGAAGCGATCACAATGCCTAAGAACTGTTTTTGGGGTAGACCTTGCGACTGTAGCGAGTGTCGTCCAGAATTGTTGAAAAAATGCGAGGTATGCCGTGATAACGATGGATATATAGTTGATGGCGTTTTAAGGACTGACCGCAAAAGAATAAAATACTATGACTTTAAAACGTATTGTAAAAGCTGCCATTATACGAATATTGGGCGGCGCAACGATGCATATTATGAAATATTCAAGGCTGTGGCCCAAGGGCAAAGTCCCCAGACTGAAACTGAAATAAGGGAACGGCTTCAAAGCTGTTTCCGATCTGCCTCTAAAGGATTTACTGTATCCAACTCACACATAATCTTTACTGCTAGATTTAATTCAAAACAGGTGGAAAAAATGATAACTTTGGCTAAAGAAAGGGACGAGGGCGACTTAAAGATCTGGTTTGAAAACCACGTACTTGATGAATTAGTTTCACAAATTCAAAGCCACCCCGAACCTATAAGTTTCGTTTACCTTCAATGCAGCGAGAGTGGGGATGAAGAGAACACTGATTTAAACGAGGATGCTTAGTAACTCAGATTGATTGATCTATGCCCCCAAAAGCAGTGGTTGAACAGTATAAAAATGATGGAATTTAATGTAATAGCTGGGTTTTACAGGACGAGCCATCTAAACCAAATTGCGTTGCAAATGTAAATCATCAAACGCTATACCTCCGTTAGAAAACGACCCTATTATTTTGACCTTGAATTGAACAGTACTATTCCTCCTACTTTGAATGATTTAGAACTTGATTACGATAATGAGGTTAATAAGTTAGTGGAAATGTTTAAACAGTTAGAGAGCGATTATCATGTACCCGTATTACAAAGCGGAAAATGTGAAAATAACTCAGGACGATATTTATGGTATCGAGTACCTTTATGGCAAAAAATCTTTGACCACAACAAAAATACCCACGTCACCGAATACAACCCCACAGACAAAAACCACGACTATACCTACAAAAGTTACAACCACCCCACAGACAAGAACCACAACTATACAGACAAAAGCTACAACAACAATCCCCAGCGTACCCCCGACCCCTGACGCGCCCTCGGTACCCGATGCGGCGCAGTTTCCGACTCTATGTGACTTGGACTCAAAAACAAATAAAGCTTATTTAATCGTTAAAAACAAATTATTTATTTTTTATGAAACATTTGTTTGGATGTTGAATTTAGAGACGAAACAAATTTCGAATACCCCTTTTCTATTAACAGATTATTTTAAATTTTTGCCAAAAAGTTTTAAGAAAATAACTGCTATATATGAACGTTCTAATGGAGACATTGTATTGTTTGTTGATGATCTAATTTACTTTGTAAAGTACGGCACGTTTGAGTTAATAAAAACGGAATCAATAGATAGTCTCGCTGCCACAAATGTAAAAACCAGAGTTCGAGCTGTCGTGAACACAAACAAGGGAAAAACCTATTTATTTTTCAATGATATTCTAGTATGGGGGATAAATGAGTGCATGTTTAAACCAGAAGATTACCATATAACGTCAGAATTATTTAACGGAATCCCCGCAAAGATAGACAGTGTATTTCGTTACACCGACGGCCGCCTTTATTTTATTCAAAACGACATGTTTTTTGAATATAATGAATTTACCATGGGCCTAATTCACACCGGTAAATTGGATCTTTTATTTTTTGGTATATCTTGCCCTAATGTAGGCGTTTTGGTGCAGCTTAAAGATTTATTACATAAGATTGTATCTCGTAATATAAAATTTTAGTTATGTAAAAATAAATAAAATGTATATTATTATAAACCTAATAAAAATATATTATTATTATTAGAGCCCTCATTTTCTTTAATCAACCTATACCAAACCCTTTTTTTTTAATCAGCCTATGTGCCAAGTCCTATACAAGTTGTAAAATAAATTACTTTCCCTATATCTTTTTCGATGCAAACGGAGTGTTATGGCCATTGTAATTTACTAGCTTGCCGCCACTTGTTAAATTAACTTTTAAGACGCACTGGCGTAGAACAGCTGTTTTAAAATTAATTATATTTGCAGGATTATTTGGTCTATGGCTCTATTAAATAATGCTTTATTTAACTACAAGTTTGATTGCACAGATATTGTAACGTACATACTCAAGTTACAAGAATTGAGTTCTAATATTTAAAAAAAGATATATCGGGTGATCTATATAAAACTCCGAATCAAAAGAAAAAGCAATATAATATTAAATGTATCGGATATTATACTGATAAAAACCCACTTGTAGATAAAATGTTAAAACAAAATATAATACAGGTATGAAATAAAATTAAAAACAATTTTCATTTCTTTTAGGGCTGTTTTTTATTTATTTATTTATTTATTGTGTACAACTATTACAGGTCATTGCCCAATTACAAGTTGCGTTTATAACTATAATCTTAGAACTAAAGAAAAGGCTTAAAAATAAAATGTCAACTAGGTAAAAATATCAGAACAGTAACTTATCTAAAATCTAAAATACACCCATTCAAAGATACTATACATTTTAATAGGTAACTAATTTAACAATAGTATGTTCACAAAACCTGAAGTATTTAAGAGACTTGTTTTAATATTTCTAACAAATTTTTTAAAGTTATCATTAAAAATGTCACATACTGATTGAAACTGATTATAATTTACTACCATTGTTGAAATTGGTGATTTTTTTTGGTAATTAGTTCTGGGTGTTTTAAGAGTAAATGTACGATAACCTCTCAGTCTAGTCCTATAGGGAATGCAGAGTGAAACTAGATTTAAGGTAGTCCCATCAATAGCAAGATTGTTAAATATTTTATATATATAAATTATACTGAAATAAACTCTTCTGCTGTACAATGACATTAAGTTATATCGCTCCAAGTTCGATATATAACTGTGGCTATGTTCAACTTTTAGGATAAAGTCAGACAGCCGAAGAAATTTTTTTTGTATTTTTTCTATCATTTGTATGTATTTAGTGTAAAGAGGTGACCATACAACACTTGCATATTCCAACTTAGATCGAACCAAAGCATTAAAAAGAACTTGTAGGGTCTTTTTAGATTTAAAAGATTTTGAATTTCGGAACAAAAAACCCAAATTTTTATAAGACTGAGAAGTTATTTCAGTAATGTGTTCAGCAAATGATAGTTTAGAGTCAAACGTCACTCCCAAATCGTTCTTTAAGGTAACGCGTTTTGAAAAACTAATACCCAAACTACTTGGTGCAAATGCCTATATAAAGTAGTTGTATTCTACATAATAAGAAGAAGAAGAAGGGTTCATGAATTCTTAATAAAAACAATAGCTTATGTGGGTGAGTGTCTATATGAGGGGCGTTTAAAAAAATGACCTAGGTATTGTTGTGGTACTCGACCTTGAAAACGACTATAAATAGCGTGATTTTCAAGGGAGAGACCAGTCAGTGCAGAACCATAAATGAGCAAGTGTCTAGTGAAATATTGTTGAGCATTTGTTCCGGCTTTAAAATCTGCATAAGTCTTTTTCTTTGGACGACCGTCACCAAGCGAATTGCCAGTTGATCTTGGAGATTCCGAGACCTGGGTGTGCCAAGGCGGCATACGTGAACCTGAAGTTAAAAGCAAGACGTGCTGAAGAAGCACCGGTGGAGGACGCCGTAGTCGAGCCCGATACTGTGAGGAAACAGTGGTTCCTAGTCGATCGTAATTTTAAGAGGAAGTACGACAAGAACCGGTCATCGCCGAAGTTGCCAACACTGGACTAACTGTGCCATAACCGCTGCAACGGACGCCATCGCCAGGGAGGCGTGTACGAGAGTTTACCACCTGGGCATAACCTGCACCAGGTCGGCAAGAAGAAAAAACCTAGTGGCAAAATAGTTTTAAGAGGAAGTACGACGAGAACCGGTCATAGCCGACGTTGCCAACATTGGACTAACTGTGCCATAACTGCTGCAGCGGACGCCATCGCCAGGGAGGCGTGTACGAGAGTTTACCACCTGGGCATAACCTGCACCAGGTCAGCAAGAAGAAAATACCTAGTGGCAAATTAATTTTAAGAGGGAGTACGACGAGAACCGGTCATAGCCGACGTTGCCGACGCTGGACTAACTGTGCCATAACCGCTGCAACGGACGCCATCGCCAGGAAGGCGTGTACGAGTATATACCACCTGGGCATAACCTGCACCAGGTCGGCAAGAAGCAAAAACCACGTGGCAACGTGATTTTTAGTCAAATTAATAGAAAACCGGCGACGCCAAGAGCTGGACGTCGAGGCCTGACCTCCAGCATCTAGTGCCGATACCTAAAAGATAAATACAAGGACCTACCACCTGGGCACAACCTGCCCCAGGTTGGCAGCGAAGAAGCTGTGCGTGGCAAATAGTGGAATGGCCGAAAATATGGCTTTACAATGTGAAACCCCTCCAGCCCTGACGGCTGAGGGCGAAGATACCCAGGACATGCTCATGACTACCGAGGCCGACCCCAGGAAGAGACCTGGGGCGGCTTTAAACTACCCTACACAGCTCGCCGCCCCTGAGATAATGAATAGAGCTAGCCGTGGTGCTTCCAGGGATATGCCCCTTGAAGAAGGAAGCGAAGGCGAACTGTGCCAGGACATGGCGCCCAACTCGATGACTTACTCAGACAATAGGAGTAACAAAGAACCCTGTGACGACGTTAGGCCCTTTGGCCTAAGCGATCGCAAATCATTTACGTACCTACCCATGGAATGCCCAGCTTTTAACACAAGAGCGAAGCGCCGATTATGGGAGGAAAAATATAGAATGGACGTGGAGATTCATAGCGAGTCTGAAGAGGACTCGGATGATGAGTCCGAAGATACAACGATGGACGAGCAAATACCCTGCAACCAAGAAGCTTCGTTTATGATGAAGGAAATTCAAAGAAGAATTTCAAGGAAAGATACGCCACCTGAAGAACGACGGATGCCGCCTAGTTTAGATGAAGAACTAAAAAGGCCAAGCTATGAGGACAAACCTAGAGGTCCGGCGCTGCCACCGTTAAGTCGGCAAATTCCGCCGACTCAAGGGGGAGTCCGGCAGAAGCAAAATTATGAAGGGAAAATTAGAGGAATGGTGCTACCACCTATAAATGAACAACCAACGGAGCCAGAACAAGATTGGCAAGCCATGGAAGCGTTAAGGTGGAAAACAATGGAAGGATTAGCCCAATCCATAGGGCAATTAATAGATAAGCCCAGGAGAATGACTCCGGCACCGCCACCTAAATTTGCAGGAACCGACACGGAGGACCCGGTGCTATTTTTAAAACATATGCAAGCATATTGTATGGAGAGTGGAGCACCGGCATACCAATGGACGGACCTGGCAATTAGACAAATGACGGGACAAGCAGCCATCCGGATGAAGATTTACGCAGGAGAACAAATTACTTGGAGGCAGTTGCAAGAGGCGGTGCTGAGAGCATACAACAATAGTGAATGTGTGAATCACTTACGTGCAGAGCTGTATGGCCAAGACCAAGTTAAAGGAGAAGGTGCGGAGGCATTTTTGATTCGCAAGAGGCAAATTTGTCAACGGATAAACCCGAGATGGCAGGAAGAAGAAGTGGTGCCGCTACTGCTGAGCAGACTAAACGGTCCGTTACGAGCTGCGCTACGTACATGGAACTGTCAGAGCACTGAAGAACTGTTAAACGCTGCAATTACGGTGGAACGGGATTGGAAAAGTTCCGAGGTGTACACCGCACCCAGAGTAAATTTTAACGCTCAAAATAGCAGAGATGATGGTGAAAATAGACAGTTGCAGTACCGAGGCTATCAAGGCGGTCGAGGCTACCAAGGCCGATTGCAGTGTTTTGGCTGTGGAGGTGCCCACTCACGTAGAGACTGTCCGGATGAAGGAAGAAGACCTCAACAACAGGGAGGTCAGGCGCAAGCACCAAATAGGCCACAGTATAGTAGAACATGGGAGAGACGGGATAATCAGAATACGAATAGGCAACAAGCAAGCGTAGTTAAGCCAAAAAAGCCGAAATTTATATTCCCAGATGGATCACCTGTGGAAATGGCCGGTACCAATAGGCATGGAGCGATGATTATGCGCGCCATGCAATACCAAATTGATCATCCTTCTCAAGGAGCAGACTATAAACGTCAAGCTCTAAGAGACGGAATGTGGTACGCGTTGCACGCGGATGATGAAGACTATGACCAAGAACTCCTACGTAAAGAGTGTGGAATCCGAGAAGGAAATGGAAAAGGGAACATGACTGAAGAAGAGGAAGAAATAGACGACCCAGAGAGGGTGCTATTTAATTTCCGGAACAACGATTATATTTCCTGCGTTGATGACCTGGCAGATCCAGAAAACCGACACCCAGTCCAGTCAACAAGTCAAACTGTTGGCAACCAATCAACGAGAGTTTCAGCCGCCGTTAAAAGTGAGGAAATAGTCAGCGATACTACTTCAACCGATGATGACACAGAAACAAATGAGGAGTCGCCGATGACGGAGATCCGGAGAGACCGGAGACAACACCGACGAATGAGACGGTTTAGACAGCGTCATGCCTCACCCCCAACTTCAGACTCGGAGGAGGGCGTGAAATTTGATAAAATGACTTGTGCAGCTCTGTTACGAGCAGAAAATGAAGAATGTGCTGCTAACCAATTGCTGCAACTAGAAGAAAGAGCGAAATACGAAGTTTTGGAGCCACCAGACGCGGTCCAAGAAGACGAGAGAGTTAAATGCGAAGTTTTGGAGCCACCAGACGTGGTCCAAGAGGACGAGATTGATATAATCTCGCCACCACCAGAATTTGAGAATAAAATTGAAATTAAGGAGGAAGAACTGACCGAATCAACGACCGCCACAGCTGCATGTTGTATCCAACCAGTTGCAGAGATAGCGGAACCAATAGAACCAGCTTTGACGGACTTAAAATTAAGAAATGGACAGGAAGCCCAACGTCCAGGAGAAGATTATATAGGGTGGACAGTAGTCGCGGTAAAACGTACGCCACTGCCAGAATCCGACCCGATAGCGGCTTTTGTAGAGCCACCGGTCACCGATTTATACCTGTGTCCTCCAAGCTTGGAGACCCGGTATGACCAGCAAGGAATCCCCTGGAGATATGTGCCTACCAGAATCCCCGCACAAGTCCAGCTCCATGGCCAACCCCCTGAAACACATGAAATTCCGGCCCCTCAGCCCGAGGTCGCCGAGGTACCATTAAGGCAGCCTAAAGAGAAGCCACCAGACGTGGAGGAAACTACGGCCCCTCAACCCGAGGTCGCCGTAGCAACATTGAGGCAGCCGAGAGAGAAGCCACCTGAGGCCTCCGAGGAGACCCCCAGGTCGCCAGGAAACTACCCACAGGAGGCCTATACCAGGTCACCTGCAGAAGTACCACCAAATGAAGATAGAGCCATGGAGGTTGAGATATCGCCTCGTTCCAGAGAGAAGGAAAAATCTTCCCTCAAAAGGAAACTGAAGAAATTTTAAATATGTTTATATGGACTTTGTTATTTTTTGTAGTGTTGTTTATGGACTTTGTTATTTTTTTTTATTGTTGTTGTTATAAATGATGTCTGATCGTGCCAAATGGGTACGGTCAAATAAACATACCGTAACAAATGCTCTTCAGAGGGGGGGTGTTGTGGTACTCGACCTTGAAAACGACTATAAATAGCGTGATTTTCAAGGGAGAGACCAGTCAGTGCAGAACCATAAATGAGCAAGTGTCTAGTGAAATATTGTTGAGCATTTGTTCCGGCTTTAAAATCTGCATAAGTCTTTTTCTTTGGACGACCGTCACCAAGCGAATTGCCAGTTGATCTTGGAGATTCCGAGACCTGGGTGTGCCAAGGCGGCATACGTGAACCTGAAGTTAAAAGCAAGACGTGCTGAAGAAGCACCGGTGGAGGACGCCGTAGTCGAGCCCGATACTGTGAGGAAACAGTGGTTCCTAGTCGATCCGAGGCGTTCGTACCTAGAGTACGGGCAAGTCCGAAATTTAATTTTAAGAGTAAGTACGACGAGAACCGGTCATCGCCGAAGTTGCCAACACTGGACTAACTGTGCCATAACCGCTGCAACGGACGCCATCGCCAGGGAGGCGTGTACGAGAGTTTACCACCTGGGCATAACCTGCACCAGGTCGGCAAGAAGAAAAAACCTAGTGGCAAAATAGTTTTAAGAGGAAGTACGACGAGAACCGGTCATAGCCGACGTTGCCAACATTGGACTAACTGTGCCATAACTGCTGCAGCGGACGCCATCGCCAGGGAGGCGTGTACGAGAGTTTACCACCTGGGCATAACCTGCACCAGGTCGGCAAGAAGAAAATACCTAGTGGCAAATTAATTTTAAGAGGGAGTACGACGAGAACCGGTCATAGCCGAAGTTGCCGACGCTGGACTAACTGTGCCATAACCGCTGCAACGGACGCCATCGCCAGGGAGGCGTGTACGAGTATATACCACCTGGGCATAACCTGCACCAGGTCGGCAAGAAGCAAAAACCACGTGGCAACGTGATTTTTAGTCAAATTAATAGAAAACCGGCGACGCCAAGAGCTGGACGTCGAGGCCTGACCTCCAGCATCTAGTGCCGATACCTAAAAGATAAATACAAGGACCTACCACCTGGGCACAACCTGCCCCAGGTCGGCAGCGAAGAAGCTGAGCGTGGCAAATAGTGGAATGGCCGAAAATATGGCTTTACAATGTGAAACCCCTCCAGCCCTGACGGCTGAGGGCGAAGATACCCAGGACATGCTCATGACTACCGAGGCCGACCCCAGGAAGAGACCTGGGGCGGCTTCAAACTGCCCTACACAGCTCGCCGCCCCTGAGATAATGAATAGAGCTAGCCGTGGTGCTTCCAGGGATATGCCCCTTGAAGAAGGAAGCGAAGGCGAACTGTGCCAGGACAGTATGCTAATATCGTTTTAGGAAAATAAATGTTGAAGTACAATAAATAGCATAAATATGAATGGTCAATATTATAAAAAATTTTTATTCAAAATAAAAAAGGTTACCTTAACTTTCGAGTGTTTTAATACAGATTTTACATATAGGTACACAATTTTGAGCATCACGCTTTAAACGTATGCACTTTTCAAAGCAGATGTTTAAATTTCTTATAAACGATATATTTAAGAAAAAGTTGTCCGTAGAAAACCCTTGCGATAATTTGTTTAGGCCCTCTGGTATAGAATCATTATAAATAAACGAAATTTCAAAAAGCTCTAAATAATTTTCAAAATCAATCTCGGGTACCGATAATAGTGTCTCATTTTTAAGGTTATATGTAAAAATTTTTTCGCATAAATGACAATTAAACATTTCAAAATTGTTCATATAAATTCAATTTTAATAAAAATATAAAAAAAATAAAAAAACAGTGATAAAAATTTTATAAAATAAAAATAAAACCAACTTACCCCGCTCAAAGTATAAGACAAATACCTTTTTAAGTGAAATTAAAAGGATATATATACTAGAGGTCTCCATAGAGTGAATGATGCAACAAAAAGGTAGGGGAGTTGATATAAATATATGCAACAAACGTTCAGAAAGTTAGTTTCTAGTTGATACTATACCATACTAAAATGGCATCAAAAATTATTGTTGTAAACGGGTTGGACTTGGTAGAGGGAGAACATTACAGAATTCTTGACATTGAAAACAAGGACGGTGCCTACGGGGTTCAAACTGTGGTTTATCTGGAAGATGATAAAATGGTATATCTTCCTAAGAGAATGTTAAAAACTGATACTGAAGTGGCAAATATATGTTGTGGGCAAACATATCTTGTTAGAACAGGACAACATTATGTCGAAAAATATGGGTGCACTACCCCTATTTTAGAGATACGCAAGTATTGGGAAGTAAAATATTATTTAACTTTTACGCTTGAAATTACAAAGGTTCGTTTCTTTTCTTTCAGAATAAAGTAGCCAAAATATCAAATAAGTGCTTTATAAATATTATAAAATAAATTGATGCATTAATATTATTGCTTTTTCTTGCTTCAGTCCTTAGTTTTAATTTTTAAAATTAAAAAGGCTCTTATTTTAAATATAAATATATTTTATAACAATTAATTATTAATATTTATAAATTAACACAACATTATCTCCTGGATCGGCCCATGCAATTATCATGTCCGCCATGCATGGACCGTTCCAAATTTCTACAAAATTTTCCGGCATCATATAGGGTAGGTAACCCTTCGAAAATAAGCACACAAACTAAAAGGACGTAATTAGAAAATAAAATAAAAATATTGCTAAAACTTACTGCTATACCCGGAAACATCATATCAGCAAGCTGCTGAATATAATTCATCAGATGCATAACTAAAAAATTATTCAAAATAAAATTTGAACAATGCACTATAAAAAGAACTTACATGCAGAGATGGTCTTTATATTTTCAGAATTTGTTCTGCTACTATAAAAGAAAAACCCTGAATTAAAAAATTAAAAAATTTTAATAATAAAAGCACTCACCAGTCTACATTATTTCACTTTACTATTAAACGGGACTTCAATCTATATTTATATAAATTATTCCTACTATTATAGAATTAATTTTTATAATGCATAAATATAGGTCGATTGGAGTACGTACTAATTAATTCAAACACTAATATAATATCGTCATATACAGGACATTTTGAAAATGTAGATAATAGGTTTGTTTATTTTTGCACTGATTTTAAATAAGTGGTTCATACCCCCCTGTATACAGATCCCATTAATTGATTTTATTCGTGCACATTATGCAATAATTATTTTATTAAAAGGATAATTACTTTAAATACAAAGTTGCATTTAAAGCGATCGGCATACAATGTTGTTAAAATTTTAAATACCAATTAATCAGTTATATTAAATACGCTAATAAGGTAAAATAATACCAATTATGCCTCGTGTTGTGCTCCAATTTTATCTAATTATTTATTGAAAGATAATTAATTATGTATTCTGTTTTTTATTGCACGGTTCGGAAAACATATCCTAAAAGTTGTTTTTTACGGTGAAGATGTACTTAATATAATTCAGAAAATGTCTTATTTTCACCGATATGACTTTTATATATTGCTATAATAGTGGATTTGACTTGAAAACTGCATATATTTCTGAAATAAATCGATGTTATAAAATTACAGATATGTCTTTTTATTTTACGCTGATTTTTTTATTCCTATAATGTGATATATACCAGGATGATAGTAAGTGATATTATTATGTTGTGAATAAAAAAGTTTTAAAATTGATTGATTTTTATTTAATTATACAATCATGAATGGTATTCCGCTAGGGTGTTTATATGGGTATTTTTATCAATGCGATGTGGGGTGAATGCTGTTGGGATCAGGGGTGATAAAATAGGGGAATGATGGGTGGAAACCTATAACAATTGGGTAATTATATTATAAACAGGTGTGTGAAGAAACAGGGGATAGTTGGGTGATTTTAACAGGGGCTGTTGCGGGGGGCAGGGGGGATGTTGACCAGAGTCTGTTGGACCGGATCTGTTGGAAACGGGGTCTGTTGAACTGGTATTATTAGGCTAAATTCTAATCACCCTGTTGATAAGTTCCTAATATTAATCATAAGTATTTATATTATTTTATACGAGGTTGGTAATAAGTTTGTTCTTGTTGGTATAATATATTTAGTTCTGGAGCATATAAATTATATTTTTTACACTATTTAAGATGTCACTGAGAGGTTTTTCAAAAATTTAAAAAAGTATTTAGAGACTTTAGTACTTGGAATTTAAATATAAATTACATTTATGTCTTAATTCTTAATGCAATGGGACCTGTACAACGCACAAAACAGATACTGAGCCCCTACGTAATGGCTTGTGATTGTGTCTTTCGGTAATATTTGCAACTTAAAACATAGTCACTAGTCAAAATGTTGGGTTCTTTAACATCATCAAATGTTTGCAGAAAATACAATGTGTTTAGTAGTGATAGTTGACCGTTTGTTTGAATAATTTTTGGCACGAGATCTTTGACGCTTATTGATATTTAACAGCAATAATGTATACTTTTCTTCTTCATGAAACATACAGTGTGGCTTATAATTTACACATTTAATGGCTTTGTTTATATGATCAGTTGTTTATAAAATTGTGTTAAATGTGTTCTTAAAAGGCCACAATTTCATCGTGAATATATATTTTAGAGAATTTGTGGGGGATCTGGGAGGTCTTTGTATACTTACTTTATATCTTCCCTGTATAGATTTTTGTATAAAATTATGCAAGTAATTATCTGTTCAAGAAATACATTTTTGCATATAAATGACCCAATATTTGTTGTTGTAAATTACTTGTAGCCAATTAGCATAAATAAATCATTATCTAGACAAGCCTCGTGTATAATTAGTGGTTTGCATAATGATGTTACATTTTTTGCTTTTAATGATTATAAAATAATATTGGTGTTCTTGTAAATCCTAAATAAAGCAAAACACCCGAACTTGACTTGACTTGGTTGGCTAGCTATCCAAACTTTGCTAGCTTCTGTTGTGGTATTCGCCATGTGGAAATCGGCTATAAAAAGCGCGATTGTTTTGGAGCTCGATCTTGGGAAACGGCTATAAATAGCGCGTTTCTCAAGACGGAGCTCAGTTGGTGTCGTACCTTGCAAGTGGCAAGACGTGCTGGGCCTTTGTCACTGGCTAAAAGCGGCATGGAGGTTTTATTTGGGGGGAAGTCCCTTGGGAAACCTCAAGTTAGTTTGGCGTGCTGATGTAGCACCGGTGAAGGGCGCCGTAGTCGAACCCGATACTGCGAGGGTGCAGTGGTTCCTAGCCGTTCCGCGGCGTTTGTACCTAGGTACAAGCAGGTCCGAAAGAAGAAATATAGTGAAGAGGAAGATGGACAATTTTAACGTATGGATGCCAGCAACGTATGAATGGGACCTTCAGTCAAATGTTTACCACCTGGGCATAATACCCTGCCCCAGGTGGAGAAGCAAAGAAAACCGAGTGGCGAAGAAGAATCAGGGAAGAATAAGGTTAACAAAGAACAAAACCGCCGATGCCAGGACTGGATGATGGGTGCCAGTCCTCCGACGTCGAGTGCCACTACGGAGAAGACCTGTACGAGTATATGCCACCTGGGCATAACCTGCACCAGGTCGGCGAGAAGCCAAAACCACGCGGCGAAGTGAATTAAAAGCGAATTAAAGATGAATAAGTACGAGACCGCCGATGCCAGGCCTGGATGACAGTTGCCAGTCCTCCAGTGTCGAGTGCCATTACGAAGAAGACCTGCACGAGTGTATACCGCCTGGGCATAACCTGCACCAGGTCGGCAAGCAGCAGAAACCACGTGGCAAAATAAGTTAAAGATGATTTAAAGTTAACGAAGTGCGAATCCGCCGATGCCAGGCCTGGATGACCGTTGCCAGTCCTCCAGCGTCGAGTGCCACTACCATGAAGACCTGTACGAGTGTATACCACCTGGGCATAACCTGCACCAGGTCGGCAAGCCGTAAAAACCGCGTGGCAAAGTGAAATTCCGCCAGCCCAGACGGCAGAAGGCGAAGATGCTCTATCCTACCGAGGCCGCCCCTAAGCCGCTGCTTGGGTGCGGTTTCAAACTGCCCTACACAATATGCCGCCCCTGAGAAAACGACTGTAAGCTAGCCGAGGTATTAAGAACTTCCAGGGATAGGCCCCTCGAAGGAGGAAGCGAAGGCATCATTGTGCCAGGACACGATTTCGCTGGGAATAGCCAGTCTGTGCAGAACCATAAGACAGTAAACAACTAAATATTTGTTGAGCAGTAATTCTGGTTTTTAAAATCTGCATAAGTCTTTTTCTTTGGACGACCATCGCCAAGTAAAATTGCCAGTCGAACTCGGAACTGCCGAGCACCTGGGTATGTCAAGAGGGCATACGTGAACCTGAAGATTAAAGCAAAGCGTAGCTGAAGAAGCACCGGTGGAAGGACGCCGTAGTCGAGCCCGATACTGTGAGGAAACAGTGGTTCCTAGCTGATCCGCGGCGTTTGTACCTAGGTACAAGCCAGACCGAAACTTAATTTTAAGAAGACCAAATACGATCACCAGCCATCGCCGACGTTGCCAACATTGGATGATCCATGCCATAACTGTAGCAGCCAACGCCATCGCCAGGGAAGCGTATACAACAATCTACCACCTGGGCATAACCTGCACCAGGTCGGCAGAAGAAGAAAACTTAGCGGCAAACGAATTTTGAGACGAATAACTACGATCACCGGTCATAGCCGACGTTGCCAACATTGGATGCCCCATGCCATAACCGTAGCAGCCGACGCCATCGCCAGGGAAGCGTATACAATAGTTTACCACCTGGGCATAACCTGCACCAGGTCGGCAAGACGCGAAATCTACGTGGCAGAATAATTTTGAGGAAGAATAATACGCGAATTAGCTCCAGCCGAAGTTGCCAGCCCTAGACGGACTGTGCCACCACTGTAGTAGCTGACGCCATCGCCGAGAAGGCGTATATAACAATTTACCACCTGGGCATAACCTGCACCAGGTCGGCAAAGACGTGAAACCTAACGGCAAGCCGAATTTAAGTGAAATAAATACGAAAACCGACACAGCCGGCGCTGCCAGCATTGGACACACTGTGCCACCCCTGCAGCAGTCGACGCCATCGCCAGGAAGGCGCATACAAGAAGCTACCACCTGGGCATAACCTGCACCAGGTCGGCAGAACGTGAAAAACACGTGGCAAAAAGTGTAATGGCCGAGAATATGGCATTATACCATGAAACCCCTCCAGCCCGGACGGCCGAGGACGATGACGAATACAACATGCTCTCCACCACCGAGGCCGACCCCAGAAAAGTACCTGGGGCGGTCTCAAACTGCCCTGCACAGATCGCCGCCCCTGAGACGACGACTGACGCTAGCCGCGCAACTTCCAGGGATAAGCCCCTTGAAGAAGGAAGCAAAGGCGAATTGTGCCAGGACATGGCGCCCAACTCGTTGACTTACTCGAAACACAAGAGTAACAAAGAACCCTGTGACGACGTTAGGCCCTTTGGCTTAAACGATCGTAAATCATTTGAATACCTACCCATGGAGTGCCCAGCTTTCAATACTAGAGCGAAGCGCCGATTATGGGAGGAAAAGTACAGTGTAGACGTGGAGATTCGTAGCGAGTCTGAAGGAGACTCGGATGATGAGTCCGAAGATGCGTCAAGCGACGAACAAATACCATGTAACCAGGAAGCTTCGGTTATGTTAAGAAAAATTCAGAGAAAACTGTCAAAAGATGAAATGCCACCTGAAGAACAACGGATGCCACCTACCCTGGAGGAAGAACTAAGAAGGCCAAGCTATGAGGACAAGCCTAGAGGTTCGGCGCTGCCACCGTTAAGTCGGCAAATCCCGCCAACTCGAAGGGGAGTCCGGCATAGGCAAGGATATGAGGAGAGAATTAAAGAAATGGTGTTACCACCGTTAAATGAGCAGGCAGCAGAACCAGGACAGGATTGGCAAGCCATAGAAGCATTGAGATGGAAGACTATGGAGGGTTTAGCCCAATCTATAGGACAGTTGATAGACAAGCCCAGGAGAATGACGTCAGCACCAGCGCCCAAATTTGCAGGTACCGATACGGAGGACCCGGTGCTATTTTTGAAACACATGCAAGAATATTGTATGGAAAACGGAGCGCCGGCGTACCAATGGACGGACCTGGCAATAAGACAGATGACCGGACAAGCAGCCATCCGGATGAAGATTTATGCAGGAGGGCAGATTACTTGGAAGCAGTTGCAAAAGGCAGTGCTTAGGGCATATAATAATAGCGAATGCGTGAATCATCTACGCGCAGAACTATATGGCCAAGACCAAGCTAAAGGAGAAAGTGCGGAGGCATTTTTGATTCGCAAGAGACAAATTTGTCAACGAATAAATCCGAGATGGCAGGAGGAGGAAGTGGTACCGCTGTTGCTGAGTAGATTAAACGGTCCGTTGCGAGCTGCGCTACGTACTTGGAATTGTCAAAGCACAGAAGAACTATTAAACGCTGCAATTACGGTGGAACGGGATTGGAAAAGTTCCGAGGTGTACACCGCACCCAGAGTGAATATTAACACTCAAAATAGCAGGGATAATGGGGAAACTAGACAGTTCCAGTACCGGAATTATCAAGGCGGTCAAGACTACTATAGGCCGCAGTACAGTAGAGGACCTCAACAACAAGGAGGTCAGGCGCAAGCACCAAGTAGGCCACAGTACAATAGAGACAATCCAGAAGAAGGTAGAAGGCCTCAACAACAGGGAGGTCAGGCGCAAGCACCAAATAGGCCGCAGTACAGTAGGACATGGGAGAGACGTGAGAATCCGAATCCAAACAGACAACAAGCGAGCGTGGTTAAACCAAAGAAGCTAAAGTTTGTGTTCCCAGATGGGTCACCGGTAGAAATGCCTGGTACTAACAAGCATGGAGCAATGATTATGCGTGCCATGCAATACCAAATTGATCATCCTTCGCAAGGATCAAACTATAAGCGTCAAGCGTTAAAAGATGGAATGTGGTACGCGTTGCATGCGGATGATGAAGATTACGACCAGGAACTCCTGCGTAAAGAGTGTGGAATACAAGAAGAAATAGAGGAGAAGATACGTCAGAAGAAGAAGAAGAAATAGAGGACCCAGAAAAGATGCTATTTAACTTCCGAAGCAATGACTATATTTCTTGCGTAGATGACTTGGCAGATCCAGAGAACCGACACCCGGTGCAATCAACAAGCGGGACTATTGGCAATTTACCAATAGAAGTACTAACCGCCAATGAAAATAGCGAGGAAATAGTCAGTGACTCTACTACAACTGACGATGATACGGTGACAAATGAGGAATCACCGATGACGGAGATCCGTAGAGACCGGAAACAACTCCGACGAAAGAGACGGCTTAAACAGCGTCCAACCTCACCCCCAACTTCGGACTCAGAAGAGGATGTGAGGTATAATAAAAGAATGTGTACAGCATTATTGCAAGCAGAAAACAAAGAATTTGCAGCAAATCAGCTGTTACGACAAATAGAACAAGCTAAATGCAGAGCTTTGGAGCCACCGGACGTGATCCAAAAAGATGTAGTGATTAAGGATGAAGTATTGGAACCACCAGACGTGGGCCAAGAGGTCGAGTTCGATGTAATCTCGCCACCTCCGGATTTTGAAGACAAAATTGAAATCAAAGAAGAAGAACTGTTCGACTCAACGGCCGCTACAGCTGCAGGGTTTGATCAACCGAGTGCAGAATTAGCAAAAGTAAAGGAACCGGCGTTGACGGACCTACAATTAAGAGATGGGCAAGAAGACCGAAGGTCAAGAGAAGATTATATAGGGTGGACGGTAGTCGCGGTGAAACGTACGCCACTACCAGCATCCAACCCGTTTGCGGCGTTTGTGGAGCCACCTGTAACGGACTTATACTTGTGTCCTCCAAGCTTGGAGACCCAGTATGACCAGCAAGGAGTTCCCTGGAGATATGTGCCTACTAGAGTCCCCGCACAAATCCAGCTCCATAGTCAACCCCGTGAAGTCCCTGAAATTCCGGCCCCTCAGCCCGAGGTCGCCGAGGTACCATTGAGGCAGCCTAATGAGAAGCCACCAGACGTGGAAGAAATTACGGCCCCTCAGCCCGAGGTCGCCGTACTAGCATTAAGGCAGCCGAGAGAGAAGCCACCTGAAGCCTCCAAGGAGTCCCCCAGGTCGCCAGAGAACTACCCACAGGAGGCCTATGCCAGGTCACCTGGAGAAGAACCACCAGTCGAAGCTAGAGCTACGGAGGTTGAGAAATCGCCTCGGACTAGAGAAAAAGAGAAATCATCCCTCAAAAGGAAGTGATTTTAAAATATGTTTATTTTGGACTTAGTTATTAGTTTTTATTATTGTTGATGAACTTAGTTATTAGTTTTTATGGTTGTTTTTGGACTTAAATATTTGTGAGTTTTTAGATTTAAGTATTTTTAAGGTTGATATTATAATTACAGTATAATTGTACCAGATGGGTACAGTTAAATAAACATACCATAATTACCGCTCTTAAGGGGGGGGGGGGTGTTGTGGTATTCGCCATGTGGAAATCGGCTATAAAAAGCGCGATTTCGCTGGGAATAGCCAGTCGGTGCAGAACCATAAGACAGTAAACAACTAAATATTTGTTGAGCAGTAATTCTGGTTTTTAAAATCTGCATAAGTCTTTTTCTTTGGACGACCATCGCCAAGTAAAATTGCCAGTCGAACTCGGAACTGCCGAGCACCTGGGTATGTCAAGAGGGCATACGTGAACCTGAAGATTAAAGCAAAGCGTAGCTGAAGAAGCACCGGTGGAAGGACGCCGTAGTCGAGCCCGATACTGTGAGGAAACAGTGGTTCCTAGCTGATCCGCGGCGTTTGTACCTAGGTACAAGCCAGACCGAAACTTAATTTTAAGAAGACCAAATACGATCACCAGCCATCGCCGACGTTGCCAACATTGGATGATCCATGCCATAACCGTAGCAGCCAACGCCATCGCCAGGGAAGCGTATACAACAATCTACCACCTGGGCATAACCTGCACCAGGTCGGCAGAAGAAGAAAACTTAGCGGCAAACGAATTTTGAGACGAATAACTACGATCACCGGTCATAGCCGACGTTGCCAACATTGGATGCCCCATGCCATAACCGTAGCAGCCGACGCCATCGCCAGGGAAGCGTATGCAATAGTTTACCACCTGGGCATAACCTGCACCAGGTCGGCAAGACGCGAAATCTACGTGGCAGAATAATTTTGAGGAAGAATAATACGCGAATTAGCTCCAGCCGAAGTTGCCAGCCCTAGACGGACTGTGCCACCACTGTAGTAGCTGACGCCATCGCCGAGAAGGCGTATACAACAATTTACCACCTGGGCATAACCTGCACCAGGTCGGCAAAGACGTGAAACCTAACGGCAAGCCGAATTTAAGTGAAATAAATACGAAAACCGACACAGCCGGCGCTGCCAGCATTGGACACACTGTGCCACCCCTGCAGCAGTCGACGCCATCGCCAGGAAGGCGCATACAAGAAGCTACCACCTGGGCATAACCTGCACCAGGTCGGCAGAACGTGAAAAACACGTGGCAAAAAGTGTAATGGCCGAGAATATGGCATTATACCATGAAACCCCTCCAGCCCGGACGGCCGAGGACGATGACGAATACAACATGCTCTCCACCACCGAGGCCGACCCCAGAAAAGTACCTGGGGCGGTCTCAAACTGCCCTGCACAGATCGCCGCCCCTGAGACGACGACTGACGCTAGCCGCGCAACTTCCAGGGAAGGAAGCAAAGGCGAATTGTGCCAGGACACTTCCTAAATGATTTTAAACAATTGGTAATTTTCTATAATCGTTAATTCGTATGCAATCATTCTTTAGTTAGACTGAAAAGTTTTTGGTTATAATAATAAGATAATTTATTTTTAATACTGTGCATGGTAAAATGTTCCTTTTTTATACAAAACTACTTTTAATACGCCCCTGTATGTATTGTTTGGTGTATACCTTTATATTTTTGGTAATATATTTGTTTGATGTACTTAACTGTTTTGTTTTAATTTTCAATTTATGTTTAAGGGGGATAACCGTCTTTGTTTCTTTATCGGGGTTGTTTTCTGTGACAGAGGGGCCAACAGGGGCCGTTCCAGGCCAACAGGGTCTGTTGAACTGGACTGTTCAGGCCAACAGGGTCTGTTCCGGGGGAACAGGTCTGTTCATCGGGTCTGTTCCGGGGAAACAGGGTCTGTTCCAGGGGAACAGGTCTGTTCCGGGGGAACAGGGTCTGTTGAACAGGGTTCATAATACGTTTAATCTGATTCCCCACAGAGCAGTTTATATTACGATACTTTTTTTGTTAAATCTGATCTCTTTGTTGTTAATTATCGGCTAAAAGACTTGACGCTTCGGCTAATTACTGATTTTTAGTTTATACTATCTATCTATAAGAGACGTTGCATCCCTTTCGGGTAATGATTGTAAAATAATGTTGAAAGCTGATGCTCGCGTTGCATAACAGATAGGTGAATGCACAAGATTGTTAATATTTTCCTACGCTTATAATATTTATTTTTATGTGAAACACTGGTTACCTAACTTCAGGTAGTACTCAGATATCAATTAGTTTGTTTTACTAAGTATATGAGACAGCCTGGTTTACCCTAATTTTGTACATTATAAAATATCACCATAATCCCACTTAAGGACCTTTTGTTCCAGCAATCTATTCAGATGTGCCCCCGTGGTTTCACGTTGTCGAACATTGTTTAACAGTTTTAAGGTATATGCTCCCGTAGCGTATCTCGCAAGGCTTTGAGGTTCGACCCCAGAGGTTTATGGTTCAATTCCCGCTGACTGCCCAAACTTTTTTTCTGTTATTATTTATTCATTATGTTGTTCAATATTGATTATTTAGATAGATGTTCAGGTTAGGTACTTGGGTTTAGGTACTATTGAGAACGTGGTACGTCATCTCTCCTCCGCTATAAATGTAATAATACGTGACCATGGGTCATAAAGTTGGGTTAGAATCTTGAAATAATGAGGGCTGATAATACCAGGGGGCGCCACTCAGGTTAGGAAGATGAGTCCTATATTACCGACATCGGATACCCTCGGGCGATCATCGGGTAACCATCGGGTGACCACCGCTCGGGGTCGCTGACCTGCCTGAGCTAGCCTCGCGAATTATGCATAGGGTCTCGCGGTATCGCCTTCTATCATCATGCGCGTTCAACGCCTGTTGTGGAGGCTTCCTCCGCCGCGGTTCTGGGGCTCGCGCCGGACCAAGTGACCACGCCTTAAAATAGCACCAAAAATGCAGATTTTAGCGCAATGTTAATCCTTATGGGATTTTGGGTTAGTATTAACATTGCTATACTACTGATATTCACAATAATTACTTTATTTTAAAAAATTAATTCTTACTTTTCAACCCCTTAAGTTAAAATATTTTTCCGAAGACATTTATACAAAAAATTTTTATTTTTTTAAAAATTTATTTATGTTCCAAATTTTTAATTTACTTTAAAAATTTTATTATTTTTCAACCCCTTAAATTTAAAATCTTTTTCCGAAGACATTTTATACAAAAAAATTTTATTTTAAAAATTTATTTATATTCCAAATTTTTAATTTACTTTAAAAAATTTTTTTATTTTTCAACCCCTTAAATTTAAATTCTTTTTCCAAATATGTAAAAGAAATTATTAAAAAATTTTGTTTTTAAATTTTATTTATTTTTAAAATTTTAATTTATTTCTGATTCAAACTTCTAAATAATATCTTCTTCCCAAAAGTTTTCATTTAGTTTAAAAACTTTTATTTTATTCATTTTTGTGGAAAAGCCATTCACTTTTACAAATATTAATTTATTTACGAATGAAACTTTTAAATAATTTTTTTTTTCACAAAAGATTTTATTAAAAAAAATATTTAAGAAAATTGTGGTTTTTCAAAAATTATTTATTTTTAATTTATTTCCATTTCTTTTTAATTTATATGCCAAACATATAGATTTATTTATTTTTTTTGAAATGATTATTATTTAAATATATATATTTTTTTTTTGTTTGAATTTGCGGTTCATCACAATCTTGACAATCAGGAATAACGGCGGGCAATTGAATTTGTGAAACAATACCAACGGTATCATGCAAACTATCTTGACCGAAGTTCCTTTTGCTATCGGTGAATCGATCAAAATTATTGAATGCAAGCACCGTAATGTAATTTGCCAATCTCACAACTTCGGGTGGCAAAATTGCAGACGTTTTAATAGCTGAAGTTGCTGCCCGAATTTCTAATTCCTCCAAAACATGGTAACTGGGAGATACACCGTATTTATTCAAAATATCAATTATTTTTCTACTCCCAGATAAAGCTTTTACAGTAAAACCGAGAGTCAGATGTTTGGAGGGTTTCACCCGACCTCGGTGAACATCAAAAATTACATTTTGAGTAAGAAACTCAGCTTTCCGAGTGATTTCAGGGGAAATTTTATCAAGATTACCTGTTCCACTTAGAAGTGTTTCAAAATAGTGAACCATTTCTTGTGGTAGTATTAGACATTCGCCTTTAATTATATCTTTATAACCAATGTGGCATGATAGTTTTTCATAATAAACTTTTTTAGCCAATTGGTGCATAGCCAAAGCGGATTGAATATTATATCGCGTGCTTTCACAGGTTTCTTTGACCATATTAATTACTTCCTCGCGGTTTTTCCTAGCAATCACGTAAGTTACATTATCTTTTAACAAGTATATTCTAATTAACTTCCCATTAATGGAAGCTATTTTGGCGCGTATGTGATGGCGCATATGATTTTTTCAAGGGTACCAATTCGTGTTTACTATATATCACAATTAGTGCATCACGATATTTTTCAACGACAAAGTCGAGCATGAGATAACCGTTCCTATTTAAAACATATAATTCAATGTATTCCGATATAACTTTGAAAGCTTGTTTTCCGAAATCGATTTTGAAACTAAAATCGCTTTCTTTCTTTTTTTTGGAATCATATTTCAAGACGGGGCTAATGTACGAAAAATAACAATTTTTGTGATAAACGGGCAAAACTTTAAAAATTCTAAATATTTCTATTTTAATGAGATTTTCTTCATCACCAATATGCTTAGCTGCTGACTCAATGAAATTAGTAATTCGCAAATCTTTCGATTGTTTGAGAGGTAATACTTTTCCTTGTGAATATTTTTTTTTGGAACAAAAAAAACAAACTTCCTTATCGATGCCTATGTCGTCTAAGGAAGATCTAAGGAATAATAAAAAATAACACGTCAAATAAACAAAATTAATGGCAGTTTTCCAATTTTTAAGAATATAAGCAGAATCAGTTTAAAATATAATAAGGGTCACATCAACTGTATATTTGAGTTTCGCGCAACTTTTTTTGCTATATAAAATAAAAAAATTCTTGTGGAAAAAGATAACACCTCTATACATAGAAAATTTAAAAAATCGTTTTATTCAAAAAATTGTTTTTATACTTGATAATTGCGGTAAAGATTTATGGTAATATTACACAATAACTAATAAAAATTACAGTATTTTCAATTTTTGAGACATTAAAATACAAATCTTATTACCTGTTAACTTGAGGATTGTTGGTTGGATTATCATCTGCACTCATACTTGGTAGAACATCATCATCAATAGCAGAGTGGTTGATTTGATTGTCGTCTGAACTTGTACTTGGGCGAACATCATCATGAAAAGCAGCACTGACAGAAAACATATTACATTTCGTTATTATTATTATTATTATTATTATATTATGAGGAAAACAATTAAAAGTTCAAATAGGTACCTTTTACTTGAAGTGCTGGGCATCGCATCATTATTTGAAATCGAATGCTCCTGGGAATCATTTGCTGTATCTTTCTTGATCCTAATGAAAACCATAAAAAATTAAAAATTGTACTTTTTTGTGTTAAAGTTAGTTTTAATAATGTATTATACCTGTGCGCTTCAAGACCCTTTGGTAAGTCATCCTTAGAATCATTTTTATGAAGATATTTATCGATGTAACATTTTTTAACGCTTGTATAATATCTGTAACATGATGAATGATAATAAATTTTATCATCAATTATTCTCTCCTCAAATTCATAGGTTTTTGGCTCTTCGAAGTTATAAAATTTTGCCTCTTTAATTAAGATTAATTTATCACGGATAGTATTGGTCCGTACTTTCAACTTTTTGCCAATTTCATCCGGTTTTTGGCACTTGAAGCAACGATTTTCACTCATGATTGGATGATGTCCTTGATATTTTTTACCTACATAAATGACGAAAAGTTAATATTTTACAAGTAGAACTCTATTAGTACAATATAATTAAATTTGACAACTTAACTCTGATAAAGCTTCATTACCACAAAATATAGATAAAAGTTAATTGATATGAATAAAAACAAAAATACAAAAAGAAACACCGACAAAAAAGTAAAATACAGGGCTACCTGCAGATGTTTAAAAATTAATGTGTATAACACATAATATGCATATGTATGAAAATAAAAATAAAAAAAAATTTAATTATCGACGCTGCGTACACGTGGTCCATATACTCTCGCGCGCGTTTTTTTTTCATCCTCACGTGGAATATAGTACAATCATTCAAAAATGCATTGTTTTTAATACAAAAAAATGTACTTACGTGATTGTTTGGAGTTTTATATTTGGAAAATAACACAGAAATAGTCTGATGCAATTAACTTCAATAATTTTCAAATATAATTTGAAAATTGTCCACATTTACTGTTTTTTTATATTTCACTTAATTTATTAACTTGACGTAACTAGAACGAACTTCAACTTTAATTAAATTTTATAATACTGGAAAATCTAAACTCCAATGAATTGGAATTGTATATAATTGCACTTAAAACAATTGCGATGACAATGGTTGCCATTGCCATAGTAACTAATTCATGGCATTCTTGTAAAAATCATCCGTAATTGCATTTTTTGTCAATCATGAAATCTTTACTATAAACCGGTATAACTTAGAAATGAGTAAAAAAAATGAGTTCGAGTAAATGAAAAAAAAGTTTATAAATATCATGTATTTTCGCATGCGCGTAATTTCAAAGTTAATGCAATCGATTTATATTTTCGACGCGTCGCGTCGAATTCTTTAAACTTTGAAAAATATCTACTTGACCCCATACATTGACTACTTCTTACAGAAATCAAATATTTCTATTCGTTTTCGAGATATGGTCGTGCGGAGTTTTAAGTGAAAGACCCTGTATATATATATATATATATAATATATATATATAATATATAATGATTATATTAAGTAAAAGTAATAGTTACAATATAATCAACAATTAAATATCTGTTTTTTTCTATATTGAAATTGAAATGTTACTAACACAACCCAGCTTGCTCAACCCAAATATGCCAACAATTTCATTCAATAAATAATAACCATTTAATTTTCGATTTTCTTCAGTAATTATTCATTTCTTACTGCTGAAATTGGTTATCGTATCTTTTTGTGGCAAAAATTCTATATTTTTTGATTACTGAATCCAATATAATATAACATAAATTCAACGAATGAATAGGGGTGGAGGGTAGCAGAGGGGTGGAGGAAGGGGTAAATAGGTGATAGTTATGTATTGAAACGTTTTTTAGGTCATCAAACATCATCGTCATACATTGTTTTACTTTTAAGTCCATTTGGAACAGCATTATTGAGCCATTATAAAAAAGTCCAGAATCAGAAAATTTTCAAAGTATGGCCAAATTGTAAATATTTTTTTTTTTTTTTTTATTTTATTTATTTAGTACATACAGAAATCAAATCCAACTTGTACCTACTAGTTCTGATATATACAATTCGATAAATTTTAATATAAATATTTAACAATACAACAATACAATAAAATTAGTCTTAGTACCATGGTATAATCTATGTTATAATAAAAAGAAGTACATTAATCAGGAAATTAAAACAATTTACAAATACATCGGAATCACAATTATAATTATATTTACTTGCATGTTTGCTATTAGTTGTTGAAGATATATTACATTAATGAAATCAGTCGTTTTTTAAATGTCGCCGGAGTGCAGTTAAAATCAAAGTTTGTTGGTATATGTATGTTAAAAAGATGCATGATACGATTTATGACATCATTTCTACCGATGTCCGTTCGGCTTCTATTAGTTAAGAACATGTCATTTAAACGCCTATCGTGCGTTGGTACACGAATGTTTATAAAAGCCAGGAGTTCAGAGCACTTTATGTTATTAGTGATTATTTTGAACCCGAATACAAGTGTAAGAAAGATTCTACGTCTTTCTAAGCTATCGACATTTATTAGACGTAGGCGATCTTGATGCGAAAATTGTCTTTTGTCTATTCTTAGTTTGTGTAGTAAAAAATTCACGAATTTAATTTGAACTCGTTCGATACGCTTAACATGAGTTTGGTAAAGTGGCGACCAGATTACGCAGCAATACTCAAGGTTACTTCGCACTAGTGAGAAGTACAAAGACTTCAGTACCTCAATGTTGGAAAATTCCCAACACCGGCGCATTATAAAACCTGCCATTTTGAAAGCCTTTGCCAAAATATAACTTATGTGTTCGTTAAATCGCTATTCATAGTCGAAAATTACCCCCAAGTCATTGATTAAATTTGTTCTATTCGAGGAAAATGTCAGTCGTTTGTGATTTCTACTTAATTGGATGTCTAAAAATCAGGAAAAATGATTGACTGATGATTTTGGTTGAATTTCTGAAAAAGCCATGCTAAAGACTGAAAAATTGGATTTTTCGAGATTTTGTAGGTCACCCAGGGAAGAACGTCGTGATTCGATTTGTCAGTCAAGTGCATTTTTGCTGTCATTTTATCCAAACGAAGAGGCAGAAACAAGTTTTGGATGGGCTCCTTACTATGGCCAACAAAATGGCGGTCAAAAAACAAATTATAATCTTCCATTTGGCCTAATTCACGATCTAGTGGTTAGATCGCAACGAAATTTTAGATACATGATCTTGGCAACCTATAGAACCTAATTTTCAACCTGACTGACGGGCTCCTCACTATGGCCAATCGCCCTATGTCATTATTGCCAATAAATCTTAAAGTTGATGGGTAAAAGCAAAACTTCAAGAACCGTGTTCAGTGGAGTAATGGCAACGTTTTTTCAAACTCGACTGACGGGCAGCCAACTATGGCGTTTTTTGCACGCTAGCTCCTTAACTATATCCTCGAGGTAAATTCCACATTCTCTAGTCATACACCAGCGTTCTTTACTTACTTACCGAGCGATTTTCCACATTTTCGTTTTAAAGCAGGAAAATCGAGGTGTTAAGTTTTCGTTGGACCACCCTGTATTTATAATTTTCCATATTGAAAATCGTAAGTGCTAACTAACTAAAAAACGATTTCAGCACAACAGTCACCGCCTCAGATTTTCAGCGATTTGACCCTGAAGTAAAACGATTTTTATATTTTCTAAGCGAAAACCATGCGCCGGACGAAAGAAAATCAAGAGATCAAATTTGCTCAGAAATGAATGAAGATTTTAAAAATAATTTTTATTTAAGAAGAAAGCAGTGGCGTACCATTATTTTCTCCAAGACTATTAAATGCAAAACCCGTACAGACGCCACTGGTAAAAATAATAAAATTGTTTGTACATCAGAAAATGCTCCTTAATGCATAGAAGATGTGTACCAAATTTCATAAAGATATTATAATAGTATCACAGTTATTATTAAAAAATAGATTATTTTTTTGAAAACTTTAACACCTTGTATCTCAAAAGTTAAGACGTTTAGGACATACGTTCATATTAAGTTTTTTTCTTAAAATGTATCGGGGAATCACCTCCTTAAATATTAGCATGTCATTAAGGAACACCCTGTATATTAGCGGAATAAATTAATTGTTATAAATAAAAAGGCACCTAAAGTACATATTTTATAATCGTTTCAACAATAATAATTTCTGTGGTAAGGACCTTAGTCTTAGCGCCGAGTAAGCCAAGGGTTGTACAATTAACAGAAAGGTGTGCAACTAGACTTGCATTAGGTATATTTTTTTAGTATATTGTTCAGTATCACGATAGTGTATATGAGTTTGATCTTTGTGCAGCCTTCGTATATGAACAAACATATTACAAAATTATACATTTCTACTCAGCTGTACGTCATTTTAAGTAGCTGTCGCCGAGTTTCAGTCTGCTAGGCATGCGCAGATTAGTCAATACCAGTTTCCTGAAATGAGAAAAAAAAATTAGTACTATGATCTAACACACAAGTTGACTTTTAACGTACCGTTGTCATAACCACAACCGTTAACTTGTTAATTTTTCACTGTGGTTATTAAACGGCTAGTTAGCGTCTAGAGCTAACTTGTGTGTTTGATCATAGGGCTGAATATGAGTTAATTACATTTTTCGTTAAGAAACAATGATCAATAAAGGGCGGGATATATGCAAAGTGCGTATACAGGGTGAGTCGGGAGGAATGGGCCTAACGCCTAACTCTAAGGGTGTAATCTATGCATCAAAATAATATGAAAAAACTCCGGTGTTGTTATCCAATATTCATTTGTTTTCATATAAGGCAAGAACAAAACATTGCATTAATTTAGCTTTCGTGTAATAAATGTTATTATTGTTTGCTTTTGATTGTTGTGGTGTCACTATCCTATTAGTGTCAGTATAAAATGCTACATTAATTCACCGTTAACTTTCGGATTTGTATCATTTTAATTTTATAAAATGCCACACATTTATTCACATCTCGAATACGCCAATATGGTTTTTATTTATGGTTTGTGTAATGGGAATGCTACAGCGGCTGCTGAAGAACATCGTGCACGATTTCCACATGAAAGAACACCGAACAAAAAGGCCTTAATCATAGTTTTCAACAAACTCTGCGAGACCGGAACGCTTCCAAGCGCTAATGTAACATCCGAACGAGCCATTCAACAGGATTTAGAAGAAATAGAAAATATTCTAGCTTTAGTAGAAGAAGATGCGACGACAAGCTCACGAAGAATTGGAATTTAGTTCGGGATTCCCCAAAAAAGAGTGATCAATACGCTTCACGAGCAAGGCTATACCCTTACCGTGTACAGAATCTTCAACCTGGAGACTACGCCAAGCGTATGCAATTTTGTGAGTGGATAATTAATAATCGTCATCTTTTACCGTACATACTTTTTACTGACGAAGCTGCATTCACCCGTGACGGCATCAATAATAATCGAAACTCCCATGTATGGTCGGACGAAAATCCTCACGCAATAGTCGAAAGTAATTTTCAACACAGGTTTTCAGTAAACGTGTGGTGCGGCATAATCGATAATAATTTAATTGGCCCTTTTCTTTTGGAAAATCGCCTTACAGGGGATCACTACTTAAGTTTTTTACAAAATGAATTGCAAGGACTACTGGAGGAGATTCCTTTAAACAGCAAAATTGAAATGTATTATCAACACGACGGAGCGCCCGCCCATTTCGATCGTCGGGTCAAGCAATATTTAGACCAAAGGTTTCCAGGGGTTTGGATTGGTCGCGGTGGTCCTATTAGTTGGCCTCCTAGATCGCCAGACCTCCCGCCGTTGGACTACAATTTATGGGGTTGGTTAAAAACTGAGGTTTACAAAGTAAAAGTAGATACTAGGGATGCATTAATTGGACGCATGAGAAATGCTGTACTCAATAATAAAGAAAGGCACGAATCAATTAGAAGATCAACGCGCGCCCTTCGTAAACGAAGCAGGAAATGTTTGGAAGTTAATGGCGGTATTTTTGAAAATTTACTAAACCAATGATTTATTTAAAACAATGTTAATGTTGGATATTTTGGTTTAACAATATTATTATTTTACTTAACGCTGTAACTTGAAAACAAATGAATATTGGATAACAACATTTAAGTATTTTCTTATTATTTTGATGCATAGATTACACCCTTAAAGTTAGGCCCATTCCTCCCGACTCACCCTGTATATGTATATATTTTTTGCATATTTTGTCAATTTTATAATAAAATGCTTATTTTTCCCAAATTATTATTTTATGAGCATATCGTGTCAAAAAATTAAAAACGCCCGGTCATGAAAACTCGTAGACTCATAGGTTTAATGTCCAGTCAGACACTTGTTTCAGGGATTTTTCAACCTGAAGATAATTATATAATAATTAATATTTACATTTTGGTTACACACAAGGTATTTATTGGGGGTTTCCGGGGCTTGCAGGTATATTGTTAGAGGTTATTTATTGTCATTTAATAATGTCTTATTATTACCTGCTTAACAAACTGTATTTAAATCGGGTTGCAATACGTACTTCCGTTTTAGCTTGTCGAAATATTTCAGTATTTTCAGTGTGAAACTAGTGATTTCAAATTTGTGTTCAAAATGTCAGTGGCGAAAACGTCTTCGTGGATTAAAAAATCCTGTCTTCTGTAAAGCTTGTGCAAAACTTATTGTTTGTGAAAAGAAGTTCCAAATCGATCAACATTTGAAAACATTGCTGCATAAATCAAAGCTACAAGAAATGAAATCTGAGCCAGTTCAGCTGAGTGTAAAGAACGCATTTCAAAATGTTAGAGAAAAATTGAAATCTGAAAAGAAAAATTTTTAAGAAGACTTATGCAGGGCTTTGGTCGCAGCAAACATACCCTTAAAAATTTTTCAAAATCCGCAATTTAGAGGATTACCAGGAAATAGTTGAAACGTGTAATTTTCGTATTAAAACAAAAGTGTATAGTGTAAAAATATTCAAGAATGCACTAGGGTGTAATAACTTTTAACTCTATAATTACACTGCCCTCCCCTTACATTTTATCTATAGATGTTACTTACAGCATAGTGGTTGATTCCTCAGTTTTATCTTACCGAATAAATACCGTCCTGATGGCTTGAGTTTGGTCATTAAGTTCATTTTCTTGTTGGTTATTTTATTCCAGGTTTCCTGCCTGTTTTGGCGTGGTAGTTTGCCATAACAACTACTGGGGCTTTTGGCCGAAGTCCCTGGTTTAGCCTAAAATAAGTCAATGATCTTGCTTTGTTTGTTTTGTGGCCCGAAGCTTTTAATTAGGCTTCGTTATGATTGAGTAAAGCAGAGACGCTTACCAATTTTTAACATGTAACTTACTAAACACTAGTTATGCTCCGAGTGTATAAACTAAAGAGTGTCGATACCCTGGC
This sequence comes from Polydrusus tereticollis, assembly GCA_963920685.1. Taxonomy (NCBI): domain Eukaryota; kingdom Metazoa; phylum Arthropoda; class Insecta; order Coleoptera; family Curculionidae; genus Polydrusus; species Polydrusus tereticollis. The sequence continues at coordinate 53,176,502 of OY987335.1, read as the reverse complement.
AATAGCGCATTGTCCTTTGGCTTCTAGTTCTAGTTCTAGAACTAGTCCCACCTTCTTGTCAACTGACCTCTGTATCACCCTTCTCTCTTCGTTTTTCATCTATCCACTTTGTTTCGGTACAGCAGGACGTTCGAAAAGTTGTTTAGGATTTGATCCAAAGGAATCCCGGAGAAGTCTCTTCTCGGTCAACGTAAGGAGGATCCTTCTGTATGTAGGTTGTGTAGCTCAAGAGAGCACTTTTCTATGAGTTTTAGTATAAGTTCTTTGGGTTTTTGAAGCCCTATTTGTCGTTTCTTACACTGAAATGACACAAGTGTTGTTGGTTAGTTTTTGTGTGGAATTTATGAGTTTTCTAGCATATATTCTAGCAAGAATAGTGAAGTAAGAGTTAAATGATCTATTCAAGGCTCCTGTCTCACAGTTTTATAGCGGATTATCTAAAATATTCGCTTTGGAAACAAACGTATTTTTGTAGGTTTTTTTTGGTTAGGAAACACATGACATGCAATGTATATATTTGTTCTAGGTAATATGTCATAGGAAATCTAAAAAGGAACTTACTTTTGTTTGGTTGTCGTTATTTTGAGATGGTTTTCTCTTTGATTGATGTTTGCTGTTGTTTGTTTAAATTGACAGGTTCTGACGTACGAGTGTTGTCAAATTCTGACGTATAAGCATACAGCAGACGGTACAAGAGGTGTTTGCGATTTTCTGGTACACGTTGCCAGTTCGTTATTTTAGGATTTTTATATTACACTCAGTTATGACGTCACGAGGTGACACTTATTGATTAATGTTGGAAACAATGAAATTCCTGGATTATCCCGGTAGGTTTCAGATCCGTGAAATCATATTTTAACTTGGAAACTTCTAGATTGCGCTTTTAAAGAAACTAGTATTATCTCAGTTGATTTCTGTCCGTGCAGTTTGAATCATGGTTTATGACAGATCGTTAGGTACGGGTATTTCGCGGGTATGTGGCAACACCGCCAGCCGCCCGTTTTGACTCTACAGGAAGTGGCAGACATCTTTCTTTTTACTTGTGCAAGCGTGGTAAGGAGAAGCCCTTTTTGTACCAGGAAAAGTTTGCTGATATGTTTTAACCGTGAAAAGTTGTGCGGTACCCTTGAATATAGGGATTTTCTATCAGCAAATATAGTGGAATTTGACGGTTTAAGCGATTTGATGCTAGTATTGGAAACCGTTTTCACACCCATGTGGATTTAATTTTCCTGGAAGGACGCTACACATTCACCATAACCCCGCCTAAGATCTAAAGGTATGTTTAACTAACTTGAGAGTTAATTTTGTTTGCAGTTCTGCAAATGTACTTATATTTGATTGTATATTTTCTATGTTGTGGAGTCACCCTAAATTAGGAGATGAGTAATTATCTTCTTTTGTTTCAGGGGTTTTTCTACGTTTTTCTTTTTTTGGTTTTACTTTTTATTGTCGAATTTTTAATCGTTGACTTGGGTCTTATTGTTATCCCTGTCTGCGGTACGCTAATTGCTGCTATCCACCCAGTTCCTGTTGCAAGGTCCAGAATTGCTCCATGCTGTAGTTCACGAACGGATCATTCGATCAAGGGAGAAGGTTAACATTGGTGCAGCCTATCACACCTGTCGCAGCTCTCCAAGTCTGGTTTTTGAGAGGCCTACGAACCAGCCTTAATACAACACCCAGGAATAGCGCAAGTTTTTGCACATATTATGTTAATTTTTGAATAGTACTGTGAATATTAGTCGTATAAGGAATTACGAGTAATGAATACAGGCACACTAGTCTGTCTTAATTTATGTTGAGTTTCAACGGTTAAGTTGAACTATTTCCAAAAAGGCTACCCATTCAATCAATAACAATATTTTTTTCTCTCACGTAACTATGAATTTATAAGCTCAATGTACCATTTTTTATTTACATAACGAACCATTTAATTTACATAACCAGAGCCATATTTTATGAATTGGGTAGTGAAAGCAACGTCTTTTCTTTGATTTTATAAATAATTTATAATTTATTTTTAGTTATTTTGGTAACGTTGCACTGTAACACTCCAGTCAGAAGAAGTATGTACTACCGTGCGATTGTAACGGAGCTTGATCACGTTTTGCGCTGAAGGTATAGATAATGATATGACTCATTCATTGCAGTAAATAATAGTAACTACTCAACGTGGTAAAATAATAATAAGATATTTAAATTTCCTTAATCTAAACTATATTACATATACATTTGTAATACCATTGGTTTACATTTCCATACATAAATAGAAAGCATTATTTATGTAACGAGTCACAGAAAATTTAATTTGTTTCTTTGCACCCATAGGTCGAATTACATTTTGATTTCGGTTTTCATTTTCAGTTAATAGTTTATGGAACCGGTTGTAGTCGTGAGTAGACGCAATTCGTGATTTATTGGTTAGCTCACTATAACATCAAGACAACAGGCTTGACGTAACTTAAGTCACGTGGCGCCCTCATAATTACTTGGTTTATTTAACCCCCCCCCCCCCCCCCCCTTTCTCCACTGTCTAAAAGCTGACAGAGCCGTCAATGTCCTGGTACTAAACTATTTACAACCGTGCACTGTAAACTTGGCTAATATAGTGAATTTTGGTTTGATATGGTTAAATTGTTATAATTGTTGTTCCGGTAGAGACAAAGATAAATTAAATAATTAAGGCCGCCATATTTTTGGCGCCCAACGTGGGGCCACTTGTTTTGCAACGTTGCCATTTTTTCGAAAAATCCCTAAAGTTACGAAAAATTTATTTTTCATTCCTTTGGTGAGATTTAAAATTTCTTATCACTGTGGGAGTACTTGTAGGTCATTCAACTGCTAATATTGGGTCAAATCAAATAGCATACCGAAATTTTAAGTTTTATTTATAAATATTTTATATTACTGTTGTTTTTGTGGTACTTACAAATAATCTAGTGAGTGCGCATAGTTTTATGGAAATATTGTTAGTTGCTGCTATAGGTGTTATTATGCAGTGAAGTTAGTGATTGTTTAGTTTTAAATAGTTATAAGTGAATATGAGGAGCCTATTAGTGTGTGATATTATTACGCTCAAGATGTCGAGAAAAATGGAGATTAATCAATTGGACAGAGATGAGCTCGTTTATGAGTTGGAAATTCGTGGAATCGCGTCTGGAACCGTCGATGAAATGAGAGGTAGTTTGGCATTGGTTAGAAAAATGGAAAAATCTGGAGAAAGTCTACATTACCCAGCCTATCCGTTCACATTCGCACAAGACGCGGAAGCAGTAACTAAGAAGTTGGATGGTCTTGTTCCGATAATAGATTCATTTGCTGATACGAGTAAGAGTAGCGCGTTTGCGAAGAATAATACAAAACTTTCTCATGTGCTGGGGAGGATTGATCACATGACTTTCAATACAGTAGAGAAAGGGCGAGTACGGGGAATATTATTAGCACAAACGTTAACTATGATTGATGAGCTAAATACTAAAGCCGCCCTTGCTGATGGAAAAAATCAACCCATTCCTCCTAATCTGTGTGTCCTTCAAGGTAGTTTACCGACATCTCAGCCACCGTTAGTATAATTACAGCCACCGTTAGTACAACCGCAGACAGTGTTAGTACAGCCACAGCCGAACAATCCTACTGTAGGGCCACCACTTTTTAGTTCTTCAATTATTGGACCTCAGTAGCCCATCATTGGTAATACCCCCTCTTCCCCATATACTACAGCAGGTATCAAGCCGATTCTTCCTCATAAATGGAACTTGAAATTTTCAGGTGATAGAAGAGGCATGTCAGTAACAGCTTTCTTTGAGAGAGTAGAAGAACTACGTCGTGCAAGGAATGTTAATAAAGATATTTTGCTAGAATCCGGCATGGATTTATTCGAGGGTAGAGCCTACGAATTTTATCAAGACCTTCGAACGGAAGTGCATACATGGGACGAGTTGGCTTCAAAGTTTAAAGAAGAGTATCAGCCCGCCTTCTACAGCGAAAAATTGTTGGAAGAAATAAAACGAAGAACAAAGGGTTCAAACGAAAATATAGGTACCTATATGGCGGTTATGTCAAGGTATTTCCAGCGCTTACAGTGCCCTATTTCTGAGGACGCGAAGTTAAATATTTTACTTAGGAATGTCGCACCATTGTATCGGTCCCAGTTAGGAGCATTGGAGATCACGAGTTTGTCTCAGTTAAAAATATTGTGTAAAAGGATCGAGCAGAGGATGCAGTCTGGTGACTATAACGTGCCACCTAAGAAATTCCAGTCTTTAGAACCTGATTAAGCTTATGTTAGCTTGGAAGAGCAAGTCGAGGCGATTGGAATTTCAGACCCTGGACCGAGTGAGAACTCAAGGAGGAACAAGAGAGAAATTATTTGTTATAAATGTCAGCAGCCCGGCCACCGAGCCGTAGGTTGTGCAGTACAGAACAGCAAAATATATTGTTACCAGTGCAAAAAAGAAAGTTTTACGAAGCGCACTTGTCCTACTTGTAATTCGGGAAACGAACAACGGTACTTCTAGGTGGTCGGCCTCGGAGTACTCCTAATCGTTTCGCCGGCTATAAACACGTCCTGGACTATATTCTTAAACATTCACTACGAGACGAAAGACCCTATTTGGAAGTTAACATCCTCGGCTATACGTTTTTAGGGCTATTGGACTCTGGAGCGTCTAGAACGTTTATTGGCCAAAAAGGATGGAATATACTAAAATATTTACAATTACCTTTGAATAAAGATAAGAAATCTGTTTGCACAGTTGCGAATGGACAGCATACTGAGAGTATTGGGACTTTGGAGTTGCCTATATGTCTGCGAGATAGAGTAAGAATTATTGAGGTTATTGTTTTGCCAGACCTACCAAACTCGTTGATTCTTGGTTACGATTTTTGGATTGTTATGGGTATCGTACCAGATTTAAGGCATAACGAGTGGCATTTTTCAGAGAACGTGGAATCGATTGACTGTCTTAAAACCGAGCAACTCCAGACCACCCTAAAGGATATTGAACAATTAGAATTAGATAAACTCTCGTAAAACACAAGATAATCACACGTTCAGAACCAATAAGACAGAGAAGTTATCGTGTGTCACCAGTTATTCAGAAGCATATTGACGACGAAATAGACGAAATGTTGAAATTAAATGTAATTGAACCTTCGAGGAGCCCGTGGGCGTCCCCAGTAGTACTTGTTAGGAAGAAGAACACTGACAAGATGAGATTTTGTGTTGACTATAGAAGATTAAATGCTGTGACAGATCGGGATAGCTACCCCCTCCCTCTAGTATCTGAAACAAGCTCAAGGATGCAAAGTATCCGTCCAGTCTAGATATAAAAAGTGCTTATTGGCAAGTCCCCATTAATGAAACATCCAGACCACTAACAGCGTTTATATGTCACAGAGGGCTATTTCAGTTTAAGCGCATACCGTTTGGGCTGCATAACGCACCAGCGACGTGGCAACGTTTAATTGACCAGGTCCTGTCAGGCTTAGAACCATCAGTCTTTGTTTATTTGGACGATGTGGTAATAGTATCGCAGAATTTTGAGGACCATTTGACAATCTTAGATGAGGTATTTTTAAGACTTAGAGAAGCAGGCATAACTGTTAGTTGGGACAAATGTCAATTTTGCAGACCAGAAATGAAGTATTTAGGCTATGTGGTTGATAGGCGCGGCCTACACGCAGATCCAGACAGGGTTCGAGCCATGTTATAACTTTCCCGGCCAAAGACCGTTACCGAAGTGCGCAGAGTCATAGGAAGTTTCTCCTGGTATCGGAGATTCGTTCCTGAATTTTCTACCATCGTCGCACCAATTACAGCGCTTACAAAAAAGAACAGAAAGTTTGTATGGACACAGGAGTGCGAAAATGCCTTTAGGAAGATAAAATAACTATTAGTTTCAGCACCGATCTTAAGCTGCCCTGATTATAACAAAGAATTCATTATCCAAACTGATTCATCTGGCTATGGAATAGGTGTCGTGCTAGTGCAACCGCACGAAGAAGGAGACAAAATTATTTGTTACTTAAGTCGCTCGCTAACTAAGCAGGAAAGATTATATACCACCTCAGAGAGAGAGATGTTGACGTTAGTTTGGGCTATTCAGAAACTTAGACCTTACGTAGAAGGTATACCATTCACAGTCATCACGGATCATTTCAGTCTGATATGGTTATTAAATTTAAAGGATCCGACCGGTCGCCTGGGTCGTTGGGCAGTTAAATTGCAGATGTATGATTTTAATGTACAGCACCGAAGAGGTCAAGATATGGCTCTTCCAGACATGATGTCCAGAACTGTTCCTGTTATAGATAGTGTAGAAGAACAATTGAAAAATGAAAATGTTATCCTTGATAAATGTACAAAAAGATGATAAATAATGTAAAAGACACACCATTACGATTTTTGAATTGGCGATGCCAAAACGGTCTTTTGTATAAATATGTGAAGCAGGACTACCCTACCCTATCTTCAGATAGTGACTGCTGGAAGGTGGTAGTGGCCAAAGAAGATAGATATGATGTGATTAAAGCGGCACATGATCCTCCTTCAGCAGGTCATATGGGCGTGTACAAGACTCACTCCAGGCTGGCTGACAAATTCTACTGGCCTAAGATGCGAAGTGATGTAGCGAGTTATGTCAGGAGATGTTCCACTTGTATGGCTTATAAGAGTGATCCATCTGGAAACCGAGACCACATGGTGTCCCATCCAAAACCATCCCGTCCTTGGGAAATTATTTCAACAGATTTAATGGGCCCGTTACCAAGATCTACGAAGGGAAATAGTTTTATATTAGTTGTCACGGATTATTTGAGTAAGTTTTCTTTGGTATTTCCCCTTCGCAATGCAACAACGGAGACTATTATGAAGCGTATTGAGGAAAATGTATTTTTAGTGTTTGGAGTTCGTAGACTACTGTTATGTGACAATGGACCGCAATACCGTAGCGTTGCCTTTAAACGATTTGTTGAAAAATATGATTGCACCATCAAGTTCAATGCCAATTATCATCCAAGAGCAAATCCAACTGAAAGACAGAATAGAACGATAAAAACTATGATATCTATGTACGTTAAGGATAACCATAGATTATGGGACGCTAACATCCATAGCTTGGCTTGTACATTACGGACGTCACGCCAGGAAGTCACACGAGTCTCGCCATATTATGTAAACTTCGGGCGCAATATGTGTTTATCAGGAAAGGATTATGCTCCTAGCATTCCATCCCCAAGTAGTTTAGAGGACCAGTCACAAACGTCGAGAAATGAAGCTTTTATGAGACTATATGATGATGTAAAACGACGACTTGAACAAGCAGGCGATAAAGGTGTTGGGAGATATAATTTACGGAAGCGAGATGCAGAGTTAACAATCGGACAGAAGGTCTTTCGGAAGAACTACGTTCTCTTAGACGCAACCAAGCATTTTAATAAGAAGCTAGCACCGAGATATGTTGGACCATTTACCATCCGACGCCGAGTTTCGCCATGGACGTACGAGCTCAAAGATGAGAAGGGCAGTTACCAAGGCGTATGGCATCTTAAAGATTTAAAGGAAGCACCCTATTTTTCTGATTAACCACATGTGGTTAATCGTCTTGAAGCAAAGGGGGGAATTTGTAACGTGTAATTTTCGTAATAAAACAAAAGTGTATAGTGTAAAAATATTCAAGAATGCACTAGGGTGTAATAACTTTTAACTCTATAATTACACTGCCCTCCCCTTACATTTTATCTATAGATGTTACTTACATCATAGTGGTTGATTCCTCAGTTTTATCTTACCGAATAAATACCGTCCTGATAGCTTGAGTTTGGTCATTAAGTTCGTTTTTTTGTTGGTTATTTTATTCCAGGTTTCCTGCCTGTTTTGGCGTGGTGGTTTGCCATAACAACTACTGGGGCTTTTGGCCGAAGTCCCTGGTTTAGCCTAAAATAAGTCAATGATCTTGCTTTGTTTGTTTTGTGGTCCGAAGCTTTTAATTAGGCTTCGTAATGATTGAGTAAAGCAGAGACGCTTACCAATTTTTAACATGTAACTTACTAAACACTAGATATGCTCCGAGTGTATAAACTAAAGAGTGTCGATACCCTGGCAATAGCGCATTGTCCTTTGGCTTCTAGTTCTAGTTCTAGAACTATTCCCACCTTCTTGTCAACTGACCTCTGTATCACCCTTCTCTCTTCGTTTTTCATCTATCCACTTTGTTTCGGTACAGCAGGACGTTCGAAAAGTTGTTTAGGATTTGATCCAAAGGAATCCCGGAGAAGTCTCTTCTCGGTCAACGTAAGGAGGATCCTTCTCTATGTAGGTTGTGTAGCTCAAGAGAGCACTTTTCTATGAGTTTTAGTATAAGTTCTTTGGGTTTTTGAAGCCTTATTTGTCGTTTCTTACACTAAAATGACACAAGTGTTGTTGGTTAGTTTTTGTGTGGAATTTATGAGTTTTCTAGCATATATTCTAGCAAGAATAGTAAAGTAAGAGTTAAATGATCTATTCAAGGCTCCTGTCTCACAGTTTTATAGCGGATTATCTAAAATATTCGCCTTGGAAACAAACGTATTTTTGTAGGTTTTTTTTTGGTTAGGAAACACATGACATGCAATGTATATATTTGTTCTAGGTAATTCAAATTCAAATTCAAATTCAAATATATTACGAGAATTGATTACATAAATGTCATAGGAAATCTAAAAAGGAACTTACTTTTGTTTGGTTATCGTTATTTTGAGATGGTTTTCTCTTTGATTGATGTTTGTTGTTGTTTGTTTAAATTGACAGGTTCTGACGTACGAGTGTTGTGAAATTCTGACGTATAAGCATACAGCGGACGGTACAGTAGTTATTTGCGATTTTCTGGTACACGTTGCCAGTTCGTTATTTTAGGATTTTTATATTACACTCAGTTATGACGTCACGAGGTGACACTTATTGATTAATGTTGGAAACAATGAAATTCCTGGATTATCCCGGTATATTTCAGATCCGTGAAATCATATTTTAACTTGGAAACTTGCGCTTTTAAAGAAACTAGTATTATCTCAGTTGATTTCTGTCCGTGCAGTTTGAATCATGGTTTATGACAGATCGTTAGGTACGGGTATTTCGCGGGTATGTGGCAACACCGACAGGCGCCCGTTTTGACTCTATAGGAAGTGGCAGACATCTTTCTTTTTACTTGTGCAAGCGTGGAAAGGAGAAGCCGTTTTTGTACCAGGAAAAGTTTGCTGATATGTTTTAACCGTGAAAGGTTGTGCGGTACCCTTGAAAATAGGGATTTTCTATCAGCAAATATAGTGGAATTTGCCGGTTTAAGCGATTTGATGCTAGTATTGGAAACCGTTTTCACACCCACGTGGATTTAATTTTCCTGGAAGGACGCTACACATTCACCATAACCCCGCCTAAGATCTAAAGGTATGTTTAACTAACTTGAGAGTTAATTTTGTTTGCAGTTCTGCAAATGTATATTTGATTGTATATTTTCTATGTTGTGGAGTCACCCTAAATTAGGAGATGAGTAATTATCTTCTTTTGTTTCAGGGGTTTTTCTACGTTTTTCTTTTTTTTGGTTTTAATTTTTAATATCGAATTTTTAATCGTTAACTTGGGTCTTATTGTTATCCCTGTCTGCGGTACGCTAATTGCTGCTATCCACCCAGTTCCTGTTGCAAGGTCCAGAATTATTGCTCCATGCTGTAGTTCACGAACGGATCATTCGATCAAGGGAGAAGGTTAACATTGGTGCAGCCTATCACACCTGTCGCAGCTCTCCAAGTCTGGTCTTTGAGAGGCCTACGAACCAGCCTTAACACAACACCCAGGAATAGCGCAAGTTTTTGCACATATTATGTTAATTTTTGAATAGTACTGTGAATATTAGTCGTATAAGGAATTACGAGTAATGAATACAGGCACACTAGTCTGTCTTAATTTATGTTGAGTTTCAACGGTTTAGTTGAACTATTTCCAAAGAGACTACCCATTCAATCAATAACAATATTTTTTTCTCTCACGTAACTATGAATTTATAAGCTCAATGTACCATTTTTTATTTACATAACGAACCATTTAATTTACATAACCAGAGCCATATTTTATGAATTGGGTAGTGAAAGCAACGTCTTTTCTTTGATTTTATAAGTAGTTTATAATTTATTTCTAGTTATTTTGGTAACGTTGCATTGTAACACTCCAGTCAGAAGAAGTATGTACTACCGTGCGATTGTAACGAAGCGTGATCACGTTTTGCGCTGAAGGTATAGATAATGATATGATATGTCTCATTCATTGCAGTAAATAATAGTAACTACTCAACGTGGTAAAATAATAATAAGGTATTTAAATTTCCTTAATCTAAACTATATTACATGTACATTTGTAATACCATTGGTTTACATTTCCATACATAAATAAAAAGCATTATTTATGTAACGAGTCACAGAAAATATAATTTGTTTCTTTGCACCCATAGGTCGAATTACATTTTGATTTTGGTTTTCATTTTCAGTTAATAGTTTATGGAACCGGTTGTAGTCGTGAGTAGACACAATTCGTGATTTATTGGTTAGCTCACTATAACATCAAGACAACAGGCTTGACGTAACTTAAGTCACGTGGCGCCCTTAGAATTACTTGGTTTATTTAACCCCCCCCCCTTTCTTCACTGTCTAAAAGCTGGCAGAGCCGTCAATGTCCTGGTACTAAACTATTTACAACCGTGCACTGTAAACTTGGCTAATATAGTGAATTTTGGTTTGATATGGTTAAATTGTTATAATTGTTGTGCCGGTAGAGACAAAGATAAATTAAATAATTAAGGCCGCCATATAGTTTACCTCCAGAACCTGTAGTTAGCCGTTGGGGAACATAAATTAAGGCCGCAATATTCTACGCAGAACATTTCGAAGCCATTAAAGAACTAATTTTGGATTTAGATGACGATTCGCAGTGTTTGTGCAAAGTAAAGAGTTGTTAAAAAGTGCAAGTGTAGTTAAAGACCCTGTTTTTATTAAGCTTAATTTCAGTTTTATACCGGACATAATATCCGCGTTAGAGAGTAGAAATTTAAATCTAAGAGACCCAATTAGTATTGTTGAAACTTTTTCCGCTAAATGTAAGAACATTCCCGGTAAAGTAGGAGGTCAAGTAAGGAACAAATTGGATGTAACCGTAAAAAAGAATGAAAGATTTAAATACCTAACTGCAGCCAAAAGCATTTATGAAGGTAAACCATTCAACGAAGTTGTATCTTGGCCTTATGCTTTACTACCTAAGTTGCAGTATTGTCCGATTGCATCAGTGGATGTTGAAAGAAGCTTCTCTTTGTATAAACATATTTTTACTGATAGAAGACAATCATTTTTAGTTGAAAATTTTGAAAAATATTTAGTAAGAAATGCCTTCTATACAATTTCAGGTTAAAAAATTGTTTACTTTTATTTTTCTTTGTTTTCTTTTGCATTTTTTTTTAAATAAACATCTTTTTTATAACCCAGTGCGTTTCTTTAACCTATTTTACTATAATAAATTAAGAAATATTGCATACCAGTATGCATATTTGATAAAAAAATGCATATAACTGCATATTTTAAAGGCAAACAAGGCATATATATGCGCATATTTTGGCTGAATTTAAGTGCATATATTCCGCCCTTTAATTATCAACAATAAATAAGCAGAATTTTTATTAAAGTTGACACTAAGATTGGCAGTGTGCACAGGTTTTAAATCGCTTTAGTAAGAATGCCTGAGCGTTTGTCCAATAAAAATGGAGAATCATCAATATGATAAGTGTCCATTTTAGAGTAACTTAAAATATTCTTTGAGCTCTCATTAGTTTCATAACATAAGGGAGTAGATAGGATATAGGCAGTTGAAACCGCACATGCGCAGTAGAGGGAAGCTCTTTGAAAACCCTACGCTTCTTAGACCACTATGAAATCTACATGCGCAGTAGAGACTTCCCCCCCCCCCCCCTACCACACCTCCCCTTAACTAACCTTACCATATCTACAACTAAATCCCCCTACCACAGCTAGACTTCTTAAACCACTATGAATCCCTATGTGGAATAGATGCGCGTCTTTGATATTCCCCACACTTTATATTGTTCATATAAATACAACCATTAGATCATTTAATATCAAAAAATATTATGTCTACTTCAGTTCTCATTGACGCCTCTTGGGATTTAGATCCTTGTGAAACTTACAATCCGGAAGAGTATGTCAAAAACAATTTAATACTTAGACAGACACCACCTAATTTATCCAAAAAGGCCAAGAAAAAATTTCGTGAGGCACAAAGAAAACGGTTTCAACAATTACTAGACAACCAACACATTCCTCAGAAATAGTTGAAATGTCTTGTGGATCAGCAAATATTATGTTATCCCACATGAATGGTACAAGACAACTAACGGACTTCACAGTTGAGGAGTTGAAAATGCTTTCTTTGGAATATATTATTAACTATGGTAAACCAATCGAAATATTGAACATTTGGTCTAGACTACCAGCAGCATACAAAAGATGCTTTGAACTTCAAATTCGTCTTCCTTGTTACATTCATTTTAATCGTCCAGACTGGAGAGACCAGGTAGACGGCCCCCCTTCATCACAGGCGAAGTGTCATTATTGCAACAAAATGTTTGAATGTCTAGTATAACTCAAAATAAATAAGTAATTATTTACATAATATTCTTTCATTTAGTGCACCTCTAGTATTCAGAAAATACTAAATCCTCCTACCACAACTCCCTCTACAAATCCACCACCAGGATTCTGACACAACTATTCCCCTCCATTTTCACACCACTCTTCCCTCTACTCTCTATTTAACGCAGTAACAAACGATTTTGCATTCAGTAATGTGCCCGACATGGTTTCGGTTAACGCTAAAGTCATTTTAATTTTGTGTCTAGATGTCAATGTTTAGGTAAATCAAGTGATGGTATACAATAGTATACATTCAGCTTATAACCATTCTCATCGACTAGTGAAAATGCATCCTTGCAGTGATTGTAATAAAACTTTTACGCAGAAATCCAATCTTTATAGACACAAACGAGAATCATGCCCTTATCGACCATCATGCTCAAGCGATAAACGATAAGTCAGTATACATAACCAACAAGTTAGTAATAATCAAGAAGCAAAAATAATCAAACTTGAAGAACAACCTAAAATCCCTAAATTAGTTCTTTCACGATGTAAAGAGTGTAATACCTGGTATGTGAAAAATAAACTCAGTGCACATTTACGATCTAATGCACATAAAAGTAAAGTGATTAAAAGTAATGAAAGTGTAAAAATATTAAATTCAGCCTTCAAGAGCAGGATTATATCTTACATGTTGTTACCATCTAAAAAGTATGTTGATATTGGTGAAGTTTTCGATGAAATGAAACAAAAATTTTTAAGTTTAATTTTGGAACAATTAGTTAAACATCGACCAATTAGGATTAATGTGGAGCTATAAATATTGTCCATATTTGTTGCAAACTAAGGAAACCATAGAAACTAAGTCATTTAATACGAGAAATAGGGTGATAACCAATTCATCAGATTTGTGTGATATTTATAGCGGATTTTTTAGTGAAATTAAGGAAAAGGTGTCTATTTTTACAAAAAATGGATCGGGGTGGGCATTGGCACAAATACTACATTTAGAACTAAACATTAACAAATACAATCCAATGCGCGCATCAACTTATATTCCTTTGCCTAAGGAAATATCTAAAAAACGGGCTAATATAAATGTTAAAAATAATGGTGAATACTGTTTTGCATGGAGTGTGATAAGTGCACTGTTTCCTGCAAAAAAACCATACTGATAGAACAAGTTCGTATCCAAATTTTTTAGAATTTTTAAATTTTGAAGGTATTGAATTTCCAATGAAATTAAAAGATATACATAAACTTGAAACTCGTAATGAAATATCTGTGAATGTTTACGGTTTAGAAAGTGTTTATGAAGATAATAAATTATAATATGAAGTCGTAGGTCCTCTACATTATACTTCTGAAAAACGCCCATCACATGTTAATTTGCTATTATTTAGTGATGGAATTAATAATCATTATAGTTGGATTAAAGATCTCTCGCGCTTAGTTTTTTCACAAGTAAATCAAAGTCATTTTAAAAACATTTTTGCGATGGATGTTTAATATATTTTACTTCTAGGGGAATATTGGAATTACATTAATCACATGATTGTAATCATTTGTTTACAAAAGTTCCTACAAATGAAATAAAAATTAATAAATATGGTCAACATATTCCAGAAAATATTCTACAGTTTGAAAATTTTGAAAAGCAATTAAAAGTTCCATTTGTAATATATGCCGATTTTGAATGTCTTTTAAAACCTCTACCATACGAACATCCAGAAAATGATCAGAAATCTTATACCCAAAACACATTTAAACATGAACCATACGCATTCTCATATTTAATTAAATGTTCATATGATGATTCTTTATCAGTAATGGATCACTATTTTGGTTTGGATGCTGCAACAGAATTTTGTAAACGAATCGAAAATCATGCACATAGAATTTATAATGATCATCTAAAACATGCGATTCCAATGATTCCTTTATCAACTGAAGAGAAACTAGCTTATAAAAATAGCAATGCTTGTCACATATGCAATGAAAAATTTAAACCTGGAGATAAAAAGGTTAGAGATCATTGTCATCTAACAGGGAAATTTCGAGCAGCAGCCCATAGTGTTTGCAATTTAAATTTTAAAATTCCATACTTTATACCATTTTCTTTCCACAATTTAACCGGATACGATAGCCATTTGTTTATTAAACAGCTTTGTTGTGAAGAAAATAACATTGATGCACAAACTAAAGAAAAATATGTTTCATTTACAAAATCAATCTTAGTCGACAAATATAAAGACAAAGATATTAAGGAAATAAATGTTTTTATTAAAATGAGATTTTTAGATTCATTTCGATTTGTTTGTTGTTCTTTGGAAAAACTTGGTGAAAGTCTGGAAGAAAACCAATGTGTTGAAATTAAAAAATATTTTCAAGATCCAAACCAATTTAATAAAATAAGAAAAAAAGGGGTTTATCCTTATTCTTATGTTGACTCCTATGAAAAATTATTTCAAACCCAACTTCCAGGTATCAGTTTTACGATAACCTTAAAGATGAATCACTTAATGAGTTAGATTATAAGAGAGTGATTAATATTTGGAATTTATTTAATTGTCAAACCCTTATGGATTATACGAAAATTTACTTATTTTCTGATGTTCTGATACTAAAGATTTTTTCGAAGCATTTCGTAATGTATCATTAAATATCTTTAACTTGGACTTTGCTCATTATTATACATCACCGGGTTTAAGTTGGGATGCTATGTTGCACACAACCAATGTAAAATTAGAATTTTATTATTAACAGATATTGACATGCTACATTTCTTTAAAAATAGTATAAGAGGTGGAATTTGTCATTGCAGTGTTAGAAAGGCTAAGAGCAATAACCCTCATTTTCAAAGCTATGATGACACGAAACCAAATTCATTTATAATGTATTTGGATGCAACCAACTGTATGGACATAGTATGAGTCAATATCTTCCAATAAGTGACTTTTCTTGGTTGTCAAAAGATGAAACTAATGCTCTAGATATTTTATCTGTACCCGATGATGCTGAATATGGATATGTTTTCGAAGTAGATATGAATTATCCGAAAAGCTTACATGTTCAACATAATGAACTACCTTTTCTGGCTGAAAACGTTTACCCTCCTGATACCAAGCAAAAAAAACTAATCTGCAATTTGAATAATAAAGAAAAATATATAATTCATTATCGAAATCTGAAACAAGCTCTTAAGAATGGTTTAAAATTAACTCAAATTCATCGAGCTATTAAATTTAAACAAGCAGCATTTCTAAAACCTTATATAGATTTAAATACTGAAATGAGAAACAAATCCAAGAACAAATTAGAAAAGGATTCATATAAATTATTTAATAACGCAATTTATGGTAAATCATTAGAAAATATTGATAAAAGAGTTGACATACGATTAATCACTCATTGGAAGAACATTGGGAGAAAACAAGGAGCTGAGACTCTAATTGCAAAACCAAATTTCAAAAATAGGTTGATTTTTAACGAGAACTTTGTTGCAATCAAAATGAAAAAAGTAAAGGTAACGTACAATAAACCTGTTTACGTCGGATTCTCAGTCTTGGAATTATCAAAAACAGTAATCTATGATTTTTATTATGATTATATCAAAACCAAATATGGAGACAATACAATTTTACTATACACAGGTACTGAAAGTAATATACATAATATAACAAAAACTAAGTCAGTGCTAGGATGCATGAAAGATGAATTCGCAGGTAAACCAATCCTAAGCTTTTACGGAACACGCGCAAAAGCATACTGTGTTAATTTAGAAGATAAATGTGAAAAGAAAGCTAAGGGTGTAAAGAAATATGTTATAAATAATTCGATTAATGCACAAGATTATAAAGATGTAGTAGAAAATTTTCAAACTAAATTTAGAAAAATGAATATATTTCAATCTATATTGCATGATATGTATACACGATTAAAAAATAAAGTTGCATTATCTCCAAAAGATGATAAACGATATATAATTCCTGAATCTTATAGAACTTTGGCTTGGGGGCATAATCATATAAATATTATAGACAATAAATCAAAGACTGATGATGAAGATATAAACATTTGCTGTCAGATTCTTCAAAATTTAGTTCGTGATCAGTATAAAGCATAGAACTTAACGAAAATATGTTATTTTTGAAATGTTAGTGTTACCAGTAGGAGTGTTGTTTCTCTTTGCTTATATCAACAATACTTTGTACATACAAGTTGATCCAGGGATTAGAGAAGCTTTTATTTGTTTATCAGTTGATAATGCAAAAAATGACACTTGGCCATCAGCATGGAGGAGAATGAATCTTAACAGTGGATTATTTACATATAAGGTCGATGTTAATAATAAATCTTCCTTTGAAAAATATAAGTTAAGGTTATATTTTTTTAATAAAACAATTGTCGTAACGGAAGAATAGAAGGAGTTGTATAGAAAATCAGATGAATGTAATTTATATTTGTGTATTACACTATTAACTGTCTTTTTTATACTGTTCATATGTATGATAGGATTTATACTGTTTAAAGCATACATGAATTATAAATAAAATGTTTAAAAGTGATTGTGTGTTTTAATAAAGAATCATTCATGTATTGACATTTTTTTCATAACAATTTTTATAGTGGTATAATTATTTAACATTTGCTAATGCACAATACCATGGTTTATCATTTTTGATAGTCTGGAATCTTTTTGAATTTACTTAGTTTAGGTTCTCGAGCAGCGGGAATATTGATGATGATTTCCTTATTCATAAACTTCTTTAGAAATTTTGTTTTTTCATTCCCCTTCACGTAAATCTTAGGTGAATGATAAAATTCCAATACGTGTGAAAAAATGTTTCCAATTTCATTTTGCTCTATGTTTCCACAATCCCACCCCATTCCATGATACTCTTCAGCCCAATTTACGGTTTTTTGATCAATAGCAGATAACATATTTTTCTTAAATGGTGATTTAAACAGATAGTTTGAGCAACGGTTCCCATCATAATTCTTTTGGAATGTATCCAAAGGAGCAGTGATATCCTTGAATATCAATGAAAATGTTTGTGTGATCCATGATTAGTAAATGAAGTTAAAATTCAAATTTCTCTTATATAAACGCATCCTCCCACCAACTACATGCCCCTATCACATGACCAACTTGGCATTATTTAAGCTGACATTCTACAAGCTTTTGATTCATAAACTTCAAAATGTATCAGTCGACAACAGCTCACCAACAACTCAATAATCAGTTTAGTAAGAAGCGAGCTGCGCTTATAGGTGAATCCATATACTACATAAACAAATCAAAATCCAAGTGGGTTAGTGTTGGATTCTCTTTGGAAAGAAAATATGTTCCGGTTATTAAACTCTGTGGATTGAAGAATAATCAAAATGTGACTTTTAGTGAAGAGCAGTGGATTTCCCTTCTAAACAATCAAGGAATAATGTTGAGTTTTATTTACTCCAACGGTTTTGGATGGCAACCCACGCAAGGAAATGGATATGAAATTCATTATGTGTTTATTATTAGTTCAAGAATTATCAAGATTACTCAAGATGGTGGAAATGAGATATTTCTAGCTGGTGACACCATAAATGAGTTAGTGAACTTGGTGAATTTGATCAAGTATCGTTTTGATGTTCTCCAATCTCAAGAATTTTTAAAATATTACAATATACTAGTTAGTAGTGTTTCAGCGAAAAATGGTGAATTAATAAAAAATGTTTATGATATTGTTTCACCTATCAAAATTAGCTTAAATGTGTGTTGTGTATTGGAATTATTAAATTTGTTTCCAGATTGTATTGTAGAGGATGTCGAATCATTTGCTTGCAATGAGTTTGTAAATAGTTGTATTGGAAAATATTTTTTTTTTTCAAATAAGATATTTGTTTAATCCCCCCCTCCCCAATCTATTATTATTATTCATTAGTATTTAACAATCTCAGCTTAACCAAATAGTAGTAGTCTTATATAAGATGTGGTTGGCATATGAACCTGAACGAGTGTCATCTAACTTAACAACTGCTGTGGAGAATCTAGCACAAAAATTTGAAAATTTAGCATTCGACGCTGAACATGAAGCTGAATATGGGTTTGATCGATTTTATACCTATGATGGATGTATGGAAATCGCAAGAAAATATCAAAACGGATCTGAAGCATGTCGTATATACTTACATACATCAGATTTAACAACTTCCCTGTACACAATGAATGAAATGGATTATGAGATATTTTTGGATGAAATAAGGAAGTTTTTGACAAATGAAATTGTTCAAGAAGTATTTGGTGCCTAATTATTATAAATAAAAAACAATTTTATTTTTATTAATGTTTTTATTCAATAATTAGCCAATTATTATATAATTTATATACATTAGTAAGCGCACATATACATACATTCTGCTTGGGAGTGGTAAAAACAGCAGGCTTCTTCTTTTTGTAAGGGTGGGTCTTCATCGAACTCTCTTACTGGTTTTATTAAGTACTTCCTAATGTATTCAGCTTTTTCTTTTCCTTTTACATAAACATAGTCTACCTTTTCTGTTAAGTTTTTGATTATTACGGAGAATTTGTGAACTGGAGTATACCCTTTATTCCATGAAATACAATGGTGATTTTTCATTAACCAGGCGGCTTGTTTTTGTAAATTAGGTGATAGGAATTTTATAGGGAAGGGTGATTTAAAAATATAATGACATACGTTTTTCCCATCGTAGGCTGCTAACTCCTTTGGAATAAACTTATTGTTTTCTATGTTAAATCCTTGAACATCAAGAGCTAACATTCTTATAATTTCATAAGAGAAAATTGTTTAATCATGGATTTCTTGTTGGAATACTCTTTAATTTGTTGTTTTAGTTTTGCAAGATTTCTTAAAAGGATTGATAAGCGTTGTTCTAATTCCTCATTCATACTGATAGACAAGAAATATAAACATTTGATTTTATATAACGTTAAATTTGTCTAACATTTTTGGTTAGAGGATTGTAACTAAAAATTTTGTCATGCATAATTAAACAATAAGCAGAAATCTTGTCTGTAAGATCTTCATGTAATTCAAATTCTACTCTCATAACAATGGGTCCAGTTTCAATTGTTTCCTTTTGGTGAGAACAATCAATGTATGTGATGGGTGCATATGTTTTAAACTCTGATGGTGAAAAAATCGGCTCCGGTGTTAATCCATAATATGACATTTGGAATTGTGAAAACATTTGATATACTGATGCAAATTTATTTTTAGCAAAGTCTTAATAAAGATCGCTGTAGGGATATCTCTCAGAATTTAAAAAAACTTTTATGTTACGCATTTTAATATCACTAAATCTAGACATGTCAGTTGTGGATTTATTTCTTAAATCTTTTTGAAAACAGATTGCTACATGTCGAGGGGTGTTCACTTTGGTTGAAGTTTTGACAGGTCAATTATGACGACCTGTTTTCAGTAATTCAGGATATTCTATTAGTTCCCAACTTCTAAATGCCATTATTAAATCAGTATTTTTATTGATAATTTTTGTTAGCTCCAGTTCTTGAGGGATCGCTACAGAAATGTGTGGTATATTCCAAGTTAATTTCGTAAGTTCAATCTTTGGAATTTCATCAAAATTATTAACAGTTGCATTTTTATCCGAATTGTCTCGAAGTAAGATAAGTTCTTGTTTAGAGTTTAAAATTATTTTTTTATAGTCTTCAAAAAAACCCATTAAAAATTTAAGTGGAATGCAAACATTAAATAATCCTGTCGTTGCATCAACCACTTGCGACGTTTCCATGGGAAACCAACCAGCGTTTTTTAATTTGTTACACTCGTTTTTGTTATAGGATAAAAATCCTTTTATTGTTGATGTTAAGCCAACATCTCTTACTGAGTCCATAGTAACACCATTTAGTTGATAACGAATCTCTTTAAAAAGAAAAGCTATCCCATTGTTAATTAGTTTCAATGTATTTGAAACAGTTCCATCACCTTTTGTTAATTTACCTTCTATGTAAAGAAAGCTTTCAGAAGGAAGTGTATATTTTTCTATTTCATGAACAGGAATTATAATCTCATCATTATTTCCCAATTTTGTAGGTAGATATGGTTCATAACCATGATATTCTGAATGTACGATTGGGTTATCAATATAAAGATTTTGTGTTACATTTAGGGTATCCATGTTATTTAATTTTAAAACCTAAACTTATAAGAAACTGACGATTTAAAGATGTTAGTCTCTGAGAGTTTGATTTATTACTGTGGAAACTATGGTTGTGTTTTTTCTTATTAAGCTTTCCACTAAATCGTTGTTTTCTGTTATAAATAATTACCGTCGTTCATCCAATTTTTTAAGGTGTATTCTTAATGTTATGGTTTCTTCTCTAAAATTAATAGTTTTTCCTTCTTGGTCCAATATTTTAATGGTAATTTTATCTATTACCTTGGCAGTAACTGGGAAATATATAACGTTTTGGGGTGATTCAATAATTTTAAAACCAGGAGCCACACTGGGAAAAAATTGATGTATTATATGAACCGGATTACCATTTAAGTATGAACCTTCGGCGATACTGCAGTCGATATTTATTGAGTTTACTTTAATTATTTCTGCAGGTCGTTCAGAAATATGAAATTGCCCCGAATCCAGTATTTGATTTTGAAATCCCAACAATGCACCTATAGATCCCTCTCTAAAAATAATATTTTCGGTGCACTTAATTACTGATCGCAACGTATTATTATTAGCATGAAGATAAAACGAAATTTGTTCTTCTTCCAATTTCTCTTGTAGTACTTTGTTGATGTTATCAATTTCATAACTTCCGGGTGGAATAGTTATAAATTTACCAGTTTCACCATAAAAAAAAACGATTATTACTTTCATCAATATTGGGAATTGCATTAAATGTTTCAAAATTTACAAGTCCTATAACATAGTCGATATTTTCATCTAGATATATGGGAGGGTTAAATTTTGCCGATAATATTGCAGAATTATCGCTAATAACAAAACTATAGGACATGTTGTGTTAATATTTCAACAATCAATAAATTTTTTATTGTGTTTCACGTATTATTATAAAGAAATTTTAGACATAATTGTCCACAATTTGTGGTGTTAAAGGTTTAATACTTGTTGTAATTGTAATTTATCACATTTTTATTTTTATCGCTAAAAAAATATTTCATTAATTCAGCTGGAGGTCGCAGATTACCATAGCTATCAAAGTATATTATTTGTTTTCCTTTTTTAATGTAAGCAGTCCAATGAGTCCCATTACTATTATAGTCATCTGGATTAATAATAGCATTTTTATTTTCTTTTATTTTTTTAGGAAGCTTGTTTCGCATAAATATACCTCTAAAACTGGGAATTTGTAAAGATTTAATATATTTCTTTAAATCATAATTGGTAAGAGATTTCAGGGGTATATATTTTAGCAGTTTTTTGAATAGGGTTTCAAATACAAACCACATCCGGTTTTATATGGTTTTAACGAGTGATTTTTAATTATTTTGCTCAAGGGAGGCCATGCATTTTAAAAGCATCATGGCCGTACTGCGTAGATAAGATGACATGATTGTTTTATGACATTTACGTCTTATTTGAATTTGTGTATTTGTAAAGTTTAAAAATTGGAGAAATTTTGTAATTTTTGCAGTTATTTGAAGGTAGGTTACTATTGCTTTAACTAATATTTCTCCGGGGAGTCGTCTTTTGACTATTATAAAGTGCTATTTGCAGGATATGATTTAATTTTTTATTTTTCAGCGTATCAAGTTTTGGTGAAGCTTTGTTGCCGGATTGAAAGTTCTACAGTAAAAATGTTTAGTAAAGCACAAAAAAATTTTATTGTTGAAAGTTTGGTGTCTAGAAGTAGGAGGCGGCCATATAAAGTAGGCTTTCAAAGTAAGATAGCTCAGGATTTTATATTACATACCGTCAAAAAACATTATTTTAGGTTTTCAACGTGACAACGCTGCTTTCTTGCAAATTCGCCCTATGATTTAATCTACGCGCTACTGCTACACTATGTATACTGTGTCACAGCCGCCCTTGAGCAAAATAATTAATAATCACTCGTTAGATAGAGACCGCTTCCTTTTTGACCTACTGCTATAGACTCCATCGTTTTATTGTGTCTTTTATCTTCTTCTAATTTTTCTTTCGCAGATTTTGCGTCATTCACAGCCTTTGCAATACCAGCAGCCCCTCCTCCAAGAGCACCTAAAGCCGACAATCCCGCAAATAATCCCTTGTCACCTCTTGATAATCTTTTTTCTAATTTGGTTCCAGGTCCACAAAAATTGTAACCAGGAATGTGTAATTCAAAGGGTAATTTATTGATAAGAGTGTTTAGCAAACCAGATCCTCTTTGTTTGTCGTTCGATTTGTAAGTAACACGTTTGTTGTGTGATTGAAACATTATATAGTTAAAGTCTTAACATAGAATGATTAGTTTTAGTTTGACAGTGAACTTAAGTACTTTTCTATAATATGAGAGTTGAAAAGCAACCATACTCTGCAATAATTAAGAATCATGATACATCAACAAATATATTTAGAAAACATGGTAGACTGTTTGAGGGAAGTAGCAAAAGATGTTTGATTGTCGGTCCGTCAGGTTGTGGTAAAACGAATGTTGTAATTGGTTTAATTGAAGATCCCAACGGTTTACGGTTTAAAAATTTATATATTTATTCAAAATCTTAATATCAACCCAAGTATGAATATTTAAGAACACTGTTTAAGTCTATAAAGGAAATTGGTTATTATGAATCCGAGGATGAAGAGAATATAATTTCACCCCAAGAAGTAATTCCAAACGCAATAATAATTTTTGATGATATAGTTTGTTGTAATCAGAAAATTGTAAAGGATTACTTTTGCTTTGGAAGACATAGAAACACGGATTGTTTTTATTTGTGTCAAACATATTCTTCTATTCCTAAGCAGCTAATTCGTGACAATGCAAATTTAATTGTTATTTTTCAACAAGACAATACAAATTTAAAACATGTTTATGATGATCATGTAAACGTTGATATGACATATAATCAGTTTCAAGAAATGTGTTTATTGTGTTGGAGAGATAAGTTTGGATTTTTGGTAATAGATAAAGATTCCCCTATATATTCAGGCAGATATCGAAAAGGTTTCGATTCATACATTTACTTATAAATACAACATCATTAGACTGAAGCAGGTATTTTAAAAATAACCAGTCATGAATGAACAATTAGCTTTGCAACTTGTTAAAGCAAGAAAGGCTGTAAAAAAAAATATCAAGCTTTAAAAAATGCCGAATTTGAGTCTCATTCGAGACTGGAAGAAACTTATAAACCAATAACACAACCTTTGCAAGAATTAATTTCAACCATTGGGAAAGTTGAACCCCCTGACATAAAAGAAGAGGAACCATCCTTTACAAGATTTTACAAAACATCAACCCCTCAAAGAACAAAAAACATTAGAAAAACTGGGAAAACCCCCGTTCTCCCAACAGAAATACCCTTCTTTTTTGATCCTAGCGTCTCATCAGTGAGTCACATTCCAAACATTCAAGAAACAAGCGTTATAGCTGAAACAGAGCCATTATCTTCATCATCCGATTCGACGATAGGGAATCTTTCAGATATATTGGAACAAACTAGACAATCAATCCAGACTTATGTTGGTATGCCTGGGTATCAACATTGGCTAAACGACTTTCACGAATTACCTCGTAAATACATTGATGTAGGTGTCTAAGATTTAGAACATACGTTTGATCACCATTATGGTATAGTTCATGATATTGAAACTGAAAAATTTTTTTTGGGGCTAACACAACAACCTGTAGAAATTAATGGAAAAGATATTAAAGTAAAAAAAAATTACCTATCAAGGCACCCCCGGTTTATACGAATTAATATTTAAAAAAGACCCAAAAGGTTATAGTGCTAAAGACTTGGATAATTATATGGATATTCTAGCACGAACTAATGCATATCGTAGTCCTGAGGAGCAAGTTCAAGGAAATGGTTCACGAAAATATGTTACAATAATTGGACCATACTTACAAAAAAAAGGAATAACAAAAACAAGAGCTCTTAACCCAGCAGCCGAAAATCTAATTTCAGCATTCGCCAGACGTAAAGCTCCATATAGAGTTCAAAGGAGCGGTCCGACTACACAAGGATCGGGTTTAACTCTAAAAGTTAATAAAAACAATACTGATTATGTATAGTGTGATGATGTTAACGAGCTTGTTAACAGACTTCGTTTATTAGTGGCCTCAATGAATGCTGGTCATACCGGTCATAATAATGAAGTTATCTCTATTCTAGAAGAACTACGCGAGGCCAACATCATCATATAAAAGAATTTATCTTAAGTTTCAATGCATTTACAAAATGACTATTGACAAATTTGGTCGTCATATTTCAAAACGGGACAAAATATCTGATATAGATATTAGAGATCTCGTCAAAAAAGTTGAAAATGATGTAATCAATAATATTTCAAAAAATTTAAACTACATTGAAAACAAAGTAGTTGAACACTTTAAATATGGATTGCAACAAAATCAACTGGGAATTTCAAATTTTGAAAAAGAGTTAAAGCTGCAAAATAAACGCTCCCTTGAAGTTTTCGAAAATATTAGCAATATAACGAAAAAACTAAAATTTTGTGAAGATCACGAAACAACATTAGAGCAAAAATATAAACAGGAAGAAGAGCATGGCAAAGAAATTCTAGAAAATATCGACAAGAAAATATTAGATTCTGAAATAAAAGTAGGTATCGTAGAGAAACAGATAAGTGGCATTGCTAGTTTACAACAAGAAACTCAGAAGGTACTTTTTAAATTACAAACTAATATAAAAGATGTAATAAATATCGATGACATTCAAAAAAAGTTAACAAGTGATCTTATAACAAAATTTGAAAAATTTTCAAGTGCTGTTTACGATAGGATTTCAATGGAGGTGGAACATTTTAAAGATGTGCATGATGGAATGAATAAGAATACAAAAAATATTGAAAGGGTTTTGAACTTACACTTAATGGTTCACAAAAAGGATAATGACAAATTCGTAGCGTTAAAAGAACAATTTAACATTATGTCATAACAAATTCTAGAATTAAAATCCATAGAACATTTAAATAAAGAAGAAATAGAAAATATTAAATCAACTTTACAAGAGAATAACAATATCTCATTAAAAATTTCAGACATTGAAAAAAAAGTAGCTGAAATAAGTACAGATGTAAATATGAATGTAAATATTAATAAAATTATTAAAGATAATAAATCATTAGAAGAATTCGTTGAAAATGAAAATATAATTTTAAAAACGAATATTGAAAAGATAAACGAAATAATGGGAACAAAAATTAAGGAAGTGGTATTTTTAACGCAAAAGAAAAAATGAAAGGCTTTAGAAAGGATGTTGAAAATTTAAATACAACTAAAGCAGATGTAGTGGATCATTTCCTTAATGGTCGACAAATTTATGAGATACCTTTAACAGAAAGGCGGATTGTAATTAGTATTAATTCTTTATTACAAAGCATTGTTAAGAAATTACATAAAGAAATAAATCAAATAGACGAGGGGATTGGTCAGTTAGACACCATTCTTAATCCAACATCACTAAAATACCTAAACACCAAAATTAAAGATAATCTTGATGACGTTAGCAAGAATATTGATAAAATTAAGGAATATTTCAAAGAAGATACAGTAATTTTACCTCAAAAGCTTAAAGAATGGGATGATACGTATAAAAGCTATTGGGATAATTATTATCTCATTTCATCTAATTAATCGTTATGTCTCTCACTAAAAAATCACTTGTTAATGAATTACATAAACCTGCTCGAAAAAATTATCCAAGAAGAAAAGTAATAATTAAAGCATTGGACGACTTATGGCAAATTTATTTAGTGGAAATGCAACCATATGCAAAATTTAATAAAGGATATCGTTATATTTTGGTTGTTCTAAATGCTTTTTCAAAATATGTTTGGGTTGAACCCGTCAGAAGAAAGAGTGCACAAGATGTAACTTTAGCCATGAAAAACATTTTAGAAAAGGTTGAGACACCACCAAGAAATATTCAATCTGATATGGGAAAGGAATTTTATAACAAAGATTTTAAGAGATTAATGGGTGACTACAACGTAAACCACTACAGTACATTTTCTAACTTAAAAGCTAGCATCGTTGAGAGAGTGAATAGGACATTAAAAGGTTTAATGTGGAAGCAATTTAGTTTGCAAGGAAATTATAAGTGGTTAAATATATTAAAAGATATAGTTGCTAAGTATAATGCTACGAGACATAGCACAACAGGCTTAAAACCCATTGAGATTACCGAAAACCAAGTCTTAAAATCAGCTTATACTAATATAAAAATAATTGATCCTAATGCTCCGAAATTCGCTGTAGGTGACTATGTCAGAATCAGTAAACATAGGGAAGCCTTTCAAAAAGGATATACACCAAACTGGTCAAATGAAATATTTCAAATTAAAGAAATGAAGGCAACATTTCCGAGAACATACTTGCTGCAGAACGAGAGTAGTGAAGCTATTCAAGGCGGCTTTTACAAACAAGAACTGCTAAAAGTTAGACATCCAAATGTCTATTTAGTTGAGCGGGTTTTAAGAAGAAAAGGAAATAAAATGTATGTCAAATGGTTAGGAATGGATGCGTCACATAATTCTTGGATTTTAAAAACTGATTTATTATAATTTATTTTAAAATAAAGTCACATACAACAATCTTTGTACATTTTATTTCTATAGCTTTCCTCCGAGATGTGTTTTAAAATATGTCTTGTTATAAGAGTGAATTATTCACAATTTATTTTAAAATAAAGTCATATGAAACGTTCGATGTAAATTTTATTTCTACAGTTTTCCTCCAAGATGTGTTTTAATATATTTTCAGTATACTTGATCCTATTTTGAAAACGATATCTATCTAAAACATATTACTCGAAATTATTTTCCCTAGCTTTTCGATAGGCGAAGGTCCATGTAAATAAGATATACGTTTTATTCAACTTTTCATCAAAGGTGACTTGTTTTATTTTGGGTGAATGAGTGGGCGAGTACTTTTTTTTAAAACGTATTTGTCCTCTACTAATATCAAATGAGTGGGGGGAGTACTTTTTTTTAAAACGTATTTTTTCCTCTACTAATATCAAATGAACTATTTTTGCAATTTTTTTTTTATAACTGACATGTACCTAAAACGTTTAATTTATAGTTTATTTGTGAGGACAGGTTAATAAAATAATTGATAATACAAAAACAACGGATTCAATTTTTTTTTTATTATTGTGATTCAGCAGTACATTAAATACATACATTTAAGGTAAGTATATACATACTGTACTTCTTACAAAAAATTACTTTAATATCTAGTCTCTGTTTATTATATGAGAAAGTGTGCATTGATCAAAAAATTACCTCTTAGACTTGAAGATAAATGTGCATTGAGAATATTTTATAAAAATGAATTAATGAAAATTATATACCTAGTATACTTCTTACAAACAATTAATATAATATCTAGTCTCTATTTATTGCATGAAGAAGAGCGCGTTGGTCCACCATTAGCTGGTAATGGTCCCTAATTAACTGTTCTCTTCTATCAAGAACAGTTAATAGGTCATTACAATTATTCGCCATTACCAGACAGTGATTTAAGCGTCCACGCACTTCTTCACGTGTAACTTGTACTTCATCGAGACTAAGATCTCTTTCAATTATTGGTTCATTGTAGAGCATTTGAAGATCGTTCATAATAAGCTGTTCACCCTCAATTACTTCTTCTTCTTCTCTATCGACATGAAATTGGTTTTCAGCAAGCTGATCCATGAAATTGTTCACAAAATTTTCATTGACTATATTATTGATAGCTTCATCCAATTCAGAAAACTCACCCCTTGGTTGATCAATTAGCACATCTAATTCTGCAATCTCACCACTTGCTTGGTCAACTAGCACATCTAATTCTGCAATCTCACCCCTTGCTTGATCAACTACTACATTAGGTTCTTCTAATTCAACCCTTGCGGGAACCAGTAACAAATCTTGTATTACATTGATGCGACCAACTAATTTTGACATTTGACTAATTAAGGGTTTGGTTGACACTTTTTTTTTACTTTTATATAAGTTTAAGACAATTAAAGTAGGGCCAGTTAAATATAAAATACTCTAAATGTATTTTGGTATTTAATGTACTACTGAATGAATGAATGTCTGCAAAATCGAGATATTTATACAAAAATATTTTGCTTAAAGATTTGAAAACTGGAATTTAATGCGACCAGTCCACTTTTTATACTCGACTTGATTGACTCTGCAATTAACCAGTCGTTCCAATTTATTTTACTTTGTTTTTATTTATCGAGAAAAAGATTTTTGTTAGCTCTTGTTGAAACAAAGGATAGTTTTAAATATTTTTTAAGTTAGACATTTCACTTAAGTGGATGCAGCTTGTGACACAAGTTGAAGGTTAGTTAGTTAATTATAGCTGTTACACATACTGGTGATTAGAATACTAGGGCTTTCCTATGACACTTCATTTTTATCATACGATTTAAAATAAAATACCTATCGCATTTAGGAAGCAGTCCTTCTAAGAAAGAAAATTTCAATTGCTCCAATTTCAAGATAGCATAAGGGTGTTAAAAAAGTAATATTATTTTGTGTTCTATGCATTTTAATACCCCAATGTTTAATCTTATGTGTCATTACTAATAAATAATTAATTTGCTCTCGATTTAATTATTAAAACACCAATTATATAGATTGGTTTAAGCAAAGAAACTTATAGCTACGCAATAGAAAACCGACGTAATGTTAATAATTCGATCGCTCGATGGATCCCGGTTTTCAAAACGGGGATCCTTCTTCGTTAAGCGGTCGGGCTTTGCCGAATGCACGTTCAGAGTTGTCGTCTTTCCGGGTGCGATATAATATGTTATACAGTCTTTAGGATTATTAACTGAATTTTATAGACTGGTTATTAAGATTACTAAACCCAATAAAACAATACGGCGCGGCCGGCGGCGTGAACCAATGTTTTCATTTTCGGGTTTACCAAAGAGGTTAATATAAAAATGATTAAATCTAGGAGTTTATTGTAATCTATAATTTTACTACTTCAATCGATTTTTTTGTACAAAGTGTTCACGAAATATATTCCTTTAAACTTATACGAAATCTTTTGGCATACTCTCTTGACGAATTCTAGCATATGTACCTACTGCTAATACTGATAAGTTATTAATTTAGTCCAATGACGGAAAAACAAAATAAAAGATCTAGAAAAACTGTATTAACAACATAAAAAGGGATATAAAATGTACGTTTATCTGCATATAAGGTGGTTCAAAAAATATCTGATTGTAAATCTAACAATCTTTACACTTTTTTTTGTATCTGCCGAAATTATTTTATTTTACGGCACCAAGACGTACGTAATAAACGTTTTTCTAATTTTGTCTCGAAAAATATATATCCATTTCGAACTCCGAATTTTATTTTTTAAAAGTTGGCATTGGTTATATTTAAATGTTTTATTCTGTTGACGTCTGACGTTTCCTGTTATTGTTATCCATGAGAAAAGAAAGTTTTCGGGATTTCTCTGGTAAAAGTTGATTTATCGTTTTATTAGCAATATCCCTTAACTCAGGGGGAGTTAAACTTAGATTATCATGCTCCATATTTTTTTAATTATAATTATGAACAACTCTATGAAATATTAAATCACAAATTTCGTGACAATGACACAAAGAAAATATTATTTATTGTCAAGGCTACTATGATAAAAAGAAATTTAGAGTATTACCAACATAGAATTTAGACACACAAATTTACAAAATTTGAAGGGTTGATTTTCTTTTTAAATATGTATTTTCTTATTGAAAAAAATACAAAATAGAAAAAATAGTATAAAGTACGTGTTTTATAAAGCAGTTAGAGCACTTGTCCCGTTAAAAAACTCGCCGCAAGCGGCTCGTTTTTTAACATGGACGCGTGCTATAAGATGATGCTTTATAAAACATGTACTTTAATATACTATTTTGGTCATAGGTCTAAAACGACCAGAACAAAAAAATTGAAGTCTTTCTTGTTGCCACAAAATAACCTAACATTGAAATAATTTGTTTTAATTAGAGTCGTATTTAGTTTCGACAGGAAAGTATGAATTATTAAACCTTTTTGGTTATAAGTCCTAAACAACAAGGGAAAAGTTAAAATGTTTCGTAATTTTTAATTAACCTGATATATATTATTGGTAAATAAGTAAAAAAACTTTCTGATAAAAAATTTAAAATACTGTTTTTTACAATTAGGTACAGGGTGATTCACCATAATGTCACACCTTCTTAATTTTTTTATTTTTTATGCTAGCTAATAATTTTTAGCGTGTAGGGTATTTGAAATGATTTTTGCAGAGGTGTCCACAAATTCCCTTAGTCGCTTCATACATAGGATATAAGTAGCATAAAGTTATATATTCTTAAATATATTATCCAATCTATGAATTCTACCTAAAATTGTACGCAATTGTATTATGTACACAGGGTAAGTCGTTTGGCTGGAGTTGATACCAAACCTTGGTTTTTTAAATAGAGCATCCTATATTTTACAATATTTTTTGATTCTACATGAAATAACAATTTTATTATTATTTAATTAGTGCACTATTAATATTTAATTAGTGCACTATTAAGTCTAAACTTAATAGTTTCCGAGATATCGACTGACATTTTTGAACTTTGACAGCTTCTATAGCTTTCTAACGGTACATCTTAGGTGAAAACGGCTTACATATCCCTATCTTACTTTTTTATTGTCGTTCCAAAAGTGTAAACTTCCGGTTAAACCGGATGTAACTCGAAATCTGAAAATATAGTACTTTCGGTTTAACCTGAAATTAATAGTTTTAGGAAGATAATAAAAAAGTAAGAAAGGGGCATGTAGGCCGGTTTGGTCCAAGATGTACCGTTAGAGAGCTAGAAACTGTCAAAGTTAAAAAATGAGATTTTTTAAAAGTCGATATCTCGAAGATTATAAGGTTTAGACTTATGGTGCAATTATTAAAGAATGATTAATATTTTATGTAAAATCCAAAAGTATTGTAAGATATAGGGTTTTCTATTTAAAGATCGAAAATTGATATCAACTCCAGAAAAGCGACTTACCCTGTATACACAAAAACATAATAATATAAATGTCTTTACAATCAATTAATTTTTCTATTCACTTTTTTTTATAACCCTTACGGTTTCCGAGAAAAGGTAGTGCGTCGTCTTACGTGGACCATCCTGTACAGTACTGTACACCCTATATCAAAACCTCAAAAACAGTATTATGGGTAATGTACCGCGTATCTTAAGGTACTAATGGTAAAAATTTTGTTTAACTAAGCTGAATGCCCCATGTTATGATTTTTTTATCGAGTCACTGAAAATTCCCGAAACAAAAATAATTATTTAGCAACGCCTAAAGAAAATTTAAAAACTTCCTTAAAAAGAATATATGTTTAAGTATGTAATTTATTTTTTGGCCGCTCAGTATGCTGTTAAATATTTTTGCGTTATGCCTTTTGGTAAACCCAACAGCTTTCATATAAAACTTTTTTTTGTATCCCTTGTATTCTGGGTGCTATCAAAGACGAACACCCTATTAACGTAGGTACCCTGTTATACAGGGTGACCTTAAAAAAGTGCATAGTACCACACGCTACAGGATATCAAAAGAATGTAAAAAAGTTCCTATACACTTATGTACAAATTTCTTTTAATTTGTAGATATGTACAGGATATACAGTTCAGTAAACATTATTTTTAACATGATTTTTGTAAACATTATCATTGTACATA
Organism: Polydrusus tereticollis; assembly: GCA_963920685.1. Taxonomy (NCBI): domain Eukaryota; kingdom Metazoa; phylum Arthropoda; class Insecta; order Coleoptera; family Curculionidae; genus Polydrusus; species Polydrusus tereticollis. The sequence continues at coordinate 53,143,944 of OY987335.1, read as the reverse complement.
ATATTTATACAAAAGCTTTCATATCTTTAAAATGTTTAATATTGTGTAATGAAAAGAAAATATGGGCACCATATGCATCTGTTCAAATCATATAGATTGACTCCTAGATTTCAAATATACTTTTTAACACGCGTGTGTTATAAGGCATTTTCTTGCCAAGTTAACTGGACTGTTTTGTTCACTCTCACAAGTAGGTACAGTTTTTTTGTGATAAATATATTCCTCAAAATGCGTTCATGATCGTAGAAAAACTACAGCATTTCACTCGCAAGTAATAAAGCTATGGCACGCTAGTCAATAATATACTATTAATCTACAGTATGTCCACGGATGGGGTTTACAAGAGGACAAATAGACTAAAAATTGAAAGATACGAAAAAAAGTCACTCTTAATAAACGTTTTTGCTTGTCTAGAAAATACGATTCATCATAAGAAACTTCAATTTTTTTTATACAGGGTGGGTAAAAACTGCAAAAATGTTATTTTGCTTAAGAGTAAACATAGTTTATTTTGAAAGATACGAAAAAAATCCACTCTTAATGAATGTGTTTTCTACACAACAAATCGAAATAGAACAATTCATTAAAAGGTTTACCTATGTAAAAATTATTTCCCAAAAAGTATTCGCTGGCACACCTCTGACTGTTGTCAATGTATTTATTTAATGAAGTTATTATTTAAGTAGAAATGCTATCTACTGAACAAAGAGTTTTTATAATACAATGTTATGGGGATGGTCAAGTTTCATACCGCTACGTAATGGAACAATTTACCGAGAAATTTGTAGGAATCCCAATAACTAGGATGACAATCTGCAAGTTAATAAAAAAGTTCCAGAGAACTGGTTCGGTTTTGGATCTCAAAAAAAAAAAAGAAGAAATACGACCATGATGATGCTCCTACAGTCTTAGTTCTTCAATCTGTTGAAGAAAATCCTATGTCGTCCCTTAGAAATCGTGTTACTCAGTTGGAAGTTGTGAAAAAAAGTCATATTCAGAAGATCCTTAAAGCAAATAAATTATATCCGTATAAACCGCACTTTAATCAAACATTGGAAGAGGAAGATGACGCGAAACGACTTGATTTTTGCTTGTGAATAGGAGACAAAATTTTAAGTGGAAATGTTGATTTTTATAAATGTATCATGTTTTCTGATGAAAGTACATTTTCTACCAATGGAACCGTTGCAACCCAGCACGTTAGGTACTGGTCTTTAGAAAATCCCGAATTCAGAATTACGACGAGAAGACAATATTTCACAAGAGTGAACGCGTGGTGCGCGATATCAATCCATGGCATCATGGGGCCATATTTTTTTGATAACACGTGCAATAGATTATCATATTTAGAAATGCTGGATACATTTTTCAATAATGAACTCGAAAATCTACCATTAAATTTTCGACAAAATATGTATTTTCAGCAAGTCCAGCCCATTTCGCTCGTGAGGTTAGAGAATGGCTTGACCGCAGATTTGGTCAAAGGTGGATTGGCAGGAATGGCCCAGTTTTGTGGCCCTCAAGAAGCCCCGACCTAACCTTGGCGGATATGTTTTTATGGGGCCGTTTAAAACAAATTGTTTTTGCTACCTCAGTACCAAATGATATTGAAGTGCTGAAGGGCAGAATTATCCAGGCTGTCCAATCGATATCTCAGGAAGAAATCAGAAATTCTTTCACTTATTTGAGAAAGCAATTAGAAAAATGTGTCGAGTATGGGGGTGGAGCTTTTGAATTATGAAATCGTTATCGTATTCTTTTCATGTTAATAAAAATGTTCGTATTATTATTATTATTATTATAATTACTTCATTAAATAAAGTCATTGACAACAAGTATCACCTATTCATTATTCAAGTAAAAACGTTTATTAAGAGTGACTTTTTTTCGTATCTTTCAAAATAAAGTATGTTTACTCTTAAGCAAAATAACATTTTTGTAGTTTTTACCCACCCTGTATAAAAAAATTGAAGTTTCTTATGATTAATCGTATTTTCTAGACAAGCAAAAACGTTTATTAAGAGTGACTTTTTTTCGTATCTTTCAATTTTTAGTCCATTTGTCCTCTTGTAAACCCCATCCGTGGACATACTGTATAAATCCACCAATGTTATAGTAGAAATAAAGTTACAAAATATTTAAAGCAACAAAAAATAATTAAAAAAAAAAACACTGGGAAGTAGAATCGAACTCGCGACTGGCAAAACGATGACTATCTTAAAGACGCCTCTTTTTCTTTTTAAATCTCTTTATTGCCTATTCCTTTTTATAAGTAGAAACTTAACAACTAACTTAGCCTAGCCTAACCTAATACATAAATAATACCAAACCAAACTAGAACTAATTACAGAGTTGGGCGCATACGGACCGTAAGCATACGGCCCGAGATGCGCCCAAAAAACCAGGCCTTAAGCCTGGCGGCCGATATTATGGCCTGTGGTTGCCTATTCTATTTTAAGTTCACATCACTCCACTCGCGTTCCGGCACGGTGCCTTTCCGGGTGCTATACAGATTATTACTCCGAAGAGTATAATATTAAAATTTGCAGAAATAGTAAAGCGGTCAATTGTATACCAATAGCAGAGCATTCTGGGAAAACTCGAAAAAAACCCAGTGAAAATTTTTGTATCACAGTTGAAAATCATATCCGCCTATGGCGGGTAGTTCGGATGCACAGCGACATACCACCCCTGCTCCGTCATCTCCGCAGCAGAGAGAGGCAATGTTTAATGGGCATGTCCTCGTCAGTCAGGTCGGTAGGCGTTCCGTTTGGGTCCGCCCACTGCCGTTTTATCGGTTCAGTAAACCACATTTTGGGCCACAAAAATCCGCCAAACGACCTGGTGATGCTTCAGCGCGATTTTTGCAGCCCCCCTGTGCATTACTTTGTCTGTGTTTTAAGTTGGTTTGGTTATTTTGTATGTCCGTTCGTCATATTTTCGTTTTGTTTGTTTGTTTGTTTGTTTGTTTGTTTGTTGTTTTAGTGTTGTTGCTGTGCGTCTGGCAGTGGGATATTGTAAATCGGTAGCTTGTGGTACTGTGGTTTATGTTTTGTATTAATGTCGTTGTCTGCACGTCTGTCTGTTATGTTTCTCGTCATTGGTGAGTGTTGTATGTTGTACATGTAGAATTTGTTCGATATGTCACGTATGTATGTGATTATGTCGTCTATTGCTGCCATGTGATGTAGGTCCCGGATCGTGACGTATCTGTTCGATGACGTCACGCATCTCAGAATCTTATTTTCGAGCCTCAGAAGCCTCTGCATCTGAGTGTTCGAAGCACTGCACCACACGGGAGCACCGTATGTCAGTATTGGTCTTATTATCTGTTTGTATATTAATAGTTTGTTGGGAGGGGAAAGGTGGGATTTTTTGGATAGAATGGCATAAAGGCTTTGCATTGCTGCAAAGCCTTTTTTGAGGGTTTCGGTATAGTGGGGCATGAAGGAAAGTCTTTCGTCGATTGTGATTCCTAAATATTTGAAACGTCTTTGTGGTTGTATGTATGTGTTGTTGATTTTCAAAGGCACGATTATTCTATTGTTTGTGAATTTCTTTGTTAAAGTTGCGCAAGTGGTCTTAAGCGGATTTACTGCTATCTTCCACTTTTTAAAGTATGGGTTCAGAATATTGATGTGCGACTGGACTTGTCGCTTAGCAGCTTCCGCATAAAAAGATTGCGCATAGATAAGCGCATCATCCGCATACAGCGTAAGTTTTGTGAGGGGATACCTCGGGAAATCGGCTGTATACAGGTTATACAACAGCGGTGACAACATGGTTCCCTGAGGCACCCCCGCATTAACCACCCTCGGTGCGGACAATGCACCCTCTACCTTAACAAAGAAGGTTCGGTTTTGTAAGTAAGTTTGTATTAGTGTAATTATGTGCATCGGGTAGTTATGTATCGTCATCAGTTTGTACAGTAGTCCTTGATGCCAGACAGTGTCAAAAGCTCTGCTGATGTCAAGAGACAGTAGAACTGTATTTTGTCCTAAATTGAATTTATTTTTGACATCAGTCAGGACCTTCGCCACTGCCTGAACTGTATTATGTCGTGGTCTAAAACCAAATTGTTCGTCTTGTATGTTTGTTAAAGACGCCACCCTAACCTTTGCGCCACGGCAGGTTTAAATGTCGTGAAATAGATTGGTGATCCTTCTCGCGTCCATGAGAAAACTTAAAACGTAGTTTCGCATAATTGTCTTAAGTGTCTTGTTTCACTGACTGTAGCCAATTTTAGCTCTTATTATTAAGATTAACCTAGTAAAAGATGCAATAACTCTCACTTTTATTTTCAATTGCAACCTTTTAAGAAAGTATACAACTATTGGCAACGTAGCTCTCCATCAAGCTGGGCACGGGACGCGCCAATTCAAATTCGATGGAAAATCGTCTGTTTATTAACGCTGTAAAGCGGCATCTCGCGGATTTAAGCTGCTCGTTAAGATTCCACTTCTATTGCGTAGCTATAAGTTTCTTTGGTTTAAGTAAAGCCTAAGGCATCTAGGGCTTTCCTATGACACTTCATTTTTATCATACGATTTAAAACAAATAAAACACCCATCGCTTTAATATCGGTTTAAGTAACGCCTAAGGCATTTTTACATTGTTTTTCGGGTAGACGCTTCAGTCACTTAGTTTATTATTTAAGCTCAGATAAAGTCATTAAATAATAATTGTGGTGATATAAGATTAAGGTAGGTCTTGGTTTTAATGCAGCAAGTGAACTTTTAAATGTAGACTTGCTCAACCTTCGTAGCGTATATTTTAATGACGTGTTTTCATTCAATTTATAGTCATTTAGCCATGTCTTGGACTTTTTAAGAATTGTTTTTAAATATACGCTTCAGTTAATTTGTTATTTAAGGTCAAATAAACTGATTAAATGATAATTGCGGTAAAAAATATGTCAGGTCAAGTGGTTTTTTAATAAACCAACATTAACCAAGTGATTAGCTTACCATGACATTTTACCAGACTGTTTACGAGGGGAGTACTAAATGAATAAAATATAAATAAAATAATTAAAATATTTACTTTATTTTGGGTTATACCACACATTCAGTTTTTTTGACAAACCTACTCTTCCGGATTGTAAGTTTCACAAGGATCTGAATCCCAAGAGGTGTCAATGAGAACTGAAGTGGACATAATGTTTTTTTTTTTTTTTAAATGCTCCAATGGCTCAACAAATCGACGGAAACCTGTTTACGTTCTAATACGTCGACTTACGCTATTTGCGGCAATTTGGGACATATTGGCTTGGTTCGGTCTCCCGTAAGATGAAAAAAAAATTATTTTCAAGTTTATTTCGTCAATTAAAATTTTTTTTAAGGGCATTAGTATGTCACAGAATTTATTTATACCCATATACGGCCTCAAATCTCCAGTTAGGCTATTTTGGATTTAATAATAATTTTTTTCCGAATTATTTGGGTACATACATTTTTTTTAAAGGCTCCAATGGCTCAACAAATCGACGGAAACCTGTTTACGGCCTAATACGTCGATTTACGCTATTTGCGGCCATTTGGGACATATTGGCTTGGTTCGGTCCCCCGTAAGATAGAAAAAAATTATTTTCTAATTTATTTCGGCAAATAAAATTTTTTCAAGGGCATTAGTATGTCAAAGAATTTATTTATACCCATATACGGCCTCAAATCTCCAGTTAGGCTATTTTGGATTTAATAATAATTTTTTTCCGAATTATTTGGGTACATACATTTTTTTTTTAAAGGCTCCAATGGCTCAACAAATCGACGGAAACCTGTTACGGTCTAATACGTCGATTTACGCTATTTGCGGCTATTTGGGACATATTGGCTTGATTCGCTCCCCCGTAAGATGAAAAAAAATTATTTTCTAATTTATTTCGGCGATTAAAATTTTTTTAAGGGCATTAGTATGTCACAGAATTTATTTATCCCCATATACGGCCTCAAATCTCCAATTAGGCTATTTTGGATTTAATAATAATTTTTTTCCGAATTATTTGGGTACATACATTTTTTTTAAAGGCTCCAATGCCTCAACAAATCGACGGAAACCTGTTACGGTCTAATACGTCGATTTACGCTATTTGCGGCTATTTGGGACATATTGGCTTGATTCGCTCCCCCGTAAGATGAAAAAAAATTATTTTCTAATTTATTTCGTCAATTAAAATTTTTTTTAAGGGCATTAGTATGTCACAGAATTTATTTATACCCATATACGGCCTCAAATCTCCAGTTAGGCTATTTTGGATTTAATAATAATTTTTTTCCGAATTATTTGGGTACATACATTTTTTTTAAAGGCTCCAATGGCTCAACAAATCGACGGAAACCTGTTTACGGCCTAATACGTCGATTTACGCTATTTGGGGTCATTTGGGACATATTGGCTTGGTTCGGTCCCCCGTAAGATGGAAAAAATTATTTTCTAATTTATTTCGGCAACTAAAATTTTTTTTAAGGGCATTAGTATGTCACAGAATTTATTTATACCCATATACGGCCTTAAATCTCCAATTAGGCTACTTTGGATTTAATAATAATTTTTTTCCGAATTATTTGGGTACATACATTTTTTTTTAAAGGCTCCAATGGCTCAACAAATCAACGGAAACCTGTTTACGGTCCAATACGTCGATTTACGCTATTTGCGGCCATTTGGGACATATTGGCTTGGTTCGGTCCCCCGTAAGATGGGAAAAAATCATTTTCTAATTTATTTCGGCAACTAAAATTTTTTTAAGGGCATTAGTATGTCACAGAATTTATTTATACCCATATACGGCCTCAAATCTCCAATTAGGCTATTTTGGATTTAATAATAATTTTTTTCCGAATTATTTGGGTACATACATTTTTTTTTAAATGCTCCAATGGCTCAACAAATCGACGGAAACCTGTTTACGGTCTAATACGTCGACTTACGCTATTTGCGGCAATTTGGGACATATTGGCTTGGTTCGGTCTCCCGTAAGATGAAAAAAAAATTATTTTCAAGTTTATTTCGTCAATTAAAATTTTTTTTAAGGGCATTAGTATGTCACAGAATTTATTTATACCCATATACGGCCTCAAATCTCCAGTTAGGCTATTTTGGATTTAATAATAATTTTTTTCCGAATTATTTGGGTACATACATTTTTTTTAAAGGCTCCAATGGCTCAACAAATCGACGGAAACCTGTTTACGGCCTAATACGTCGATTTACGCTATTTGCGGCCATTTGGGACATATTGGCTTGGTTCGGTCCCCCGTAAGATAGAAAAAAATTATTTTCTAATTTATTTCGGCAAATAAAATTTTTTCAAGGGCATTAGTATGTCAAAGAATTTATTTATACCCATATACGGCCTCAAATCTCCAGTTAGGCTATTTTGGATTTAATAATAATTTTTTTCCGAATTATTTGGGTACATACATTTTTTTTTTAAAGGCTCCAATGGCTCAACAAATCGACGGAAACCTGTTACGGTCTAATACGTCGATTTACGCTATTTGCGGCTATTTGGGACATATTGGCTTGATTCGCTCCCCCGTAAGATGAAAAAAAATTATTTTCTAATTTATTTCGGCGATTAAAATTTTTTTAAGGGCATTAGTATGTCACAGAATTTATTTATCCCCATATACGGCCTCAAATCTCCAATTAGGCTATTTTGGATTTAATAATAATTTTTTTCCGAATTATTTGGGTACATACATTTTTTTTAAAGGCTCCAATGCCTCAACAAATCGACGGAAACCTTTACGGTCTAATACGTCGATTTACGCTATTTGCGGCCATTTGGGACATATTGGCTTGGTTCGGTCCCCCGTAAGATTGAAAAAATTATTTTCTAATTTATTTCGGCAACTAAAATTTTTTTTAAGGGCATTAGTATGTCACAGAATTTATTTATACCCATATACGGCCTCAAACCTCCAGTTAGGCTATTTTGGATTTATTGATAATTTTTTTCCGAATTATTTGGGTACATACATTTTTTTTTAAAGGCTCCAATGGCTCAACAAATCGACGGAAACCTGTTTACGGTCTTATACGTCGATTTACGCTATTTGCCCCATTTGGGACATATTGGCTTGGTTCGGTCCCCCGTAAGATGGAAAAAATTATTTTCTAATTTATTTCGGCAATTAAAATTTTTTTTAAGGGCATTAGTATGTCACAGAATTTATTTATACCCATATACGGCCTCAAATCTCTAATTAGGCTATTTTGGATTTAATAATAATTTTTTTCCGAATTATTTGGGTACATACATTTTTTTTTAAAGGCTCCAATAGCTCAACAAATCGACGGAAACCTGTTTACGGTCTAATACGTCGATTTACGCTATTTGCGGCTACTTGGGACATATTGGCTTGGTTCGGTCCCCCGTAAGATAGAAAAAATTATTTTCTAATTTATTTCGGCAATTAAAATTTTTTTTAAGGGCATTAGTATGTCACAGAATTTATTTATACCCATATACGGCCTCAAATCTCCAGTTAGGCTATTTTGGATTTAATAATAATTTTTTCCGAATTATTTGGTTACATACATTTTTTTTTAAAGGCTCCAATGGCTCAACAAATCGACGGAAACCTGTTTACTGTCTAATACGTCGATTTACGCTATTCGCGGTCATTTGGGACATATTGGCTTGGTTCGGTCCCCCGTAAGATAGAAAAAATTATTTTCTAATTTATTTCGGCAATTAAAATTTTTTTTAAGGGCATTAGTATGTCACAGAATTTATTTATACCCATATACGGCCTCAAATCTCCAGTTAGGCTATTTTGGATTTAATAATAATTTTTTTCCGAATTATTTGGGTACATACATTTTTTTTAAAGGCTCCAATGGCTCAACAAATCGACGGAAACCTGTTTACGGCCTAATACGTCGATTTACGCTATTTGCGGCCATTTGGGACATATTGGCTTGGTTCGGTCCCCCGTAAGATAGAAAAAAATTATTTTCTAATTTATTTCGGCAAATAAAATTTTTTTAAGGGCATTAGTATGTCAAAGAATTTATTTATACCCATATACGGCCTCAAATCTCCAGTTAGGCTATTTTGGATTTAATAATAATTTTTTTCCGAATTATTTGGGTACATACATTTTTTTTTAAAGGCTCCAATGGCTCAATAAATCGACGGAAACCTGTTACGGTCTAATACGTCGATTTACGCTATTTGCGGCTATTTGGGACATATTGGCTTGATTCGGTCCCCCGTAAGATGAAAAAAAATTATTTTCTAATTTATTTCGGCGATTAAAATTTTTTTAAGGGCATTAGTATGTCACAGAATTTATTTATCCCCATATACGGCCTCAAATCTCCAATTAGGCTATTTTGGATTTAATAATAATTTTTTTCCGAATTATTTGGGTACATACATTTTTTTTAAAGGCTCCAATGCCTCAACAAATCGACGGAAACCTGTTTACGGTCTAATACGTCGATTTACGCTATTTGCGGCCATTTGGGACATATTGGCTTGGTTCGGTCCCCCGTAAGATTGAAAAAATTATTTTCTAATTTATTTCGGCAACTAAAATTTTTTTTAAGGGCATTAGTATGTCACAGAATTTATTTATACCCATATACGGCCTCAAACCTCCAGTTAGGCTATTTTGGATTTATTGATAATTTTTTTCCGAATTATTTGGGTACATACATTTTTTTTTAAAGGCTCCAATGGCTCAACAAATCGACGGAAACCTGTTTACGGTCTAATACGTCGATTTACGCTATTTGCCCCATTTGGGACATATTGGCTTGGTTCGGTCCCCCGTAAGATGGAAAAAATTATTTTCTAATTTATTTCGGCAATTAAAATTTTTTTTAAGGGCATTAGTATGTCACAGAATTTATTTATACCCATATACGGCCTCAAATCTCCAATTAGGCTATTTTGGATTTAATAATAATTTTTTTCCGAATTATTTGGGTACATACATTTTTTTTTAAAGGCTCCAATGGCTCAACAAATCGACGGAAACCTGTTTACGTTCTAATACGTCGATTTACGCTATTTGCGGCTATTTGGGACATATTGGCTTGGTTCGGTCCCCCGTAAGATAGAAAAAATTATTTTCTAATTTATTTCGGCAATTAAAATTTTTTTTAAGGGCATTAGTATGTCACAGAATTTATTTATACCCATATACGGCCTCAAATCTCCAGTTGGGCTATTTTGTATTTAATAATAATTTTTTCCGAATTATTTGGTTACATACATTTTTTTTTAAAGGCTCCAATGGCTCAACAAATCGACGGAAACCTGTTTACTGTCTAATACGTCGATTAACGCTATTTGCGGTCATTTGGGACATATTGGCTTGGTTCGGTCCCCCGTAAGATGGAAACAAATTATTTTCTAATTTATTTCGGCAAATAAAATTTTTTTAAAGGCATTAGTATGTCAAAGAATTTATTTATACCCATATACGGCCTCAAATCTCCAGTTAGGCTATTTTGGATTTAATAATAATTTTTTTCCGAATTATTTGGGTACATAATCTTTTTTTTTAAGGCTCCAATGGCTCAACAAATCGACGGAAACCTGTTTACTGTCTACGCTATTTGCGGTCATTTGGGACATATTGGCTTGGTTCGGTCCTCCGTAAGATGGAAAAAATTATTTTCTAATTTATTTCGGCAAATAAAATTTTTTTAAGGGCATTAGTATGTCACAGAATTTATTTATACCCATATACGGCCTCAAATCTGTAGTTAGGTTATTTTGGATTTAATAATAATTTTTTTCCGAAATATTTGGGTACATACATTTTTTTTTAAAGGCTCCAATGGCTCAACAAATCGACGGAAACCTGTTTACGGTCTAATACGTCGATTTACGCTATTTGCGGCCATTTGGGACATATTGGCTTGGTTCGGTCCCCCGTAAGATGGAAAAAAATTATTTTCTAATTTATTTCGGCAAATAAAATTTTTTGAAGGGCATTAGTATGTCAAAGAATTTATTTATACCCATATACGGCCTCAAATCTCCAGTTAGGCTATTTTGGATTTAATAATAATTTTTTTCCGAATTATTTGGGTACATACATTTTTTTTTAAAGGCTCCAATGGCTCAACAAATCAACGGAAACCTGTTTACGGTCTAATACGTCGATTTACGCTATTTGGGGTCATTTGGGACATATTGGCTTGGTTCGGTCCCCCGTAAGATGGAAAAAATTATTTTCTAATTTATTTCGGCAACTAAAATTTTTTTTAAGGGCATTAGTATGTCACAGAATTTATTTATACCCATATACGGCCTTAAATCTCCAATTAGGCTATTTTGGATTTAATAATAATTTTTTTCCGAATTATTTGGGTACATACATTTTTTTTTAAAGGCTCCAATGGCCCAACAAATCGACGGAAACCTGTTTACGGTCCAATACGTCGATTTACGCTATTTGCGGCTATTTGGGACATATTGGCTTGGTTCGGTCCCCCGTAAGATGGGAAAAAATCATTTTCTAATTTATTTCGGCAACTAAAATTTTTTTAAGGGCATTAGTATGTCACAGAATTTATTTATACCCATATACGGCCTCAAATCTCCAATTAGGCTATTTTGGATTTAATAATAATTTTTTTCCGAATTATTTATGTACATACATTTTTTTTTAAATGCTCCAATGGCTCAACAAATCGACGGAAACCTGTTTACGGTCTAATACGTCGACTTACGCTATTTGCGGCAATTTGGGACATATTGGCTTGGTTCGGTCTCCCGTAAGATGAAAAAAAAATTATTTTCAAGTTTATTTCGTCAATTAAAATTTTTTTTAAGGGCATTAGTATGTCACAGAATTTATTTATACCCATATACGGCCTCAAATCTCCAGTTAGGCTATTTTGGATTTAATAATAATTTTTTTCCGAATTATTTGGGTACATACATTTTTTTTAAAGGCTCCAATGGCTCAACAAATCGACGGAAACCTGTTTACGGCCTAATACGTCGATTTACGCTATTTGGGGTCATTTGGGACATATTGGCTTGGTTCGGTCCCCCGTAAGATGGAAAAAATTATTTTCTAATTTATTTCGGCAACTAAAATTTTTTTTAAGGGCATTAGTATGTCACAGAATTTATTTATACCCATATACGGCCTCAAATCTCCAGTTAGGCTATTTTGGATTTAATAATAATTTTTTTCCGAATTATTTGGGTACATACATTTTTTTTAAAGGCTCCAATGGCTCAACAAATCGACGGAAACCTGTTTACGGCCTAATACGTCGATTTACGCTATTTGGGGTCATTTGGGACATATTGGCTTGGTTCGGTCCCCCGTAAGATGGAAAAAATTATTTTCTAATTTATTTCGGCAACTAAAATTTTTTTTAAGGGCATTAGTATGTCACAGAATTTATTTATACCCATATACGGCCTTAAATCTCCAATTAGGCTACTTTGGATTTAATAATAATTTTTTTCCGAATTATTTGGGTACATACATTTTTTTTTAAAGGCTCCAATGGCTCAACAAATCAACGGAAACCTGTTTACGGTCCAATACGTCGATTTACGCTATTTGCGGCCATTTGGGACATATTGGCTTGGTTCGGTCCCCCGTAAGATGGGAAAAAATCATTTTCTAATTTATTTCGGCAACTAAAATTTTTTTAAGGGCATTAGTATGTCACAGAATTTATTTATACCCATATACGGCCTCAAATCTCCAATTAGGCTATTTTGGATTTAATAATAATTTTTTTCCGAATTATTTGGGTACATACATTTTTTTTTAAATGCTCCAATGGCTCAACAAATCGACGGAAACCTGTTTACGGTCTAATACGTCGACTTACGCTATTTGCGGCAATTTGGGACATATTGGCTTGGTTCGGTCTCCCGTAAGATGAAAAAAAAAATTATTTTCAAGTTTATTTCGTCAATTAAAATTTTTTTTAAGGGCATTAGTATGTCACAGAATTTATTTATACCCATATACGGCCTCAAATCTCCAGTTAGGCTATTTTGGATTTAATAATAATTTTTTTCCGAATTATTTGGGTACATACATTTTTTTTAAAGGCTCCAATGGCTCAACAAATCGACGGAAACCTGTTTACGGCCTAATACGTCGATTTACGCTATTTGCGGCCATTTGGGACATATTGGCTTGGTTCGGTCCCCCGTAAGATAGAAAAAAATTATTTTCTAATTTATTTCGGCAAATAAAATTTTTTCAAGGGCATTAGTATGTCAAAGAATTTATTTATACCCATATACGGCCTCAAATCTCCAGTTAGGCTATTTTGGATTTAATAATAATTTTTTTCCGAATTATTTGGGTACATACATTTTTTTTTTAAAGGCTCCAATGGCTCAACAAATCGACGGAAACCTGTTACGGTCTAATACGTCGATTTACGCTATTTGCGGCTATTTGGGACATATTGGCTTGATTCGCTCCCCCGTAAGATGAAAAAAAATTATTTTCTAATTTATTTCGGCGATTAAAATTTTTTTAAGGGCATTAGTATGTCACAGAATTTATTTATCCCCATATACGGCCTCAAATCTCCAATTAGGCTATTTTGGATTTAATAATAATTTTTTTCCGAATTATTTGGGTACATACATTTTTTTTAAAGGCTCCAATGCCTCAACAAATCGACGGAAACCTGTTTACGGTCTAATACGTCGATTTACGCTATTTGCGGCCATTTGGGACATATTGGCTTGGTTCGGTCCCCCGTAAGATTGAAAAAATTATTTTCTAATTTATTTCGGCAACTAAAATTTTTTTTAAGGGCATTAGTATGTCACAGAATTTATTTATACCCATATACGGCCTCAAACCTCCAGTTAGGCTATTTTGGATTTATTGATAATTTTTTTCCGAATTATTTGGGTACATACATTTTTTTTTAAAGGCTCCAATGGCTCAACAAATCGACGGAAACCTGTTTACGGTCTTATACGTCGATTTACGCTATTTGCCCCATTTGGGACATATTGGCTTGGTTCGGTCCCCCGTAAGATGGAAAAAATTATTTTCTAATTTATTTCGGCAATTAAAATTTTTTTTAAGGGCATTAGTATGTCACAGAATTTATTTATACCCATATACGGCCTCAAATCTCTAATTAGGCTATTTTGGATTTAATAATAATTTTTTTCCGAATTATTTGGGTACATACATTTTTTTTTAAAGGCTCCAATAGCTCAACAAATCGACGGAAACCTGTTTACGGTCTAATACGTCGATTTACGCTATTTGCGGCTACTTGGGACATATTGGCTTGGTTCGGTCCCCCGTAAGATAGAAAAAATTATTTTCTAATTTATTTCGGCAATTAAAATTTTTTTTAAGGGCATTAGTATGTCACAGAATTTATTTATACCCATATACGGCCTCAAATCTCCAGTTAGGCTATTTTGGATTTAATAATAATTTTTTCCGAATTATTTGGTTACATACATTTTTTTTTAAAGGCTCCAATGGCTCAACAAATCGACGGAAACCTGTTTACTGTCTAATACGTCGATTTACGCTATTTGCGGTCATTTGGGACATACTGGCTTGGTTCGGTCCCCCGTAAGATGGAAACAAATTATTTTCTAATTTATTTCGGCAAATAAAATTTTTTGAAGGGCATTAGTATGTCAAAGAATTTATTTATACCCATATACGGCCTCAAATCTCCAGTTAGGCTATTTTGGATTTAATAATAATTTTTTTCCGAATTATTTGGGTACATACATTTTTTTTTAAAGGCTCCAATGGCTCAACAAATCAACGGAAACCTGTTTACGGTCTAATACGTCGATTTACGCTATTTGGGGTCATTTGGGACATATTGGCTTGGTTCGGTCCCCCGTAAGATGGAAAAAATTATTTTCTAATTTATTTCGGCAACTAAAATTTTTTTTAAGGGCATTAGTATGTCACAGAATTTATTTATACCCATATACGGCCTTAAATCTCCAATTAGGCTATTTTGGATTTAATAATAATTTTTTTCCGAATTATTTGGGTACATACATTTTTTTTTAAAGGCTCCAATGGCCCAACAAATCGACGGAAACCTGTTTACGGTCCAATACGTCGATTTACGCTATTTGCGGCTATTTGGGACATATTGGCTTGGTTCGGTCCCCCGTAAGATGGGAAAAAATCATTTTCTAATTTATTTCGGCAACTAAAATTTTTTTAAGGGCATTAGTATGTCACAGAATTTATTTATACCCATATACGGCCTCAAATCTCCAATTAGGCTATTTTGGAATTAATAATAATTTTTTTCCGAATTATTTGGGTACATACATTTTTTTTTAAATGCTCCAATGGCTCAACAAATCGACGGAAACCTGTTTACGGTCTAATACGTCGACTTACGCTATTTGCGGCAATTTGGGACATATTGGCTTGGTTCGGTCTACCGTAAGATGAAAAAAAAATTATTTTCTAGTTTATTTCGTCAATTAAAATTTTTTTAAGGGCATTAGTATGTCACAGAATTTATTTATACCCATATACGGCCTCAAATCTCCAGTTAGGCTATTTTGGATTTAATAATAATTTTTTTCCGAATTATTTGGGTACATACATTTTTTTTAAAGGCTCCAATGGCTCAACAAATCGACGGAAACCTGTTTACGGCCTAATACGTCGATTTACGCTATTTGCGGCCATTTGGGACATATTGGCTTGGTTCGGTCCCCCGTAAGATAGAAAAAAATTATTTTCTAATTTATTTCGGCAAATAAAATTTTTTTAAGTGCATTAGTATGTCAAAGAATTTATTTATACCCATATACGGCCTCAAATCTCCAGTTAGGCTATTTTGGATTTAATAATAATTTTTTTCCGAATTATTTGGGTACATACATTTTTTTTTAAAGGCTCCAATGGCTCAACAAATCGACGGAAACCTGTTACGGTCTAATACGTCGATTTACGCTATTTGCGGCTATTTGGGACATATTGGCTTGATTCGGTCCCCCGTAAGATGAAAAAAAATTATTTTCTAATTTATTTCGGCGATTAAAATTTTTTTAAGGGCATTAGTATGTCACAGAATTTATTTATCCCCATATACGGCCTCAAATCTTCAATTAGGCTATTTTGGATTTAATAATAATTTTTTTCCGAATTATTTGGGTACATACATTTTTTTTAAAGGCTCCAATGGCTCAACAAATCGACGGAAACCTGTTTACGGTCTAATACGTCGATTTACGCTATTTGCGGCCATTTGGGACATATTGGCTTGGTTCGGTCCCCCGTAAGATTGAAAAAATTATTTTCTAATTTATTTCGGCAACTAAAATTTTTTTTAAGGGCATTAGTATGTCACAGAATTTATTTATACCCATATACGGCCTCAAACCTCCAGTTAGGGTATTTTGGATTTATTGATAATTTTTTTCCGAATTATTTGGGTACATACATTTTTTTTTAAAGGCTCCAATGGCTCCACAAATCGACGGAAACATGTTTACGGTCTAATACGTCGATTTACGCTATTTGCCCCATTTGGGACATATTGGCTTGGTTCGGTCCCCCGTAAGATGGAAAAAATTATTTTCTAATGTATTTCGGCATTTAAAATTTTTTTTAAGGGCATTAGTATGTCACAGAATTTATTTATACCCATATACGGCCTCAAATCTCCAATCAGGCTATTTTGGATTTAATAATAATTTTTTTCCGAATTATTTGGGTACATACATTTTTTTTTAAAGGCTCCAATGGCTCAACAAATCGACGGAAACCTGTTTACGGTCTAATACGTCGATTTACGCTATTTGCGGCCATTTGGGACATATTGGCTTGGTTCGGTCCCCCGTAAGATGGAAAAAATTATTTTCTAATTTATTTCGGCAATTAAAATTTTTTTTAAGGGCATTAGTATGTCACAGAATTTATTTATACCCATATACGGCCTCAAATCTCCAGTTAGGCTATTTTGGATTTAATAATAATTTTTTCCGAATTATTTGGTTACATACATTTTTTTTAAAGGCTCCAATGGCTCAACAAATCGACGGAAACCTGTTTACTGTCTAATACGTCGATTTACGCTATTTGCGGTCATTTGGGACATATTGGCTTGGTTCGGTCCCCCGTAAGATGGAAACAAATTATTTTCTAATTTATTTCGGCAAATAAAATTTTTTTAAGGGCATTAGTATGTCACAGAATTTATTTATACCCATATACGGCCTCAAATCTGTAGTTAGGTTATTTTGGATTTAATAATAATTTTTTTCCGAATTATTTGGGTACATACATTTTTTTTTAAAGGCTCCAATGGCTCAACAAATCGACGGAAACCTGTTTACTATCTAATACGTCGATTTACGCTATTTGTGGCCATTTGGGACATATTGGCTTGGTTCGGTCCCCCGTAAGATGGAAAAAAATTATTTTCTAATTTATTTCGGCAAATAAAATTTTTGAAGGGCATTAGTATGTCAAAGAATTTATTTATACCCATATACGGCCTCAAATCTCCAGTTAGGCTATTTTGGATTTAATAATAATTTTTTTCCGAATTATTTGGGTACATAATCTTTTTTTTTAAGGCTCCAATGGCTCAACAAATCGACGGAAACCTGTTTACTGTCTACGCTATTTGCGGTCATTTGGGACATATTGGCTTGGTTCGGTCCTCCGTAAGATGGAAAAAATTATTTTCTAATTTATTTCGGCAAATAAAATTTTTTTAAGGGCATTAGTATGTCACAGAATTTATTTATACCCATATACGGCCTCAAATCTGTAGTTAGGTTATTTTGGATTTAATAATAATTTTTTTCCGAATTATTTGGGTACATACATTTTTTTTTAAAGGCTCCAATGGCTCAACAAATCGACGGAAACCTGTTTACGGTCTAATACGTCGATTTACGCTATTTGCGGCCATTTGGGACATATTGGCTTGGTTCGGTCCCCCGTAAGATGGAAAAAAATTATTTTCTAATTTATTTCGGCAAATAAAATTTTTTGAAGGGCATAAGTATGTCAAAGAATTTATTTATACCCATATACGGCCTCAAATCTCCAGTTAGGCTATTTTGGATTTAATAATAATTTTTTTCCGAATTATTTGGGTACATACATTTTTTTTTAAAGGCTCCAATGGCTCAACAAATCAACGGAAACCTGTTTACGGTCTAATACGTCGATTTACGCTATTTGGGGTCATTTGGGACATATTGGCTTGGTTCGGTCCCCCGTAAGATGGAAAAAATTATTTTCTAATTTATTTCGGCAACTAAAATTTTTTTTAAGGGCATTAGTATGTCACAGAATTTATTTATACCCATATACGGCCTTAAATCTCCAATTAGGCTATTTTGGATTTAATAATAATTTTTTTCCGAATTATTTGGGTACATACATTTTTTTTTAAAGGCTCCAATGGCCCAACAAATCGACGGAAACCTGTTTACGGTCCAATACGTCGATTTACGCTATTTGCGGCTATTTGGGACATATTGGCTTGGTTCGGTCCCCCGTAAGATGGGAAAAAATCATTTTCTAATTTATCTCGGCAACTAAAATTTTTTTAAGGGCATTAGTATGTCACAGAATTTATTTATACCCATATACGGCCTTAAATCTCCAATTAGGCTATTTTGGATTTAATAATAATTTTTTTCCGAATTATTTGGGTACATACATTTTTTTTTAAAGGCTCCAATGGCCCAACAAATCGACGGAAACCTGTTTACGGTCCAATACGTCGATTTACGCTATTTGCGGCTATTTGGGACATATTGGCTTGGTTCGGTCCCCCGTAAGATGGGAAAAAATCATTTTCTAATTTATCTCGGCAACTAAAATTTTTTTAAGGGCATTAGTATGTCACAGAATTTATTTATACCCATATACGGCCTCAAATCTCCAATTAGGCTATTTTGGATTTAATAATAATTTTTTTCCGAATTATTTGGGTACATACATTTTTTTTTAAATGCTCCAATGGCTCAACAAATCGACGGAAACCTGTTTACGGTCTAATACGTCGACTTACGCTATTTGCGGCAATTTGGGACATATTGGCTTGGTTCGGTCTCCCGTAAGATGAAAAAAAAATTATTTTCTAGTTTATTTCGTCAATTAAAAATTTTTTTAAGGGCATTAGTATGTCACAGAATTTATTTATACCCATATACGGCCTCAAATCTCCAGTTAGGCTATTTTGGATTTAATAATAATTTTTTTCCGAATTATTTGGGTACATACATTTTTTTAAAGGCTCCAATGGCTCAACAAATCGACGGAAACCTGTTTACGGCCTAATACGTTGATTTACGCTATTTGCGGCCATTTGGGACATATTGGCTTGGTTCGGTCCCCCGTAAGATGGAAAAAAATTATTTTCTAATTTATTTCGGCAAATAAAATTTTTTTAAGGGCATTAGTATGTCAAAGAATTTATTTATACCCATATACGGCCTCAAATCTCCAGTTAGGCTATTTTGGATTTAATAATAATTTTTTTCCGAATTATTTGGGTACATACATTTTTTTTTAAAGGCTCCAATGGCTCAACAAATCGACGGAAACCTGTTACGGTCTAATACGTCGATTTACGCTATTTGCGGCTATTTGGGACATATTGGCTTGATTCGGTCCCCCGTAAGATGAAAAAAAATTATTTTCTAATTTATTTCGGCGATTAAAATTTTTTTAAGGGCATTAGTATGTCACAGAATTTATTTATCCCCATATACGGCCTCAAATCTTCAGTTAGGCTATTTTGGATTTAATAATAATTTTTTTCCGAATTATTTGGGTACATACATTTTTTTTTAGAGGCTCCAATGGCTCAACAAATCGACGGAAACCTGTTTACGGTCTAATACGTCGATTTACGCTATTTGCGGCCATTTGGGACATATTGGCTTGGTTCGGTCCCCGTAAGATGGAAAAAAATTATTTTCTAATTTATTTCGGCAAATAAAATTTTTTTAAGGGCATTAGTATGTCAAAGAATTTATTTATACCCATATACGGCCTCAAATCTCCAGTAAGGCTATTTTGGATTTAATAATAATTTTTTTCCGAATTATTTGGGTACATACATTTTTTTTTAACGGCTCCAAGGCTCAACAAATCGACGGAAACCTGTTTACGGTCTAATACGTCGATTTACGCTATTTGCGGCTGCTATTTGGGACATATTGGCTTGATTCGGTCCCCCGTAAGATGGAAAAAATTATTTTCTAATTTATTTCTGCAATTAAAATTTTTTTTAAGGGCATTAGTATGTTACAGAATTTATTTATACCCATATACGGCCTCAAATCTCCAATTAGGCTATTTTGGATTTAATAATAATTTTTTTCCGAATTATTTGGGTACATACATTTTTTTTAAAGGCTCCAATGGCTCAACAAATCGACGGAAACCTGTTTACGGTCTAATACGTCGATTTACGCTATTTGCGGCCATTTGGGACATATTGGCTTGGTTCGGTCCCCCGTAAGATTGAAAAAATTATTTTCTAATTTATTTCGGCAACTAAAATTTTTTTTAAGGGCATTAGTATGTCACAGAATTTATTTATACCCATATACGGCCTCAAACCTCCAGTTAGGCTATTTTGGATTTATTGATAATTTTTTTCCGAATTATTTGGGTACATACATTTTTTTTTAAAGGCTCCAATGGCTCAACAAATCGACGGAAACCTGTTTACGGTCTAATACGTCGATTTACGCTATTTGCCCCATTTGGGACATATTGGCTTGGTTCGGTCCCCCGTAAGATTGAAAAAATTATTTTCAAATTTATTTCGGCAATTAAAATTTTTTTTAAGGGCATTAGTATGTCACAGAATTTATTTATACCCATATACGGCCTCAAATCTCCAATTAGGCTATTTTGGATTTAATAATAATTTTTTTCCGAATTATTTGGGTACATACATTTTTTTTTAAAAGCTCCAATGGCTCAACAAATCGACGGAAACCTGTTTACGGTCTAATACGTCGATTTACGCTATTTGCGGCCATTTGGGACATATTGGCTTGGTTCGGTCCCCCGTAAGATGGAAAAAATTATTTTCTAATTTATTTCGGCAATTAAAATTTTTTTTAAGGGCATTAGTATGTCACAGAATTTATTTATACCCATATACGGCCTCAAATCTCCAGTTAGGCTATTTTGGATTTAATAATAATTTTTTCCGAATTATTTGGGTACATACATTTTTTTTTAAAGGCTCCAATGGCTCAACAAATCGACGGAAACCTGTTTACTGTCTAATACGTCGATTTACGCTATTTGCGGTCATTTGGGACATATTGGCTTGGTTCGGTCCCCCGTAAGATGGAAACAAATTATTTTCTAATTTATTTCGGCAAATAAAATTTTTTTAAGGGCATTAGTATGTCAAAGAATTTATTTATACCCATATACGGCCTCAGATCTCCAGTTAGGCTATTTTGGATTTAATAATAATTTTTTTCCGAATTATTTGGGTACATAATCTTTTTTTTTTAGGCTCCAATGGCTCAACAAATCGACGGAAACCTGTTTACTGTCTACGCTATTTGCGGTCATTTGGGACATATTGGCTTGGTTCGGTCCCCCGTAAGATAGAAAAAAATTATTTTCTAATTTATTTCGGCAAATAAAATTTTTTCAAGGGCATTAGTATGTCAAAGAATTTATTTATACCCATATACGGCCTCAAATCTCCAGTTAGGCTATTTTGGATTTAATAATAATTTTTTTCCGAATTATTTGGGTACATACATTTTTTTTTTAAAGGCTCCAATGGCTCAACAAATCGACGGAAACCTGTTACGGTCTAATACGTCGATTTACGCTATTTGCGGCTATTTGGGACATATTGGCTTGATTCGCTCCCCCGTAAGATGAAAAAAAATTATTTTCTAATTTATTTCGGCGATTAAAATTTTTTTAAGGGCATTAGTATGTCACAGAATTTATTTATCCCCATATACGGCCTCAAATCTCCAATTAGGCTATTTTGGATTTAATAATAATTTTTTTCCGAATTATTTGGGTACATACATTTTTTTTAAAGGCTCCAATGCCTCAACAAATCGACGGAAACCTGTTTACGGTCTAATACGTCGATTTACGCTATTTGCGGCCATTTGGGACATATTGGCTTGGTTCGGTCCCCCGTAAGATTGAAAAAATTATTTTCTAATTTATTTCGGCAACTAAAATTTTTTTTAAGGGCATTAGTATGTCACAGAATTTATTTATACCCATATACGGCCTCAAACCTCCAGTTAGGCTATTTTGGATTTATTGATAATTTTTTTCCGAATTATTTGGGTACATACATTTTTTTTTAAAGGCTCCAATGGCTCAACAAATCGACGGAAACCTGTTTACGGTCTTATACGTCGATTTACGCTATTTGCCCCATTTGGGACATATTGGCTTGGTTCGGTCCCCCGTAAGATGGAAAAAATTATTTTCTAATTTATTTCGGCAATTAAAATTTTTTTTAAGGGCATTAGTATGTCACAGAATTTATTTATACCCATATACGGCCTCAAATCTCTAATTAGGCTATTTTGGATTTAATAATAATTTTTTTCCGAATTATTTGGGTACATACATTTTTTTTTAAAGGCTCCAATAGCTCAACAAATCGACGGAAACCTGTTTACGGTCTAATACGTCGATTTACGCTATTTGCGGCTACTTGGGACATATTGGCTTGGTTCGGTCCCCCGTAAGATAGAAAAAATTATTTTCTAATTTATTTCGGCAATTAAAATTTTTTTTAAGGGCATTAGTATGTCACAGAATTTATTTATACCCATATACGGCCTCAAATCTCCAGTTAGGCTATTTTGGATTTAATAATAATTTTTTCCGAATTATTTGGTTACATACATTTTTTTTTAAAGGCTCCAATGGCTCAACAAATCGACGGAAACCTGTTTACTGTCTAATACGTCGATTTACGCTATTTGCGGTCATTTGGGACATACTGGCTTGGTTCGGTCCCCCGTAAGATGGAAACAAATTATTTTCTAATTTATTTCGGCAAATAAAATTTTTTGAAGGGCATTAGTATGTCAAAGAATTTATTTATACCCATATACGGCCTCAAATCTCCAGTTAGGCTATTTTGGATTTAATAATAATTTTTTTCCGAATTATTTGGGTACATACATTTTTTTTTAAAGGCTCCAATGGCTCAACAAATCAACGGAAACCTGTTTACGGTCTAATACGTCGATTTACGCTATTTGGGGTCATTTGGGACATATTGGCTTGGTTCGGTCCCCCGTAAGATGGAAAAAATTATTTTCTAATTTATTTCGGCAACTAAAATTTTTTTTAAGGGCATTAGTATGTCACAGAATTTATTTATACCCATATACGGCCTTAAATCTCCAATTAGGCTATTTTGGATTTAATAATAATTTTTTTCCGAATTATTTGGGTACATACATTTTTTTTTAAAGGCTCCAATGGCCCAACAAATCGACGGAAACCTGTTTACGGTCCAATACGTCGATTTACGCTATTTGCGGCTATTTGGGACATATTGGCTTGGTTCGGTCCCCCGTAAGATGGGAAAAAATCATTTTCTAATTTATTTCGGCAACTAAAATTTTTTTAAGGGCATTAGTATGTCACAGAATTTATTTATACCCATATACGGCCTCAAATCTCCAATTAGGCTATTTTGGAATTAATAATAATTTTTTTCCGAATTATTTGGGTACATACATTTTTTTTTAAATGCTCCAATGGCTCAACAAATCGACGGAAACCTGTTTACGGTCTAATACGTCGACTTACGCTATTTGCGGCAATTTGGGACATATTGGCTTGGTTCGGTCTACCGTAAGATGAAAAAAAAATTATTTTCTAGTTTATTTCGTCAATTAAAATTTTTTTAAGGGCATTAGTATGTCACAGAATTTATTTATACCCATATACGGCCTCAAATCTCCAGTTAGGCTATTTTGGATTTAATAATAATTTTTTTCCGAATTATTTGGGTACATACATTTTTTTTAAAGGCTCCAATGGCTCAACAAATCGACGGAAACCTGTTTACGGCCTAATACGTCGATTTACGCTATTTGCGGCCATTTGGGACATATTGGCTTGGTTCGGTCCCCCGTAAGATAGAAAAAAATTATTTTCTAATTTATTTCGGCAAATAAAATTTTTTTAAGTGCATTAGTATGTCAAAGAATTTATTTATACCCATATACGGCCTCAAATCTCCAGTTAGGCTATTTTGGATTTAATAATAATTTTTTTCCGAATTATTTGGGTACATACATTTTTTTTTAAAGGCTCCAATGGCTCAACAAATCGACGGAAACCTGTTACGGTCTAATACGTCGATTTACGCTATTTGCGGCTATTTGGGACATATTGGCTTGATTCGGTCCCCCGTAAGATGAAAAAAAATTATTTTCTAATTTATTTCGGCGATTAAAATTTTTTTAAGGGCATTAGTATGTCACAGAATTTATTTATCCCCATATACGGCCTCAAATCTTCAATTAGGCTATTTTGGATTTAATAATAATTTTTTTCCGAATTATTTGGGTACATACATTTTTTTTAAAGGCTCCAATGGCTCAACAAATCGACGGAAACCTGTTTACGGTCTAATACGTCGATTTACGCTATTTGCGGCCATTTGGGACATATTGGCTTGGTTCGGTCCCCCGTAAGATTGAAAAAATTATTTTCTAATTTATTTCGGCAACTAAAATTTTTTTTAAGGGCATTAGTATGTCACAGAATTTATTTATACCCATATACGGCCTCAAACCTCCAGTTAGGGTATTTTGGATTTATTGATAATTTTTTTCCGAATTATTTGGGTACATACATTTTTTTTTAAAGGCTCCAATGGCTCCACAAATCGACGGAAACATGTTTACGGTCTAATACGTCGATTTACGCTATTTGCCCCATTTGGGACATATTGGCTTGGTTCGGTCCCCCGTAAGATGGAAAAAATTATTTTCTAATGTATTTCGGCATTTAAAATTTTTTTTAAGGGCATTAGTATGTCACAGAATTTATTTATACCCATATACGGCCTCAAATCTCCAATCAGGCTATTTTGGATTTAATAATAATTTTTTTCCGAATTATTTGGGTACATACATTTTTTTTTAAAGGCTCCAATGGCTCAACAAATCGACGGAAACCTGTTTACGGTCTAATACGTCGATTTACGCTATTTGCGGCCATTTGGGACATATTGGCTTGGTTCGGTCCCCCGTAAGATGGAAAAAATTATTTTCTAATTTATTTCGGCAATTAAAATTTTTTTTAAGGGCATTAGTATGTCACAGAATTTATTTATACCCATATACGGCCTCAAATCTCCAGTTAGGCTATTTTGGATTTAATAATAATTTTTTCCGAATTATTTGGTTACATACATTTTTTTTAAAGGCTCCAATGGCTCAACAAATCGACGGAAACCTGTTTACTGTCTAATACGTCGATTTACGCTATTTGCGGTCATTTGGGACATATTGGCTTGGTTCGGTCCCCCGTAAGATGGAAACAAATTATTTTCTAATTTATTTCGGCAAATAAAATTTTTTTAAGGGCATTAGTATGTCACAGAATTTATTTATACCCATATACGGCCTCAAATCTGTAGTTAGGTTATTTTGGATTTAATAATAATTTTTTTCCGAATTATTTGGGTACATACATTTTTTTTTAAAGGCTCCAATGGCTCAACAAATCGACGGAAACCTGTTTACTATCTAATACGTCGATTTACGCTATTTGTGGCCATTTGGGACATATTGGCTTGGTTCGGTCCCCCGTAAGATGGAAAAAAATTATTTTCTAATTTATTTCGGCAAATAAAATTTTTGAAGGGCATTAGTATGTCAAAGAATTTATTTATACCCATATACGGCCTCAAATCTCCAGTTAGGCTATTTTGGATTTAATAATAATTTTTTTCCGAATTATTTGGGTACATAATCTTTTTTTTTAAGGCTCCAATGGCTCAACAAATCGACGGAAACCTGTTTACTGTCTACGCTATTTGCGGTCATTTGGGACATATTGGCTTGGTTCGGTCCTCCGTAAGATGGAAAAAATTATTTTCTAATTTATTTCGGCAAATAAAATTTTTTTAAGGGCATTAGTATGTCACAGAATTTATTTATACCCATATACGGCCTCAAATCTGTAGTTAGGTTATTTTGGATTTAATAATAATTTTTTTCCGAATTATTTGGGTACATACATTTTTTTTTAAAGGCTCCAATGGCTCAACAAATCGACGGAAACCTGTTTACGGTCTAATACGTCGATTTACGCTATTTGCGGCCATTTGGGACATATTGGCTTGGTTCGGTCCCCCGTAAGATGGAAAAAAATTATTTTCTAATTTATTTCGGCAAATAAAATTTTTTGAAGGGCATAAGTATGTCAAAGAATTTATTTATACCCATATACGGCCTCAAATCTCCAGTTAGGCTATTTTGGATTTAATAATAATTTTTTTCCGAATTATTTGGGTACATACATTTTTTTTTAAAGGCTCCAATGGCTCAACAAATCAACGGAAACCTGTTTACGGTCTAATACGTCGATTTACGCTATTTGGGGTCATTTGGGACATATTGGCTTGGTTCGGTCCCCCGTAAGATGGAAAAAATTATTTTCTAATTTATTTCGGCAACTAAAATTTTTTTTAAGGGCATTAGTATGTCACAGAATTTATTTATACCCATATACGGCCTTAAATCTCCAATTAGGCTATTTTGGATTTAATAATAATTTTTTTCCGAATTATTTGGGTACATACATTTTTTTTTAAAGGCTCCAATGGCCCAACAAATCGACGGAAACCTGTTTACGGTCCAATACGTCGATTTACGCTATTTGCGGCTATTTGGGACATATTGGCTTGGTTCGGTCCCCCGTAAGATGGGAAAAAATCATTTTCTAATTTATCTCGGCAACTAAAATTTTTTTAAGGGCATTAGTATGTCACAGAATTTATTTATACCCATATACGGCCTTAAATCTCCAATTAGGCTATTTTGGATTTAATAATAATTTTTTTCCGAATTATTTGGGTACATACATTTTTTTTTAAAGGCTCCAATGGCCCAACAAATCGACGGAAACCTGTTTACGGTCCAATACGTCGATTTACGCTATTTGCGGCTATTTGGGACATATTGGCTTGGTTCGGTCCCCCGTAAGATGGGAAAAAATCATTTTCTAATTTATCTCGGCAACTAAAATTTTTTTAAGGGCATTAGTATGTCACAGAATTTATTTATACCCATATACGGCCTCAAATCTCCAATTAGGCTATTTTGGATTTAATAATAATTTTTTTCCGAATTATTTGGGTACATACATTTTTTTTTAAATGCTCCAATGGCTCAACAAATCGACGGAAACCTGTTTACGGTCTAATACGTCGACTTACGCTATTTGCGGCAATTTGGGACATATTGGCTTGGTTCGGTCTCCCGTAAGATGAAAAAAAAATTATTTTCTAGTTTATTTCGTCAATTAAAAATTTTTTTAAGGGCATTAGTATGTCACAGAATTTATTTATACCCATATACGGCCTCAAATCTCCAGTTAGGCTATTTTGGATTTAATAATAATTTTTTTCCGAATTATTTGGGTACATACATTTTTTTAAAGGCTCCAATGGCTCAACAAATCGACGGAAACCTGTTTACGGCCTAATACGTTGATTTACGCTATTTGCGGCCATTTGGGACATATTGGCTTGGTTCGGTCCCCCGTAAGATGGAAAAAAATTATTTTCTAATTTATTTCGGCAAATAAAATTTTTTTAAGGGCATTAGTATGTCAAAGAATTTATTTATACCCATATACGGCCTCAAATCTCCAGTTAGGCTATTTTGGATTTAATAATAATTTTTTTCCGAATTATTTGGGTACATACATTTTTTTTTAAAGGCTCCAATGGCTCAACAAATCGACGGAAACCTGTTACGGTCTAATACGTCGATTTACGCTATTTGCGGCTATTTGGGACATATTGGCTTGATTCGGTCCCCCGTAAGATGAAAAAAAATTATTTTCTAATTTATTTCGGCGATTAAAATTTTTTTAAGGGCATTAGTATGTCACAGAATTTATTTATCCCCATATACGGCCTCAAATCTTCAGTTAGGCTATTTTGGATTTAATAATAATTTTTTTCCGAATTATTTGGGTACATACATTTTTTTTTAGAGGCTCCAATGGCTCAACAAATCGACGGAAACCTGTTTACGGTCTAATACGTCGATTTACGCTATTTGCGGCCATTTGGGACATATTGGCTTGGTTCGGTCCCCGTAAGATGGAAAAAAATTATTTTCTAATTTATTTCGGCAAATAAAATTTTTTTAAGGGCATTAGTATGTCAAAGAATTTATTTATACCCATATACGGCCTCAAATCTCCAGTAAGGCTATTTTGGATTTAATAATAATTTTTTTCCGAATTATTTGGGTACATACATTTTTTTTTAACGGCTCCAAGGCTCAACAAATCGACGGAAACCTGTTTACGGTCTAATACGTCGATTTACGCTATTTGCGGCTGCTATTTGGGACATATTGGCTTGATTCGGTCCCCCGTAAGATGGAAAAAATTATTTTCTAATTTATTTCTGCAATTAAAATTTTTTTTAAGGGCATTAGTATGTTACAGAATTTATTTATACCCATATACGGCCTCAAATCTCCAATTAGGCTATTTTGGATTTAATAATAATTTTTTTCCGAATTATTTGGGTACATACATTTTTTTTAAAGGCTCCAATGGCTCAACAAATCGACGGAAACCTGTTTACGGTCTAATACGTCGATTTACGCTATTTGCGGCCATTTGGGACATATTGGCTTGGTTCGGTCCCCCGTAAGATTGAAAAAATTATTTTCTAATTTATTTCGGCAACTAAAATTTTTTTTAAGGGCATTAGTATGTCACAGAATTTATTTATACCCATATACGGCCTCAAACCTCCAGTTAGGCTATTTTGGATTTATTGATAATTTTTTTCCGAATTATTTGGGTACATACATTTTTTTTTAAAGGCTCCAATGGCTCAACAAATCGACGGAAACCTGTTTACGGTCTAATACGTCGATTTACGCTATTTGCCCCATTTGGGACATATTGGCTTGGTTCGGTCCCCCGTAAGATTGAAAAAATTATTTTCAAATTTATTTCGGCAATTAAAATTTTTTTTAAGGGCATTAGTATGTCACAGAATTTATTTATACCCATATACGGCCTCAAATCTCCAATTAGGCTATTTTGGATTTAATAATAATTTTTTTCCGAATTATTTGGGTACATACATTTTTTTTTAAAAGCTCCAATGGCTCAACAAATCGACGGAAACCTGTTTACGGTCTAATACGTCGATTTACGCTATTTGCGGCCATTTGGGACATATTGGCTTGGTTCGGTCCCCCGTAAGATGGAAAAAATTATTTTCTAATTTATTTCGGCAATTAAAATTTTTTTTAAGGGCATTAGTATGTCACAGAATTTATTTATACCCATATACGGCCTCAAATCTCCAGTTAGGCTATTTTGGATTTAATAATAATTTTTTCCGAATTATTTGGGTACATACATTTTTTTTTAAAGGCTCCAATGGCTCAACAAATCGACGGAAACCTGTTTACTGTCTAATACGTCGATTTACGCTATTTGCGGTCATTTGGGACATATTGGCTTGGTTCGGTCCCCCGTAAGATGGAAACAAATTATTTTCTAATTTATTTCGGCAAATAAAATTTTTTTAAGGGCATTAGTATGTCAAAGAATTTATTTATACCCATATACGGCCTCAGATCTCCAGTTAGGCTATTTTGGATTTAATAATAATTTTTTTCCGAATTATTTGGGTACATAATCTTTTTTTTTTAGGCTCCAATGGCTCAACAAATCGACGGAAACCTGTTTACTGTCTACGCTATTTGCGGTCATTTGGGACATATTGGCTTGGTTCGGTCCTCCGTAAGATGGAAAAAATTATTTTCTAATTTATTTCGGCAAATAAAATTTTTTTAAGGGCATTAGTATGTCACAGAATTTATTTATACCCATATACGGCCTCAAATCTGTAGTTAGGTTATTTTGGATTTAATAATAATTTTTTTCCGAATTATTTGGGTACATACATTTTTTTTTAAAGGCTCCAATGGCTCAACAAATCGACGGAAACCTGTTTACGGTCTAATACGTCGATTTACGCTATTTGCGGCCATTTGGGACATATTGGCTTGGTTCGGTCCTCCGTAAGATGGAAAAAATTATTTTCTAATTTATTTCGGCAATTAAAATTTTTTTTAAGGGCATTAGTATGTCACAGAATTTATTTATACCCATATACGGCCTCAAATCTGTAGTTAGGTTATTTTGGATTTAATAATACTTTTTTTCCGAATTATTTGGGTACATACATTTTTTTTTAAAGGCTCCAATGGCTCAACAAATCGACGGAAACCTGTTTACGGTCTAATACGTCGATTTACGCTATTTGCGGCCATTTGGGACATATTGGCTTGGTTCGGTCCCCCGTAAGATGGAAAAAAATTATTTTCTAATTTATTTCGGCAAATAAAATTTTTTGAAGGGCATTAGTATGTCAAAGAATTTATTTATACCCATATACGGCCTCAAATCTCCAGTTAGGCTATTTTGGATTTAATAATAATTTTTTTCCGAATTATTTGGGTACATACATTTTTTTTTAAAGGCTCCAATGGCTCAACAAATCAACGGAAACCTGTTTACGGTCTAATACGTCGATTTACGCTATTTGGGGTCATTTGGGACATATAGGCTTGGTTCGGTCCCCCGTAAGATGGAAAAAATTATTTTCTACTTTATTTCGGCAACTAAAATTTTTTTTAAGGGCATTAGTATGTCACAGAATTTATTTATACCCATATACGGCCTTAAATCTCCAGTTAGGTTATTTTGGATTTAATAATAATTTTTTTCCGAATTATTTGGGTACATACATTTTTTTTTAAAGGCTCCAATGGCTCAACAAATCGACGGAAACCTGTTTACGGTCTAATACGTCGATTTACGCTATTTGCGGCTATTTGGGACATATTGGCTTGGTTCGGTCCCCCGTAAGATGGGAAAAAATCATTTTCTAATTTATTTCGGCAACTAAAATTTTTTTTAAGGGCGTTAGTATGTCACAGAATTTATTTATACCCATATACGGCCTCAAATCTCCAATTAGGCTATTTTGGATTTAATAATAATTTTTTTCCGAATTATTTGGGTACATACATTTTTTTTTTAAAGGCTCCAATGGCTCAACAAATCGACGGAAACCTGTTTACGGTCTAATACGTCGATTTACGCTATTTGCGGCCATTTGGGACATATTGGCTTGGTTCGGTCCCCCGTAAGATGGAAAAAATTATTTTCTAACTTATTTCGGCAATTAAAATTTTTTTTAAGGGCATTAGTATGTCACAGAATTTATTTATACCCATATACGGCCTCAAATCTCCAGTTAGGGTATTTTGGATTAAAAATTGGAAAAAAATTATTTTCTAACTTATTTCGGCGAATAAAATTTTTTTTAAGGGCATAAGAATGTCAAAGAATTTATTTATACCCATATACGGCCTCAAATCTCCAGTTAGGCTATTTTGGATTAAATAATAACTTTTTTCCGAATTATTTGGGTACATACATTTTTTTAAAAGCTCCAATGGCTCCACAAATCGACGGAAACCTGTTTACGGTCTAATACGTCGATTTACGCTGTTTGCGGCCATTTGGGACATATTGGCTTGGTTCGGTCCCCCGTAACATGGAAAAAAATTATTTTCTAATTTATTTTGGCAAATAAAATTTTTTTTAAGGGCATTAGTATGTCAAAGAATTTATTTATACCCATATACGGCCTCAAATCTCCAGTTAGGCTATTTTGGATTTAATAATAATTTTTTTCCGAATTATTTGGGTACATACATTTTTTTTAAAGGCTCCAATGGCTCAACAAATCGACGGAAACCTGTTTACGGTCTAATACGTCGATTTACGCTATTTGCGGCCATTTGGGACATATTGGCTTGGTTCGGTGTCCCCGTAAGATGGAAAAAATAATTTTCTAATTTATTTCGGCAATTAAAATTTTTTTTAAGGGCATTAGTATGTCACAGAATTTATTTATACCCATATACGGCCTCAAATCTCCAATTAGGCTATTTTGGATTTAATAATAATTTTTTTCCGAATTATTTGGGTACATACATTTTTTTTTAAAGGCTCCAATGGCTCAACAAATCGACGGAAACCTGTTTACGGTCTAATACGTCGATTTACGCTATTTGCGGCCATTTGGGACATATTGGCTTGGTTCGGTCCCCCGTAAGATGGAAAAAATTATTTTCTAACTTATTTCGGCAATTAAAATTTTTTTTAAGGGCATTATTATGTCACAGAATTTATTTATACCCATATACGGCCTCAAATCTCCAGTTAGGCTATTTTGGATTTAATAATAATTTTTTTCCGATTTATTTGGGTACATACATTTTTTTTTAAAGGCTCCAATTTGGGACATATTGGCTTGGTTTGGTCCCCCGTAAGATGGAAAAAATTATTTTTTAATTTATTTCGGCAATTAAAATTTTTTTTAAGGGCATTAGTATGTCACAAAATTTATTTATACCCATATACGGCCTCAAATCTCCAGTTAGGCTATTTTGGATTTAATAATAATTATTTTCCGAATATTTGGGTACATACATTTTTTTTTAAAGGCTCCAAATGCTCAACAAATCGACGGAAACCTGTTTACGGTCTAATACGTCGATTTACGCTATTTGCGGCCATTTGGGAAATATTGGCTTGGTTCGTTCCCCCGTAAGATGGAAAACAATTATTTTCTAATTTATTTCGGCAATTAAAATTTTTTTTAAGGGCATTAGTAAGTCACAGAATTTATTTATACCCATATACGGCCTCAAATCTCCAGTTAGGCTATTTTGGATTTAATAATAATTTTTTTCCGAATTATTTGGGTACATACATTTTTTTTTAAAGGCTCCAATGGCTCAACAAATCGACGGAAACCTGTTTACGGTCTAATACGTCGATTTACGCTATTTGCGGCCATTTGGGACATATTGGCTTGGTTCGGTCCCCCGTAAGATGGAAAAAATTATTTTCTAATTTATTTCGGCAATTAAAATTTTTTTTAAGTGCATTAGTATGTCACAGAATTTATTTATACCCATATACGGCCTCAAATCTCCAATTAGGCTATTTTGGATTTAATAATAACTTTTTCCGAATTATTTGGGTACATACATTTTTTTAAAGGCTCCAATGGCTCAACAAATCGACGGAAACCTGTTTACGGTCTAATACGTCGATTTACGCTATTTGCGGCCATTTGGGAAATATTGGCTTGGTTCGTTCCCCCGTAAGATGGAAAAAAAATATTTTCTAATTTATTTCGGCAATTAAAATTTTTTTTAAGGGCATTAGTAAGTCACAGAATTTATTTATACCCATATACGGCCTCAAATCTCCAGTTAAAAAAATGTATGTACCCAAATAATTCGGAAAAAAATTATTATTAAATCCAAAATAGCCTAACTGGTGATTTGAGGCCGCATATGGGTATAAATAAATTCTGTGACATACTAATGCCCTTATAAAAAATTTTAATTGCCGAAATAAATTAGAAAATAATTTTTTTCCATCTTACGGGGGACCGAACCAAGCCAATATGTCCCAAATGGCCGCAAATAGCGTAAATCGACGTATTAGACCGTAAACAGGTTTCCATCGATTTGTTGAGCCATTGGAGCCTTTAAAAAAAAATGTATGTACCCAAATAATTCGGAAAAAAATTATTATTTAATCCAAAATAGCCTAACTGGAGATTTGAGGCCGTATATGGGTATAAATAAATTCTTTGACAAACTAATGCCCTTAAAAAAAATTTTATTTGCCGAAATAAATTAGAAATTAATTTTTTTCCATCTTACGGGGACCGAACCAAGCCAATATATCCCAAACAGCCGCAAATAGCGTCAATCGACGTATTAGACCGTAAACAGGTTTCCGTCGATTTGTTGAGCCATTGGAGCCTTTAAAAAAAAATGTATGTACCCAAATAATTCGGAAAAAAATTATTATTGAATACAAAATAGCCTAACTGGAGATTTGAGGCCGTATATGGGTATAAATAAATTCTGTGACATACTAATGCCCTTAAAAAAAATTATAATTGCCAAAATAAATTGGAAAATAATTTTTTTCCATCTTACGGGGGACCGAACCAAGCCAATATATCCCAAACAGCCGCAAATAGCGTCAATCGACGTATTAGACCGTAAACAGGTTTCCGTCGATTTGTTGAGCCATTGGAGCCTTTAAAAAAAAATGTATGTACCCAAATAATTCGGAAAAAAATTATTATTAAATCCAAAATAGCCTAACTGGTGATTTGAGGCCGTATATGGGTATAAATAAATTCTGTGACATACTAATGCCCTTAAAAAAAATTTTAATTGCCGAAATAAATTAGAAAAT
The DNA here is from genome assembly GCA_963920685.1 of Polydrusus tereticollis. NCBI lineage: Eukaryota > Metazoa > Arthropoda > Insecta > Coleoptera > Curculionidae > Polydrusus > Polydrusus tereticollis. The sequence goes on along the minus strand of OY987335.1, from coordinate 53,109,382 downwards.
AATTTTTTTCCATCTTACGGGGGACCGAACCAAGCCAATATGTCCCAAATGGGGCAAATAGCGTCAATCGACGTATTAGACCGTAAACAGTTTTCCGTCGATTTGTTGAGCCATTGGAGTCTTTAAAAAAAATGTATGTACCCAAATAGTTCGGAAAAAAATTATTATTAAATCCAAAATAGCCTAACTGGAGATTTGAGGCCGTATATGGGTATAAATAAATTCTGTGACATACTAATGCCCTTAAAAAAAATTTTAATTGCCAAAATAAATAGGAAAATATTTTTTTTCCTTCTTACGGGGGACCGAACCAAGCCAATATATCGCAAACGGCCGCAAATAGCGTAAATCGACGTATTAGACCGTAAACAGGTTTCCGTCGATTTGTTGAGCCATTGGAGCCTTCAAAAAAAAATGTATGTACCCAAATAATTCGGAAAAAAATTATTATTAAATAAAAAATAGCCTAACTGGAGATTTGAGGCCGTATATGGGTATAAAGAAATTCTGTGACATACTAATGCCCTTATAAAAAATTTTAATTGCCGAAATAAATTAGAAAATAATTTTTTTCCATCTTACGGGGGACCGAACCAAGCCAATATGTCCCCAATGGCCGCAAATAGCGTAAATCGACGTATTAGACCGTAAACAGGTTTCCGTCGATTTGTTGAGCCATTGGAGCCTTTAAAAAAAAATGTATGTACCCAAATAATTCGGAAAAAAATTATTATTAAATCCAAAATGGCCTAACTGGAGATTTGAGGCCATATATGTGTATAAATAAATTCTTTGACATTCTAATGCCCTTAAAAAAAAATTTATTTGCCGAAATAAATTAGAAAATAATTTTTTTCCATCTTACGGGGGACCGAACCAAGCCAATATGTCCCAAATGGCCGCAAATAGCGTAAATCGACGTATTAGACCGTAAACAGGTTTCCGTCGATTTGTTGAGCCATTGGAGCCTTTAAAAAAAAATGTATGTACCCAAATAATTCGGAAAAAAATTATTATTAAATACAAAATAGCCTAACTGGAGATTTGAGGCCGTATATGTGTGTAAATAAATTCTTTGACATACTAATGCCCTTAAAAAAAAAATTTAATTGCCGAAATAAATTGGAAAATAATTTTTTTCCATCTTTCGGGGGACCGAACCAAGCCAATATGTCCCAAACGGCCGCAAATAGCGTAAATCGACGTATTTGACCGTAAACAGGTTTCCGTCGATTTGTTAAGCCATTGGAGCCTTTAAAAAAAATCTATGTACCCAAATAATTCGGAAAAAAATTATTATTAAATACAAAATAGCCTAACTGGAGATTTGAGGCCGTATATGTGTGTAAATAAATTCTTTGACATACTAATGCCCTTAAAAAAAAAATTTATTTGCCGAAATAAATTAGAAAATAATTTTTTTCCATCTTACGGGGGACCGAACCAAGCCAATATGTCCCAAATGGCCGCAAATAGCGTAAATCGACGTATTTGACCGTAAACAGGTTTCCGTCGATTTGTTGAGCCATTGGAGCCTTTAAAAAAAAATGTCTGTACTCAAATAATTCGGAAAAAAATTATTATTAAATCCAAAATAGACTAACTGGAGATTTGAGGGCGTATATGTGTATAAATAAATTCTTTGACATACTAATGCCCTTAAAAAAAATTTTAATTGCCGAAATAAATTAGAAAATAATTTTTTTCCATCTTACGGGGGACCGAACCCAGCCAATATGTCCCAAATTGGAGCAAATAGCGTAAATCGACGTATTAGACCGTAAACAGGTTTCCGTCGATTTGTTGAGCCATTGGAGCCTTTAAAAAAAAATGTCTGTACCCAAATAATTCGGAAAAAAATAATTATTAAATAAAAAATAGCCTAACTGGAGATTTGAGGCCGTATATGGGTATAAATAAATTCTGTGCCATACTAATGCCCTTAAAAAAAATTTTAATTGCCGAAATAAATTAGAAAATAATTTTTTTCCATCTTACGGGGGACCGAACCAAGCCAATATGTCCCAAATGGACGCAAATAGCGTAAATCGACGTATTAGACCGTAAAGAGGTTTCCGTCGATTTGTTGAGCCATTGGAGCCTTAAAAAAAATGTATGTACCCAAATAATTCGGAAAAAAATTATTATTAAATACAAAATAGCCTAACTGGAGATTTGAGGCCGTATATGGGTATGAAGAAATTCTGTGACATACTAATGCCCTTAAAAAAAATTTTAATTGCCGAAATAAATTGGAAAATAATTTTTTTCTATCTTACGGGGGACCGAACCAAGCCAATATGTCCCAAATGAACGCAAATAGCGTAAATCGACGTATTAGACCGTAAAGAGGTTTCCGTCGATTTGTTGAGCCATTGGAGCCTTTAAAAAAAAATGTATGTACCCAAATAATTCGGAAAAAAATTATTATTAAATCCAAAATTGCCTAACTGGAGATTTGAGGCCGTATATGGGTATAAATAAATTCTGTGACATACTTATGCCCTTAAAAAAAAATTTTAATTGCCGAAATAAATTAGAAAATAATTTTTTTCCATCTTACGGGGGACCGAACCCAGCCAATATGTCCCAAATAGCCGCAAATAGCGTAAATCGACGTATTAGACCGTAAACAGGTTTCCGTCGATTTGTTGAGCCATTGGAGCCTTTAAAAAAAAATGTCTGTACCCAAATAATTCGGAAAAAAATTATTATTAAATCCAAAATAGCCTAACTGGAGATTTGAGGCCGTATATGGGTATAAATAAATTCTGTGACATACTAATGCCCTTAAAAAAAATTTTAATTGCCGAAATAAATTAGAAAATAATTTTTTTCCATCTTACGGGGGACCGAACCAAGCCAATATGTCCCAAATGGACGCAAATAGCGTAAATCGACGTATTAGACCGTAAAGAGGTTTCCGTCGATTTGTTGAGCCATTGGAGCCTTTAAAAAAAAATGTATGTACCAAAATAATTTGGAAAAAAATTATTATTAAATCCAAAATAGCCTAACTGGAGATTTGAGGCCGTATATGTGTATAAATAAATTCCTTGACATACTAATGCCCTTAAAAAAAATTTTAATTGCCGAAATAAATTAGAAAATAATTTTTTTCCATCTTACGGGGGACCGAACCAAGCCAATATGTCCCAAATGGACGCAAATAGCGTAAATCGACGTATTAGACCGTAAAGAGGTTTCCGTCGATTTGTTGAGCCATTGAAGCCTTAAAAAAAATGTATGTACCCAAATAATTCGGAAAAAAATTATTATTAAATACAAAATAGCCTAACTGGAGATTTGAGGCCGTATATGGGTATAAATAAATTCTGTGACATACTTATGCCCTTAAAAAAAATTTTAGTTGCCGAAATAAATTAGAAAATAATTTTTTTCCATCTTACGGGGGACCGAACCAAGCCAATATGTCCCAAATGGCCGCAAATAGCGTAAATCGACGTATTAGACCGTAAACAGGTTTCCGTCGATTTGTTGAGCCATTGGAGCCTTTAAAAAAAAATGTATGTACCCAAATAATTCGGAAAAAAATTATTATTAAATCCAAAATTGCCTAACTGGAGATTTTAGGCCGTATATGGGTATAAAGAAATTCTGTGAAATACTAATGCCCTTAAAAAAAATTTTAATTGCCGAAATAAATTGGAAAATAATTTTTTTCCATCTTACGGGGGACCGAACCAAGCCAATATGTCCGAAACGGCCGCAAATAGCGTAAATCGACGTATTAGACAGTAAACAGGTTTCCGTCGATTTGTTGAGCCATTGGAGCCTTTAAAAAAAAATGTATGTACCCAAATAATTCGGAAAAAAATTATTATTAAATCCAAAATTGCCTAACTGGAGATTTTAGGCCGTATATGGGTATAAAGAAATTCTGTGACATACTAATGCCCTTAAAAAAAATTTTAATTGCCGAAATAAATTGGAAAATAATTTTTTTCCATCTTACGGGGGACCGAACCAAGCCAATATGTCCCAAACGGCCGCAAATAGCGTAAATCGACGTATTAGACCGTAAACAGGTTTCCGTCGATTTGTTGAGCCATTGGAGCCTTTAAAAAAAAATGTATGTACCCAAATAATTAGGAAAAAAATTATTATTAAATCCAAAATTGCCTAACTGGAGATTTGAGGCCGTATATGGGTATAAATAAATTCTGTGACATACTTATGCCCTTAAAAAAAATTTTAGTTGCCGAAATAAATTAGAAAATAATTTTTTTCCATCTTACGGGGGACCGAACCAAGCCAATATGTCCCAAATGGCCGCAAATAGCGTAAATCGACGTATTAGACCGTAAACAGGTTTCCGTCGATTTGTTGAGCCATTGGAGCCTTTAAAAAAAAATGTCTGTACCCAAGTAATTCGGAAAAAAATTATTATTAAATCCAAAATAGACTAACTGGAGATTTGAGGGCGTATATGTGTATAAATAAATTCTTTGACATACTAATGCCCTTAAAAAAAATTTTAATTGCCGAAATAAATTAGAAAATAATTTTTTTCCATCTTACGGGGGACCGAACCCAGCCAATATGTCCCAAATAGCCGCAAATAGCGTAAATCGACGTATTAGACCGTAAACAGGTTTCCGTCGATTTGTTGAGCCATTGGAGCCTTTAAAAAAAATGTCTGTACCCAAATAATTCGGAAAAAAATTATTATTAAATCCAAAATAGCCTAACTGGAGATTTGAGGCCGTATATGGGTATAAATAAATTCTGTGACATACTAATGCCCTTAAAAAAAATTTTAATTGCCGAAATAAATTAGAAAATAATTTTTTTCCATCTTACGGGGGACCGAACCAAGCCAATATGTCCCAAATGGACGCAAATAGCGTAAATCGACGTATTAGACCGTAAAGAGGTTTACGTCGATTTGTTGAGCCATTGGAGCCTTAAAAAAAATGTATGTACCCAAATAATTCGGAAAAAAATTATTATTAAATACAAAATAGCCTAACTGGAGATTTGAGGCCGTATATGGGTATAAAGAAATTCTGTGACATACTAATGCCCTTAAAAAAAAATTTAATTGCCGAAATAAATTGGAAAATAATTTTTTTCCATCTTACGGGGGACCGAACCAAAATGGAAAATAATTTTTTTCCATCTTACGGGGGACCGAACCAAGACAATATGTCCCAAATGGTCGCAAATAGCGTAAATCGACGTATTAGACCGTAAACAGGTTTCCGTCGATTTGTTGCGCCATTGGAGCCTTTAAAAAAAAATGTATGTACCCAAATAATTCGGAAAAAAATTATTATTAAATCCAAAATAGCCTAACTGGAGATTTGAGGCCGTATATGGGTATAAATAAATTCTTTGACAAACTAATGCCCTTAAAAAAAATTTTATTTGCCGAAATAAATTAGAAATTAATTTTTTCCATCTTACGGGGACCGAACCAAGCCAATATATCCCAAATAGCCGCAAATAGCGTCAATCGACGTATTAGACCGTAAACAGGTTTCCGTCGATTTGTTGCGCCATTGGAGCCTTTAAAAAAAAATGTATGTACCCAAATAATTCGGAAAAAAATTATTATTAAATCCAAAATAGCCTAACTGGAGATTTGAGGCCGTATATGGGTATGAATAAATTCTGTGACATACTAATGCCCTTAAAAAAAATTTTAATTGCCTAAATAAATTAGAAAATAATTTTTTTCCATCCTAGGGGGGACCGAACCAAGACAATATGTCCCAAATGGCCGCAAATAGCGTAAATCGACGTATTAGACCGTAACAGGTTTCCGTCGATTTGTTGAGCCATTGGAGCCTTTCAAAAAAAATTTATGTACCCAAAAAATTCGGAAAAAAATTATTATTAAATCCAAAATTGCCTAACTGGAGATTTTAGGCCGTATATGGGTATAAAGAAATTCTGTGACATACTAATGCCCTTAAAAAAAATTTTAATTGCCGAAATAAATTGGAAAATAATTTTTTTCCATCTTACGGGGGACCGAACCAAGCCAATATGTCCCAAACGGCCGCAAATAGCGTAAATCGACGTATTAGACCGTAAACAGGTTTCCGTCGATTTGTTGAGCCATTGGAGCCTTTAAAAAAAAATGTATGTACCCAAATAATTAGGAAAAAAATTATTATTAAATCCAAAATTGCCTAACTGGAGATTTGAGGCCGTATATGGGTATAAATAAATTCTGTGACATACTTATGCCCTTAAAAAAAATTTTAGTTGCCGAAATAAATTAGAAAATAATTTTTTTCCATCTTACGGGGGACCGAACCAAGCCAATATGTCCCAAATGGCCGCAAATAGCGTAAATCGACGTATTAGACCGTAAACAGGTTTCCGTCGATTTGTTGAGCCATTGGAGCCTTTAAAAAAAAATGTCTGTACCCAAGTAATTCGGAAAAAAATTATTATTAAATCCAAAATAGACTAACTGGAGATTTGAGGGCGTATATGTGTATAAATAAATTCTTTGACATACTAATGCCCTTAAAAAAAATTTTAATTGCCGAAATAAATTAGAAAATAATTTTTTTCCATCTTACGGGGGACCGAACCCAGCCAATATGTCCCAAATAGCCGCAAATAGCGTAAATCGACGTATTAGACCGTAAACAGGTTTCCGTCGATTTGTTGAGCCATTGGAGCCTTTAAAAAAAATGTCTGTACCCAAATAATTCGGAAAAAAATTATTATTAAATCCAAAATAGCCTAACTGGAGATTTGAGGCCGTATATGGGTATAAATAAATTCTGTGACATACTAATGCCCTTAAAAAAAATTTTAATTGCCGAAATAAATTAGAAAATAATTTTTTTCCATCTTACGGGGGACCGAACCAAGCCAATATGTCCCAAATGGACGCAAATAGCGTAAATCGACGTATTAGACCGTAAAGAGGTTTACGTCGATTTGTTGAGCCATTGGAGCCTTAAAAAAAATGTATGTACCCAAATAATTCGGAAAAAAATTATTATTAAATACAAAATAGCCTAACTGGAGATTTGAGGCCGTATATGGGTATAAAGAAATTCTGTGACATACTAATGCCCTTAAAAAAAAATTTAATTGCCGAAATAAATTGGAAAATAATTTTTTTCCATCTTACGGGGGACCGAACCAAAATGGAAAATAATTTTTTTCCATCTTACGGGGGACCGAACCAAGACAATATGTCCCAAATGGTCGCAAATAGCGTAAATCGACGTATTAGACCGTAAACAGGTTTCCGTCGATTTGTTGCGCCATTGGAGCCTTTAAAAAAAAATGTATGTACCCAAATAATTCGGAAAAAAATTATTATTAAATCCAAAATAGCCTAACTGGAGATTTGAGGCCGTATATGGGTATAAATAAATTCTTTGACAAACTAATGCCCTTAAAAAAAATTTTATTTGCCGAAATAAATTAGAAATTAATTTTTTCCATCTTACGGGGACCGAACCAAGCCAATATATCCCAAATAGCCGCAAATAGCGTCAATCGACGTATTAGACCGTAAACAGGTTTCCGTCGATTTGTTGCGCCATTGGAGCCTTTAAAAAAAAATGTATGTACCCAAATAATTCGGAAAAAAATTATTATTAAATCCAAAATAGCCTAACTGGAGATTTGAGGCCGTATATGGGTATGAATAAATTCTGTGACATACTAATGCCCTTAAAAAAAATTTTAATTGCCTAAATAAATTAGAAAATAATTTTTTTCCATCCTAGGGGGGACCGAACCAAGACAATATGTCCCAAATGGCCGCAAATAGCGTAAATCGACGTATTAGACCGTAACAGGTTTCCGTCGATTTGTTGAGCCATTGGAGCCTTTCAAAAAAAATTTATGTACCCAAAAAATTCGGAAAAAAATTATTATTAAATCCAAAATAGCCTAACTGGAGATTTGAGGCCGTATATGGGTATAAATAAATTCTGTGACATACTAATGCCCTTAAAAAAAATTTTAATTGCCAAAATAAATTAGAAAATAATTTTTTTCCATCTTACGGGGGACCGAACCAAGCCAATATGTCCCAAATAGCCGAAAATAGCGTAAATCGACGTATTAGACCGTAAACAGGTTTCCGTCGATTTAATGAGCCATTGGAGCCTTTAAAAAAAAATGTATGTACCCAAATAATTCGAAAAAAAATTATTATTATTATTATTATTATATTATTATTTATTATTAAATTATTATTAACTGGAGATTTGAGGCCGTATATGGGTATAAATAAATTCTTTGACATACTAATGCCCTTAAAAAGAAATTTATTTGCCGAAATAAATTAGAAAATAATTTTTTTCCATCTTACGGGGGACTGAACCAAGCCAATATGTCCCAAATGGCCGCAAATAGCGTAAATCGACGTATTAGACCGTAAACAGGTTTCCGTCGATTTGTTGAGCCATTGGAGCCTTTAAAAAAAAATGTATGTACCCAAATAATTCGGAAAAAAATTATTATTAAATAAAAAATAGCCTAACTGGAGATTTGAGGCCGTATATGGGTATAAAGAAATTCTGTGACATACTAATGCCCTTAAAAAAATTTTAATTGCCGAAATAAATTGGAAAATATTTTTTTTCCATCTTACGGGGGACCGAACCTAGCCAATATGTCCCAAATAGCCGCAAATAGCGTAAATCGACGTATTAGACCGTAAACAGGTTTCCGTCGATTTGTTGAGCCATTGGAGCCTTTAAAAAAAAATGTATGTACCCAAATAATTCGGAAAAAAATTATTATTAAATCCAAAATAGCCTAACTGGAGATTTGAGGCTGTATATGGGTATAAATAAATTCTGTGACATACTAATGCCCTTAAAAAAAATTTTAATTGCCGAAATAAATTGGAAAATAATTTTTTTTTCATCTTACGGGGGACCGAACCAAGCCAATATGTCCCAAATGGCCGCAAATAGCGTAAATCGACGTAATAGACCGTAAACAGGTTTCCGTCGATTTGTTAAGCCATTGGAGCCTTTAAAAAAAATGTATGTACCCAAATAATTCGGAAAAAAATTATTATTAAATCCAAAATGGCCTAACTGGAGATCTGAGGCCGTATATGTGTATAAATAAATTCTTTGACATTCTAATGCCCTTAAAAAAAAATTTATTTGCCGAAATAAATTAGAAAATAATTTTTTTCCATCTTACGGGGGACCGAACCAAGCCAATATGTCCCAAATGGCCGCAAATAGCGTAAATCGACGTATTAGACCGTAAACAGGTTTCCGTCGATTTGTTGAGCCATTGGAGCCTTTAAAAAAAAATGTATGTACCCAAATAATTCGGAAAAAAATTATTATTAAATACAAAATAGCCTAACTGGATATTTGAGGCCGTATATGGGTATAAAGAAATTCTGTGACATACTAATGCGCTTAAAAAAAAATTTAATTGCCGAAATAACTTAGAAAATAATTTTTTTCCATCTTAAGGGGGACTAAACAAAGCCAATATGTCGCAAATGGCCGTAAATGGCCGCAAATAGCGAAAATCGACGTATTAGACTGTAAATAGGTTTCTGTTGATTTGTTAAGCCATGGGAACCTTCAAAAGAAAATCTATGTACCCAAATAAGTTGGAAAATAATTATTATTAAATCCAAAATTGCCAACCTTAGGATTTGAGGGCGTATATAGGTTTAAATAAATTCTGTGACATACTAGTGCTCTTAGAAAAAATTTTATTTGCCGAAAACACCTAGAAAATATTTTTTTCCATCTTAAAGGGGACTGAACCAAGCCCATAGGTCGCAAATGGCCGCAAATAGCGTAAATCGACGTATTAGACTGTAAATAGGTTTCTGCCGATCTGTTGAGCCATTGGAACCTTTAAAAAAAATCTATGTACCCAAATAAGTTGCAAAATAATTATTATTAAATCCAAAATAGCCAAACTGAGGATTTGAGGGCGTATATAGGTTTAAATAAATTCTGTGACATACTATTGCTCTTAAAAAAAATTTTATTTGCCGAAATAACCTAGAAAATATGGTTTTTCCATCTTAACGGGGACTAAACAAAGCCAATATGTCGCAAATGGCCGTAAATGACCGCAAATAGCGTAAATCGACGTATTAGACTGTAAATAGGTTTCTGCCGATTTGTTGAGCCATTGGAACTTTAAAAAAAATCTATGTACCCAAATAAGTTGGAAAATAATTATTATTAAATCCAAAATAGCCAAACTCGGGATTTGGGGGCGTATGTAGGTTTAAATAAATTGTGTGATATACTATTGCTCTTAAAAAAAAAATTATTTGACGAAATAACCTAGAAAATAATATTTTTCCATCTTAAGGGGAACTAAACCAAGCCTATATGTCGCAAATGGCCGCAAATAGGGGGACTGAACCAAGTCCTAATGTCGCAAATGGCCGCAAATAGCGTAAATCGACGTATTAGAGTGTAAATATGTTTCTGTCGATTTGTTGAGCCATTGAAACCTTTAAAAGAAAATGTATGTACCAAAATAAGTTGGAAAATAATTATTATTAAATCCAAAATAGCCAAACTCGGGATTTGAAGGCGTATATAGGTTTAAATAAATTCTGTGACATACTATTGCTCTTAAAAAAAATTATTTGCCGAAATAACATAGAAAATATTTTTTTTCCATCTTAAGGGGGACTAAACCAAGCCCATATGTCGCAAATGGCCGCAAATAGCGTAAATCGACGTATTAGACTGTGAATAGGTTTCTGCCGATTTGTTGAGCTATTGGAACCTTTCAAAAAAATCTATGTACCCAAATAAGTTGGAAAATAATTATTATTAAATCCAAAATAGCCAAACTCGGGATTTGGGGGCGTATATAGGTTTAAATAAATTCTGTGATATACTATTGCTCTTAAAAAAAATTTTATTTGCCGAAATAACCTAGAAAATAATATTTTTCCATCTTAAGGGGGACTAAACCAAGCCTATATGTCGCAAATGGCCGCAAATAGCGTAATTCGACGTATTAGACTGTAAATAGGTTTCTGTCGATTTGTTGAGCCATGGAAACCTTTAAAAAAATTCTATGTACCCAAATAAGTTGGAAAATAATTAATATTAAATCCAAAATAGCCAAACTCACGATTTGAGGGCGTATATAGGTTTAAATAAATTCTGTGACATACAATTTCTCTTAAAAAAAATTTTATTTGCCGAAATAACCTAGAAAATATTTTTTTCCATCTTAAGGGGACTAAACCAAGCCCATATGTCGCAAATGGCCGCAAATAGCGTAAATCGACGTATTAGACTGTAAATAGTGTTATGTCGATTTGTTAAGCCATGGGAACCTTTAAAAAAGTCTATGTACCCAAATAATTTGGAAAATAATTATTATTAAATCCAAAATAGCCAAACTCGGGATTTGAGGGCATATATAGGTTTAAATAAATTCTGTGACATACTAATGCTCTTTAAAAAAAAATTATTTGCCGAAATAACTTAAAAAATAATTTTTTTCCATCTTAAGGGGGACTAAACAAAGCCAATATGTCGCAAATGGCCGTAAATGGCCGCAAATAGCGAAAATCGACGTATTAGACTGTAAATAGGTCTCTGTCGATTTGTTAAGCCATGGGAACCTTCAAAAGAAAATCTATGTACCCAAATAAGTTGGAAAATAATTATTATTAAATCCAAAATTGCCAACCTTAGGATTTGAGGGCGTATATAGGTTTAAATAAATTCTGTGACATACTAGTGCTCTTAGAAAAAATTTTATTTGCCGAAAACACCTAGAAAATATTTTTTTCCATCTTAAAGGGGACTGAACCAAGCCCATAGGTCGCAAATGGCCGCAAATAGCGTAAATCGACGTATTAGACTGTAAATAGGTTTCTGCCGATCTGTTGAGCCATTGGAACCTTTAAAAAAAAATCTATGTACCCAAATAAGTTGCAAAATAATTATTATTAAATCCAAAATAGCCAAACTCGGGATTTAAGGGCGTATATAGGTTTAAATAAATTGTGTGACATAATATTGCTCTTAAAAAAAATTTTATTTGCCGAAATTACCTAGAAAATATTTTTTTCCATCTTAAGGGGGACTAAACCAAGCCCCTATGTCGCAAATTGCCGCAAATAGCGTAAATCGACGTATTAGACTGTAAATAGGTTTATGCCGATTTGTTGAGCCATTGGAACCTTTAAAAAAATTCTATGTATTCTATGTGTATAAGTTGGAAAATAATTATTATTAAATCCAAAATAGCCAAACTGAGGATTTGAGGGCGTATATAGGTTTAAATAAATTCTGTGACATACTATTGCTCTTAAAAAAAATTTTATTTGCCGAAATAACCTAGAAAATATGGTTTTTCCATCTTAACGGGGACTAAACAAAGCCAATATGTCGCAAATGGCCGTAAATGACCGCAAATAGCGTAAATCGACGTATTAGACTGTAAATAGGTTTCTGCCGATTTGTTGAGCCATTGGAACTTTAAAAAAAATCTATGTACCCAAATAAGTTGGAAAATAATTATTATTAAATCCAAAATAGCCAAACTCGGGATTTGGGGGCGTATGTAGGTTTAAATAAATTGTGTGATATACTATTGCTCTTAAAAAAAAATTTATTTGACGAAATAACCTAGAAAATAATATTTTTCCATCTTAAGGGGAACTAAACCAAGCCTATATGTCGCAAATGGCCGCAAATAGGGGGACTGAACCAAGTCCTAATGTCGCAAATGGCCGCAAATAGCGTAAATCGACGTATTAGAGTGTAAATATGTTTCTGTCGATTTGTTGAGCCATTGAAACCTTTAAAAGAAAATGTATGTACCAAAATAAGTTGGAAAATAATTATTATTAAATCCAAAATAGCCAAACTCGGGATTTGAAGGCGTATATAGGTTTAAATAAATTCTGTGACATACTATTGCTCTTAAAAAAAATTATTTGCCGAAATAACATAGAAAATATTTTTTTTCCATCTTAAGGGGGACTAAACCAAGCCCATATGTCGCAAATGGCCGCAAATAGCGTAAATCGACGTATTAGACTGTGAATAGGTTTCTGCCGATTTGTTGAGCTATTGGAACCTTTCAAAAAAATCTATGTACCCAAATAAGTTGGAAAATAATTATTATTAAATCCAAAATAGCCAAACTCGGGATTTGGGGGCGTATATAGGTTTAAATAAATTCTGTGATATACTATTGCTCTTAAAAAAAATTTTATTTGCCGAAATAACCTAGAAAATAATATTTTTCCATCTTAAGGGGGACTAAACCAAGCCTATATGTCGCAAATGGCCGCAAATAGCGTAATTCGACGTATTAGACTGTAAATAGGTTTCTGTCGATTTGTTGAGCCATGGGAACCTTTAAAAGAAAATCTATGTACCTAAATAAGTTGGAAAATAATTATTATTAAATCCAAAATAGCCAACCTTAGGATTTGAGGGCGTATATAGGTTTAAATAAATTCTGTGGCATACTAGTGCTCTTAGAAAAAATTTTATTTGCCGAAAACACCTAGAAAATATTTTTTCCATCTTAATGGGGACTGAACCAAGCCCATAGGTCGCAAATGGCCGCAAATAGCGTAAATCGACGTATTAGACTGTAAATAGGTTTATGCCGATTTGTTGAGCCATTGGAACCTTTAAAAAAATTCTATGTACCCAAATAAGTTGCAAAATAATTATTATTAAATCCAAAATAGCCAAACTCGGGATTTGAGGGCGTATATAGGTTTAAATAAATTGTGTGACATAATATTGCTCTTAAAAAAAATTTTATTTGCCGAAATAACCTAGAAAATAATTTTTTCCATCTTAAGGGGGACTAAACCAAGCCCCTATGTCGCAAATTGCCGCAAATAGCGTAAATCGACGTATTAGACTGTAAATAGGTTTATGCCGATTTGTTGAGCCATTGGAACCTTTAAAAAAATTCTATGTACCCAAATAAGTTGGAAAATAATTATTATTAAATCCAAAATAGCCAAACTGTGGATTTGAGGGCGTATATAGGTTTAAATAAATTCTGTGACATACTATTGCTCTTAAAAAAAATTTTATTTGCCGAAATAACCTAGAAAATATGGTTTTTCCATCTTAACGGGGACTAAACCAAGCCCATATGTTGCAAATGGCCGCAAATAGCGTAAATCGACGTATTAGACTGTAAATAGGTTTCTGTCGATTTGTTGAGCCATGGGAACCTTTAAAAAATCTATGTACCCAAATAGTTTGGAAAATAATTATTATTAAATCCAAAATAGCCAAACTCGGGATTTGAGGGCGTATATAGGTTTAAATAAATTCTGTGACAGACTAATGCTCTTTAAAAAAATTTTATTTGCCGAAATAACCTAGAAAATAATTTTTTTCCATCTTAAGGGGGACTAAACAAAGCCAATATGTCGCAAATGGGCGTAAATGGCAGCAAATAGCGTAAATCGACGTATTAGACTGTAAATAGGGTTCTGTCGATTTGTTGAGCCATTGGAACCTTTAAAAAAAATCTATGTACCCAAATAAGTTGGAAAATAATTATTATTAAATCCAAAATAGTCAAACTCGCGATTTGAGGGCGTATATAGGTTTAAATAAATTTCGTGACATACTATTGCTCTTAAAAAAAATTTTATTTGCCGAAATAATCTAGAAAATAATTTTTCTCATCTTAAGGGGGACTAAAACCAAGCCCATATGTCGCAAATGGGCGTTAATGGCCGCAAATAGCGTATATCGACGTATTAGACTGTAAATAGATTTCTGTCGATTTGTTAAGCCATGGAAACCTTTAAAAAAAATGTATGTACCCAAATAATTTGGAAAATAATTACTATTAAATCCAAAATAGCCACACTCGGGATTTGCGGGCGTATATAGGTTTAAATAAATTTTGTGACATACTAATGCTCTTTAAAAAAATTTTATTTGCCGAAATAACCTAGAAAATAATTTTTTTCCATCTTAAGGGGGACTAAACAAAGCAAATATGTCGCAAATGGGCGTAAATGGCCGCAAATAGCGTAAATCGACGTATTAGACTGTAAATAGGTTTCTGTCGATTTGTTGAGCCATTGGAACATTTAAAAGAAAATCTATGTACCCAAATAAGTTGGAAAATAATTATTATTAAATCCAAAATAGTCAAACTCGGGATTTGAGGGCGTATATAGGTTTAAATAAATTCTGTGACATACTATTGCTCTTAAAAAAAATTTAATTTTCCGAAATAACCTAGAAAATAATTTTTTTCCATCTTAAGGGGGACTAAACCAAGCTCATATGTCGCAAATGGGCGTAAATGGCCGCAAATAGCGTAAATCGACGTATTAGACTGAAAATAGGTTTCTGTCGATTTGTTGAGCCATTGGAACCTTTAAAAGAAAATCTATGTACCCAAATAAGTTGGAAAA
The DNA here is from genome assembly GCA_963920685.1 of Polydrusus tereticollis. Lineage (NCBI taxonomy): Eukaryota > Metazoa > Arthropoda > Insecta > Coleoptera > Curculionidae > Polydrusus > Polydrusus tereticollis. The sequence continues at coordinate 53,093,988 of OY987335.1, read as the reverse complement.
TAATTATTATTAAAACCAAAACAGCCAAACTCGGGATTTGAGGGCGTATATAGGTTTAAATAAATTCTGTGACATACTATTGCTCTTAAAGAAAATTTTATTTGCCGAAATAACCTAGAAAATAATTTTTTCCATCTTAAGGGGGACTAAACCAAGCCCCTATGTCGCAAATTGCCGCAAATAGCGTAAATCGACGTATTTGACCGTAAACAGGTTTCCGTCGATTTGTTAAGCCATTGGAGCCTTTAAAAAAAATCTATGTACCCAAATAATTCGGAAAAAAATTATTATTAAATACAAAATAGCCTAACTGGAGATTTGAGGCCGTATATGTGTGTAAATAAATTCTTTGACATACTAATGCCCTTAAAAAAAAAATTTATTTGCCGAAATAAATTAGAAAATAATTTTTTTCCATCTTACGGGGGACCGAACCAAGCCAATATGTCCCAAATGGCCGCAAATAGCGTAAATCGACGTATTTGACCGTAAACAGGTTTCCGTCGATTTGTTGAGCCATTGGAGCCTTTAAAAAAAAATGTCTGTACTCAAATAATTCGGAAAAAAATTATTATTAAATCCAAAATAGACTAACTGGAGATTTGAGGGCGTATATGTGTATAAATAAATTCTTTGACATACTAATGCCCTTAAAAAAAATTTTAAATGCCGAAATAAATTAGAAAATAATTTTTTTCCATCTTACGGGGGACCGAACCCAGCCAATATGTCCCAAATTGGAGCAAATAGCGTAAATCGACGTATTAGACCGTAAACAGGTTTCCGTCGATTTGTTGAGCCATTGGAGCCTTTAAAAAAAAATGTCTGTACCCAAATAATTCGGAAAAAAATAATTATTAAATAAAAAATAGCCTAACTGGAGATTTGAGGCCGTATATGGGTATAAATAAATTCTGTGCCATACTAATGCCCTTAAAAAAAATTTTAATTGCCGAAATAAATTAGAAAATAATTTTTTTCCATCTTACGGGGGACCGAACCAAGCCAATATGTCCCAAATGGACGCAAATAGCGTAAATCGACGTATTAGACCGTAAAGAGGTTTCCGTCGATTTGTTGAGCCATTGGAGCCTTAAAAAAAATGTATGTACCCAAATAATTCGGAAAAAAATTATTATTAAATACAAAATAGCCTAACTGGAGATTTGAGGCCGTATATGGGTATGAAGAAATTCTGTGACATACTAATGCCCTTAAAAAAAATTTTAATTGCCGAAATAAATTGGAAAATAATTTTTTTCTATCTTACGGGGGACCGAACCAAGCCAATATGTCCCAAATGGACGCAAATAGCGTAAATCGACGTATTAGACCGTAAAGAGGTTTCCGTCGATTTGTTGAGCCATTGGAGCCTTTAAAAAAAAATGTATGTACCCAAATAATTCGGAAAAAAATTATTATTAAATCCAAAATTGCCTAACTGGAGATTTGAGGCCGTATATGGGTATAAATAAATTCTGTGACATACTTATGCCCTTAAAAAAAAATTTTAATTGCCGAAATAAATTAGAAAATAATTTTTTTCCATCTTACGGGGGACCGAACCCAGCCAATATGTCCCAAATAGCCGCAAATAGCGTAAATCGACGTATTAGACCGTAAACAGGTTTCCGTCGATTTGTTGAGCCATTGGAGCCTTTAAAAAAAAATGTCTGTACCCAAATAATTCGGAAAAAAATTATTATTAAATCCAAAATAGCCTAACTGGAGATTTGAGGCCGTATATGGGTATAAATAAATTCTGTGACATACTAATGCCCTTAAAAAAAATTTTAATTGCCGAAATAAATTAGAAAATATTTTTTTTCCATCTTACGGGGGACCGAACCAAGCCAATATGTCCCAAATGGACGCAAATAGCGTAAATCGACGTATTAGACCGTAAAGAGGTTTCCGTCGATTTGTTGAGCCATTGGAGCCTTTAAAAAAAAATGTATGTACCAAAATAATTTGGAAAAAAATTATTATTAAATCCAAAATAGCCTAACTGGAGATTTGAGGCCGTATATGTGTATAAATAAATTCCTTGACATACTAATGCCCTTAAAAAAAATTTTAATTGCCGAAATAAATTAGAAAATAATTTTTTTCCATCCTACGGGGGACCGAACCAAGCCAATATGTCCCAAATGGACGCAAATAGCGTAAATCGACGTATTAGACCGTAAAGAGGTTTCCGTCGATTTGTTGAGCCATTGAAGCCTTAAAAAAAATGTATGTACCCAAATAATTCGGAAAAAAATTATTATTAAATACAAAATAGCCTAACTGGAGATTTGAGGCCGTATATGGGTATAAATAAATTCTGTGACATACTTATGCCCTTAAAAAAAATTTTAGTTGCCGAAATAAATTAGAAAATAATTTTTTTCCATCTTACGGGGGACCGAACCAAGCCAATATGTCCCAAATGGCCGCAAATAGCGTAAATCGACGTATTAGACCGTAAACAGGTTTCCGTCGATTTGTTGAGCCATTGGAGCCTTTAAAAAAAAATGTATGTACCCAAATAATTCGGAAAAAATTATTATTAAATCCAAAATTGCCTAACTGGAGATTTTAGGCCGTATATGGGTATAAAGAAATTCTGTGAAATACTAATGCCCTTAAAAAAAATTTTAATTGCCGAAATAAATTGGAAAATAATTTTTTTCCATCTTACGGGGGACCGAACCAAGCCAATATGTCCGAAACGGCCGCAAATAGCGTAAATCGACGTATTAGACAGTAAACAGGTTTCCGTCGATTTGTTGAGCCATTGGAGCCTTTAAAAAAAAATGTATGTACCCAAATAATTCGGAAAAAAATTATTATTAAATCCAAAATTGCCTAACTGGAGATTTTAGGCCGTATATGGGTATAAAGAAATTCTGTGACATACTAATGCCCTTAAAAAAAATTTTAATTGCCGAAATAAATTGGAAAATAATTTTTTTCCATCTTACGGGGGACCGAACCAAGCCAATATGTCCCAAACGGCCGCAAATAGCGTAAATCGACGTATTAGACCGTAAACAGGTTTCCGTCGATTTGTTGAGCCATTGGAGCCTTTAAAAAAAAATGTATGTACCCAAATAATTAGGAAAAAAATTATTATTAAATCCAAAATTGCCTAACTGGAGATTTGAGGCCGTATATGGGTATAAATAAATTCTGTGACATACTTATGCCCTTAAAAAAAATTTTAGTTGCCGAAATAAATTAGAAAATAATTTTTTTCCATCTTACGGGGGACCGAACCAAGCCAATATGTCCCAAATGGCCGCAAATAGCGTAAATCGACGTATTAGACCGTAAACAGGTTTCCGTCGATTTGTTGAGCCATTGGAGCCTTTAAAAAAAAATGTCTGTACCCAAGTAATTCGGAAAAAAATTATTATTAAATCCAAAATAGACTAACTGGAGATTTGAGGGCGTATATGTGTATAAATAAATTCTTTGACATACTAATGCCCTTAAAAAAAATTTTAATTGCCGAAATAAATTAGAAAATAATTTTTTTCCATCTTACGGGGGACCGAACCCAGCCAATATGTCCCAAATAGCCGCAAATAGCGTAAATCGACGTATTAGACCGTAAACAGGTTTCCGTCGATTTGTTGAGCCATTGGAGCCTTTAAAAAAAATGTCTGTACCCAAATAATTCGGAAAAAAATTATTATTAAATCCAAAATAGCCTAACTGGAGATTTGAGGCCGTATATGGGTATAAATAAATTCTGTGACATACTAATGCCCTTAAAAAAAATTTTAATTGCCGAAATAAATTAGAAAATAATTTTTTTCCATCTTACGGGGGACCGAACCAAGCCAATATGTCCCAAATGGACGCAAATAGCGTAAATCGACGTATTAGACCGTAAAGAGGTTTACGTCGATTTGTTGAGCCATTGGAGCCTTAAAAAAAATGTATGTACCCAAATAATTCGGAAAAAAATTATTATTAAATACAAAATAGCCTAACTGGAGATTTGAGGCCGTATATGGGTATAAAGAAATTCTGTGACATACTAATGCCCTTAAAAAAAAATTTAATTGCCGAAATAAATTGGAAAATAATTTTTTTCCATCTTACGGGGGACCGAACCAAAATGGAAAATAATTTTTTTCCATCTTACGGGGGACCGAACCAAGACAATATGTCCCAAATGGTCGCAAATAGCGTAAATGGACGTATTAGACCGTAAACAGGTTTCCGTCGATTTGTTGCGCCATTGGAGCCTTTAAAAAAAAATGTATGTACCCAAATAATTCGGAAAAAAATTATTATTAAATCCAAAATAGCCTAACTGGAGATTTGAGGCCGTATATGGGTATAAATAAATTCTTTGACAAACTAATGCCCTTAAAAAAAATTTTATTTGCCGAAATAAATTAGAAATTAATTTTTTCCATCTTACGGGGACCGAACCAAGCCAATATATCCCAAATAGCCGCAAATAGCGTCAATCGACGTATTAGACCGTAAACAGGTTTCCGTCGATTTGTTGCGCCATTGGAGCCTTTAAAAAAAAATGTATGTACCCAAATAATTCGGAAAAAAATTATTATTAAATCCAAAATAGCCTAACTGGAGATTTGAGGCCGTATATGGGTATGAATAAATTCTGTGACATACTAATGCCCTTAAAAAAAATTTTAATTGCCTAAATAAATTAGAAAATAATTTTTTTCCATCCTAGGGGGGACCGAACCAAGACAATATGTCCCAAATGGCCGCAAATAGCGTAAATCGACGTATTAGACCGTAACAGGTTTCCGTCGATTTGTTGAGCCATTGGAGCCTTTCAAAAAAAATTTATGTACCCAAAAAATTCGGAAAAAAATTATTATTAAATCCAAAATAGCCTAACTGGAGATTTGAGGCCGTATATGGGTATAAATAAATTCTGTGACATACTAATGCCCTTAAAAAAAATTTTAATTGCCAAAATAAATTAGAAAATAATTTTTTTCCATCTTACGGGGGACCGAACCAAGCCAATATGTCCCAAATAGCCGAAAATAGCGTAAATCGACGTATTAGACCGTAAACAGGTTTCCGTCGATTTAATGAGCCATTGGAGCCTTTAAAAAAAAATGTATGTACCCAAATAATTCGAAAAAAAATTATTATTAAATCCAAAATAGCCCAACTGGAGATTTGAGGCCGTATATGGGTATAAATAAATTCTTTGACATACTAATGCCCTTAAAAAGAAATTTATTTGCCGAAATAAATTAGAAAATAATTTTTTTCCATCTTACGGGGGACCGAACCAAGCCAATATGTCCCAAATGGCCGCAAATAGCGTAAATCGACGTATTAGACCGTAAACAGGTTTCCGTCGATTTGTTGAGCCATTGGAGCCTTTAAAAAAAAATGTATGTACCCAAATAATTCGGAAAAAAATTATTATTAAATAAAAAATAGCCTAACTGGAGATTTGAGGCCGTATATGGGTATAAAGAAATTCTGTGACATACTAATGCCCTTAAAAAAATTTTAATTGCCGAAATAAATTGGAAAATATTCTTTTTCCATCTTACGGGGGACCGAACCTAGCCAATATGTCCCAAATAGCCGCAAATAGCGTAAATCGACGTATTAGACCGTAAACAGGTTTCCGTCGATTTGTTGAGCCATTGGAGCCTTTAAAAAAAAATGTATGTACCCAAATAATTCGGAAAAAAATTATTATTAAATCCAAAATAGCCTAACTGGAGATTTGAGGCTGTATATGGGTATAAATAAATTCTGTGACATACTAATGCCCTTAAAAAAAATTTTAATTGCCGAAATAAATTGGAAAATAATTTTTTTTTCATCTTACGGGGGACCGAACCAAGCCAATATGTCCCAAATGGCCGCAAATAGCGTAAATCGACGTAATAGACCGTAAACAGGTTTCCGTCGATTTGTTAAGCCATTGGAGCCTTTAAAAAAAATGTATGTACCCAAATAATTCGGAAAAAAATTATTATTAAATCCAAAATGGCCTAACTGGAGATCTGAGGCCGTATATGTGTATAAATAAATTCTTTGACATTCTAATGCCCTTAAAAAAAAATTTATTTGCCGAAATAAATTAGAAAATAATTTTTTTCCATCTTACGGGGGACCGAACCAAGCCAATATGTCCCAAATGGCCGCAAATAGCGTAAATCGACGTATTAGACCGTAAACAGGTTTCCGTCGATTTGTTGAGCCATTGGAGCCTTTAAAAAAAAATGTATGTACCCAAATAATTCGGAAAAAAATTATTATTAAATACAAAATAGCCTAACTGGATATTTGAGGCCGTATATGGGTATAAAGAAATTCTGTGACATACTAATGCGCTTAAAAAAAAATTTAATTGCCGAAATAACTTAGAAAATAATTTTTTTCCATCTTAAGGGGGACTAAACAAAGCCAATATGTCGCAAATGGCCGTAAATGGCCGCAAATAGCGAAAATCGACGTATTAGACTGTAAATAGGTTTCTGTCGATTTGTTAAGCCATGGGAACCTTCAAAAGAAAATCTATGTACCCAAATAAGTTGGAAAATAATTATTATTAAATCCAAAATTGCCAACCTTAGGATTTGAGGGCGTATATAGGTTTAAATAAATTCTGTGACATACTAGTGCTCTTAGAAAAAATTTTATTTGCCGAAAACACCTAGAAAATATTTTTTTCCATCTTAAAGGGGACTGAACCAAGCCCATAGGTCGCAAATGGCCGCAAATAGCGTAAATCGACGTATTAGACTGTAAATAGGTTTCTGCCGATCTGTTGAGCCATTGGAACCTTTAAAAAAAATCTATGTACCCAAATAAGTTGCAAAATAATTATTATTAAATCCAAAATAGCCAAACTGAGGATTTGAGGGCGTATATAGGTTTAAATAAATTCTGTGACATACTATTGCTCTTAAAAAAAATTTTATTTGCCGAAATAACCTAGAAAATATGGTTTTTCCATCTTAACGGGGACTAAACAAAGCCAATATGTCGCAAATGGCCGTAAATGACCGCAAATAGCGTAAATCGACGTATTAGACTGTAAATAGGTTTCTGCCGATTTGTTGAGCCATTGGAACTTTAAAAAAAATCTATGTACCCAAATAAGTTGGAAAATAATTATTATTAAATCCAAAATAGCCAAACTCGGGATTTGGGGGCGTATGTAGGTTTAAATAAATTGTGTGATATACTATTGCTCTTAAAAAAAAAATTATTTGACGAAATAACCTAGAAAATAATATTTTTCCATCTTAAGGGGAACTAAACCAAGCCTATATGTCGCAAATGGCCGCAAATAGGGGGACTGAACCAAGTCCTAATGTCGCAAATGGCCGCAAATAGCGTAAATCGACGTATTAGAGTGTAAATATGTTTCTGTCGATTTGTTGAGCCATTGAAACCTTTAAAAGAAAATGTATGTACCAAAATAAGTTGGAAAATAATTATTATTAAATCCAAAATAGCCAAACTCGGGATTTGAAGGCGTATATAGGTTTAAATAAATTCTGTGACATACTATTGCTCTTAAAAAAAAATTATTTGCCGAAATAACATAGAAAATATTTTTTTTCCATCTTAAGGGGGACTAAACCAAGCCCATATGTCGCAAATGGCCGCAAATAGCGTAAATCGACGTATTAGACTGTGAATAGGTTTCTGCCGATTTGTTGAGCTATTGGAACCTTTCAAAAAAATCTATGTACCCAAATAAGTTGGAAAATAATTATTATTAAATCCAAAATAGCCAAACTCGGGATTTGGGGGCGTATATAGGTTTAAATAAATTCTGTGATATACTATTGCTCTTAAAAAAAATTTTATTTGCCGAAATAACCTAGAAAATAATATTTTTCCATCTTAAGGGGGACTAAACCAAGCCTATATGTCGCAAATGGCCGCAAATAGCGTAATTCGACGTATTAGACTGTAAATAGGTTTCTGTCGATTTGTTGAGCCATGGAAACCTTTAAAAAAATTCTATGTACCCAAATAAGTTGGAAAATAATTAATATTAAATCCAAAATAGCCAAACTCACGATTTGAGGGCGTATATAGGTTTAAATAAATTCTGTGACATACAATTTCTCTTAAAAAAAATTTTATTTGCCGAAATAACCTAGAAAATATTTTTTTCCATCTTAAGGGGACTAAACCAAGCCCATATGTCGCAAATGGCCGCAAATAGCGTAAATCGACGTATTAGACTGTAAATAGTGTTATGTCGATTTGTTAAGCCATGGGAACCTTTAAAAAAGTCTATGTACCCAAATAATTTGGAAAATAATTATTATTAAATCCAAAATAGCCAAACTCGGGATTTGAGGGCATATATAGGTTTAAATAAATTCTGTGACATACTAATGCTCTTTAAAAAAAAATTATTTGCCGAAATAACTTAAAAAATAATTTTTTTCCATCTTAAGGGGGACTAAACAAAGCCAATATGTCGCAAATGGCCGTAAATGGCCGCAAATAGCGAAAATCGACGTATTAGACTGTAAATAGGTTTCTGTCGATTTGTTAAGCCATGGGAACCTTCAAAAGAAAATCTATGTACCCAAATAAGTTGGAAAATAATTATTATTAAATCCAAAATTGCCAACCTTAGGATTTGAGGGCGTATATAGGTTTAAATAAATTCTGTGACATACTAGTGCTCTTAGAAAAAATTTTATTTGCCGAAAACACCTAGAAAATATTTTTTTCCATCTTAAAGGGGACTGAACCAAGCCCATAGGTCGCAAATGGCCGCAAATAGCGTAAATCGACGTATTAGACTGTAAATAGGTTTCTGCCGATCTGTTGAGCCATTGGAACCTTTAAAAAAAATCTATGTACCCAAATAAGTTGCAAAATAATTATTATTAAATCCAAAATAGCCAAACTCGGGATTTAAGGGCGTATATAGGTTTAAATAAATTGTGTGACATAATATTGCTCTTAAAAAAAATTTTATTTGCCGAAATTACCTAGAAAATATTTTTTTCCATCTTAAGGGGGACTAAACCAAGCCCCTATGTCGCAAATTGCCGCAAATAGCGTAAATCGACGTATTAGACTGTAAATAGGTTTATGCCGATTTGTTGAGCCATTGGAACCTTTAAAAAAATTCTATGTATTCTATGTGTATAAGTTGGAAAATAATTATTATTAAATCCAAAATAGCCAAACTGAGGATTTGAGGGCGTATATAGGTTTAAATAAATTCTGTGACATACTATTGCTCTTAAAAAAAATTTTATTTGCCGAAATAACCTAGAAAATATGGTTTTTTCATCTTAACGGGGACTAAACAAAGCCAATATGTCGCAAATGGCCGTAAATGACCGCAAATAGCGTAAATCGACGTATTAGACTGTAAATAGGTTTCTGCCGATTTGTTGAGCCATTGGAACTTTAAAAAAAATCTATGTACCCAAATAAGTTGGAAAATAATTATTATTAAATCCAAAATAGCCAAACTCGGGATTTGGGGGCGTATGTAGGTTTAAATAAATTGTGTGATATACTATTGCTCTTAAAAAAAAATTTATTTGACGAAATAACCTAGAAAATAATATTTTTCCATCTTAAGGGGAACTAAACCAAGCCTATATGTCGCAAATGGCCGCAAATAGGGGGACTGAACCAAGTCCTAATGTCGCAAATGGCCGCAAATAGCGTAAATCGACGTATTAGAGTGTAAATATGTTTCTGTCGATTTGTTGAGCCATTGAAACCTTTAAAAGAAAATGTATGTACCAAAATAAGTTGGAAAATAATTATTATTAAATCCAAAATAGCCAAACTCGGGATTTGAAGGCGTATATAGGTTTAAATAAATTCTGTGACATACTATTGCTCTTAAAAAAAATTATTTGCCGAAATAACATAGAAAATATTTTTTTTCCATCTTAAGGGGGACTAAACCAAGCCCATATGTCGCAAATGGCCGCAAATAGCGTAAATCGACGTATTAGACTGTGAATAGGTTTCTGCCGATTTGTTGAGCTATTGGAACCTTTCAAAAAAATCTATGTACCCAAATAAGTTGGAAAATAATTATTATTAAATCCAAAATAGCCAAACTCGGGATTTGGGGGCGTATATAGGTTTAAATAAATTCTGTGATATACTATTGCTCTTAAAAAAAATTTTATTTGCCGAAATAACCTAGAAAATAATATTTTTCCATCTTAAGGGGGACTAAACCAAGCCTATATGTCGCAAATGGCCGCAAATAGCGTAATTCGACGTATTAGACTGTAAATAGGTTTCTGTCGATTTGTTGAGCCATGGGAACCTTTAAAAGAAAATCTATGTACCTAAATAAGTTGGAAAATAATTATTATTAAATCCAAAATAGCCAACCTTAGGATTTGAGGGCGTATATAGGTTTAAATAAATTCTGTGACATACTAGTGCTCTTAGAAAAAATTTTATTTGCCGAAAACACCTAGAAAATATTTTTTCCATCTTAATGGGGACTGAACCAAGCCCATAGGTCGCAAATGGCCGCAAATAGCGTAAATCGACGTATTAGACTGTAAATAGGTTTCTGCCGATCTGTTGAGCCATTGGAACCTTTAAAAAAAATCTATGTACACAAATAAGTTGCAAAATAATTATTATTAAATCCAAAATAGCCAAACTCGGGATTTGAGGGCGTATATAGGTTTAAATAAATTGTGTGACATAATATTGCTCTTAAAAAAAATTTTATTTGCCGAAATAACCTAGAAAATAATTTTTTCCATCTTAAGGGGGACTAAACCAAGCCCCTATGTCGCAAATTGCCGCAAATAGCGTAAATCGACGTATTAGACTGTAAATAGGTTTATGCCGATTTGTTGAGCCATTGGAACCTTTAAAAAAATTCTATGTACCCAAATAAGTTGGAAAATAATTATTATTAAATCCAAAATAGCCAAACTGTGGATTTGAGGGCGTATATAGGTTTAAATAAATTCTGTGACATACTATTGCTCTTAAAAAAAATTTTATTTGCCGAAATAACCTAGAAAATATGGTTTTTCCATCTTAACGGGGACTAAACCAAGCCCATATGTTGCAAATGGCCGCAAATAGCGTAAATCGACGTATTAGACTGTAAATAGGTTTCTGTCGATTTGTTGAGCCATGGGAACCTTTAAAAAATCTATGTACCCAAATAGTTTGGAAAATAATTATTATTAAATCCAAAATAGCCAAACTCGGGATTTGAGGGCGTATATAGGTTTAAATAAATTCTGTGACAGACTAATGCTCTTTAAAAAAATTTTATTTGCCGAAATAACCTAGAAAATAATTTTTTTCCATCTTAAGGGGGACTAAACAAAGCCAATATGTCGCAAATGGGCGTAAATGGCAGCAAATAGCGTAAATCGACGTATTAGACTGTAAATAGGGTTCTGTCGATTTGTTGAGCCATTGGAACCTTTAAAAAAAATCTATGTACCCAAATAAGTTGGAAAATAATTATTATTAAATCCAAAATAGTCAAACTCGCGATTTGAGGGCGTATATAGGTTTAAATAAATTTCGTGACATACTATTGCTCTTAAAAAAAATTTTATTTGCCGAAATAATCTAGAAAATAATTTTTCTCATCTTAAGGGGGACTAAAACCAAGCCCATATGTCGCAAATGGGCGTTAATGGCCGCAAATAGCGTATATCGACGTATTAGACTGTAAATAGATTTCTGTCGATTTGTTAAGCCATGGAAACCTTTAAAAAAAATGTATGTACCCAAATAATTTGGAAAATAATTACTATTAAATCCAAAATAGCCACACTCGGGATTTGCGGGCGTATATAGGTTTAAATAAATTTTGTGACATACTAATGCTCTTTAAAAAAATTTTATTTGCCGAAATAACCTAGAAAATAATTTTTTTCCATCTTAAGGGGGACTAAACAAAGCAAATATGTCGCAAATGGGCGTAAATGGCCGCAAATAGCGTAAATCGACGTATTAGACTGTAAATAGGTTTCTGTCGATTTGTTGAGCCATTGGAACATTTAAAAGAAAATCTATGTACCCAAATAAGTTGGAAAATAATTATTATTAAATCCAAAATAGTCAAACTCGGGATTTGAGGGCGTATATAGGTTTAAATAAATTCTGTGACATACTATTGCTCTTAAAAAAAATTTAATTTTCCGAAATAACCTAGAAAATAATTTTTTTCCATCTTAAGGGGGACTAAACCAAGCTCATATGTCGCAAATGGGCGTAAATGGCCGCAAATAGCGTAAATCGACGTATTAGACTGAAAATAGGTTTCTGTCGATTTGTTGAGCCATTGGAACCTTTAAAAGAAAATCTATGTACCCAAATAAGTTGGAAAATAATTATTATTAAAACCAAAACAGCCAAACTCGGGATTTGAGGGCGTATATAGGTTTAAATAAATTCTGTGACATACTATTGCTCTTAAAGAAAATTTTATTTGCCGAAATAACCTAGAAAATAATTTTTTCCATCTTAAGGGGGACTAAACCAAGCCCCTATGTCGCAAATTGCCGCAAATAGCGTAAATCGACGTATTAGACTGTAAATAGGTTTATGCCGATTTGTTGAGCCATTGGAACCTTTCAAAAAATTCTATGTACCCAAATAAGTTGGAAAATAATTATTATTAAATCCAAAATAGCCAAACTCAGGATTTGAGGGCGTATATAGGTTTAAATAAATTCTGTGACATACTATTGCTCTTTAAAAAATTTTTTTTTGCCGAAATAACCTACAAAATAATTTTTTCCATCTTAAGGGGGACTAAACAAAGCCAATATGCTGCAAATGGCCGCAAATAGCGTAAATCGACGTATTAGACTGTAAATAGGTTTCTGCCGATTTGTTGAGCCATTGGATCCTTTAAAAAAAATGTATGTACCCAAATAAGTTGGAAAATAATTATTATTAAATCCAAAATAGCCAAACTCGGGATTTGAGGGCGTATATAGGATCAAATAAATTGTGTGACATACTAATGCTCTTTAAAAAAAAATTTTATTTGCCGAAATAAATTAGAAAATAATTTTCTTCCATCTTAAGGGGGACTAAACAAAGCCAAAATGTCGCAAATGACCGTAAATGGCCGCAAATATCGTAAAACGACGTATTAGACTGTAAATAGGTTTCTGCCGATTTTTCGAGCCATTGGAACCTTTAAAAAAAATCTATGTACCCAAATAAGTTGCAAAATAATTATATTAAATCCAAAATAGCCACGCTCGGGATTTGAGGGCGTATATAAGTTTAAACAAATTGTGTGACATACTATTGCTCTTAAAAAAAATTTTATTTGCCGAAATAACCTAGAAAATAATATTTTTCCATCTTAAGGGGGACTAAACCAAGCCTATATGTCGCAAATGGCCGCAAATAGCGTAATTCGACGTATTAGACTGTAAATAGGTTTCTGTCGATTTGTTGAGCCATGGGAACCTTTAAAAAAAATCTATGTACCCAAATAATTTGGGAAATAATTATTATTAAATCCAAAATAGCCAAACTCGGGATTTGAGGGCGTATATAGGTTTAAATAAATTCTGTGACATACAATTTCTCTTAAAAAAAATGTTATTTGCCGAAATAACCTAGAAAATATTTTTTTTCCATCTTAAGGGGGACTAAACCAAGCCCATATGCCGCAAATGGCCGCAAATAGCGTAAATCGACGTACTAGACTGTAAATAGTGTTATGTCGATTTGTTAAGCCATGGGAACCTTTAAAAAAATCTATGTACCCAAATAATTTGGAAAATAATTATTATTAAATCCAAAATAGCCATCTCGGGATTTGAGGGCATATATAGGTTTAAATAAATTCTGTGACATACTAATGCTCTTTAAAAAAATTTTATTTGCCGAAATAACTTAGAAAATAATTTTTTTCCATCTTAAGAGGGACTAAACAAAGCCAATATGTCGCAAATGGCCGTAAATGGCCGCAAATAGCGAAAATCGACGTATTAGACTGTAAATAGGTTTCTGTCGATTTGTTGAGCCATGGGAACCTTTAAAAAAAATCTATGTGCCCAAATAATTTGGAAAATAATTTTTATTAAATCCAAAATAGCCAAACTCGGGATTTGAGGGCGCATATAGGTTTAAATAAATTCTGTGACGTACTAATGCTCTTTAAAAAAATTTTACGTGCCGAAATAACTTAGAAAATAATTTTTTCCATCTTAAGGGGGACTAAACAAAGCCAATATTTCGCAAATAGCCGTAAATGGCCGCAAATAGCGTAAATCGACGTATTAGACTGTAAATAGGTTTCTGCCGATTTGTTGAGCCATTGGAACTTTAAAAAAAATCTATGTACCCAAATAAGTTGGAAAATAATTATTATTAAATCCAAAATAGCCAAACTCGGAATTTGGGGGCGTATATAGGTTTAAATAAATTGTGTGATATACTATTGCTCTTAAAAAAAAATTTATTTGCCGAAATAACCTAGAAAATAATATTTTTCCATCTTAAGGGGAACTAAACTAAGCCTATATGTCGCAAATGGCCGCAAATAGCGTAATTCGACGTATTAGACTGTAAATAGGTTTCTGTCGATTTGTTGAGCCATGGGAACCTTTAAAAAAATCTACGTACCCAAATAATTTGGAAAATAATTATTATTAAATCCAAAATAGCCAAACTCGGGATTTGAGGGCGTATATAGGTTTAAATAAATTCTGTGACATACTAATGCTCTTTAAAAAAATTTTATTTGCCGAAATAACCTAGAAAATATTTTTTTCCATCTTAAGGGGGACTGAACCAAGCCCTAATGTCGCAAATGGCCGCAAATAGCGTAAATCGACGTATTAGAGTGTAAATATGTTTCTGTCGATTTGTTGAGCCATTGGAACCTTTAAAAGAAAATCTATGTACCAAAATAAGTTGGAAAATAATTATTATTAAATCCAAAATAGCCAAACTCGTGATTTGAGGGCGTATATAGGATTAAATAAATTGTGTGACATACTAATGCTCTTTGAAAAAAAATTTTATTTGCCGAAATAACCTAGAAAATATATTTTTTTTCCATCTTAAGGGGGACTAAATCAAGCCCATATGTCGCAAATGGCCGCAAAAAGCGTAATTCGACGTATTAGAGTGTAAATATGTTTCTGTCGATTTGTTGAGCCATTGGAACCTTTAAAAGAAAATCTATGTACCAAAATAAGTTGGAAAATAATTATTATTAAATCCAAAATAGCCAAACTCGGGATTTGAGGGCGTATATAGGTTTAAATAAATTGTGTGACATACTATTGCTCTTAAAAAAAATTATTTGCCGAAATAACATAGAAAATATTTTTTTTCCATCTTAAGGGGGACTAAATCAAGCCCATATGTCGCAAATGGCCGCAAATAGCGTAAATCGACGTATTAGACTGTAAATAGATTTCTGTCGATTTGTTGAGCCATGGGAACCTTTAAAAAAATCTATGTACCCAAATAATTTGGAAAATAATTATTATTAAATCCAAAATAGCCAAACTCGGGATTTGAGGGCGTATATAGGTTTAAATAAGTTGTGTGGCATAATATTGCTCTTAAAAAAAAATTTATTTGCCGAAATAACCTAGAAAATATTTTTTTCCATCTTAAGGGGGACTGAACCAAGCCCATAGGTCGCAAATGGCCGCAAATAGCGTAAATCGACGTATTAGACTGTAAATAGGTTTCTGTAGATTTGTTGAGCCATTGCAACCTTTAAAAAAAATCTATGTACCCAAATAAGTTGGAAAATAATTAATATTAAATCCAAAATTGCCAAACTCTCGATTTGAGGGCGTATATAGGTTTAAATAAATTCTGTGACATACAATTGCTCTTAAAAAAAAATTTATTTGTCGAAATAACCTAGAAAATATATTTTTTTCCATCTTAAGGGGGACTAACCCAAGCCCATATGTCGCAAATGGCCGCAAATAGCGTAAATCGACGTATTAGACTGTAAATAGGGTTCTGTCGATTTGTTGAGCCATGGGAACTTTTAAAAAAAATCTATGTACCCAAATAATTTGGAAAATAATTATTATTAAATCCAAAATAGCCAAACTCGTGATTTGAGGGCGTATATAGGATTAAATAAATTGTGTGACATACTAATGCTCTTTAAAAAAAAATTTTATTTGCCGAAATAACTTAGAAAATAATTTTTTTCCATCCTAAGGGGGACTAAACCAAGCCTATATGTCGCAAATGGCCGCAAAAAGCGTAATTCGACGTATTAGACTGTAAATAGGTTTCTGTCGATTTGTTGAGCCATAGGAACCTTTAAAAAAAATCTATGTACCCAAATAAGTTGGAAAATAATTAATATTAAATCCAAGATTGCCAAACTCTCGATTTGAGGGCGTATATAGGTTTAAATAAATTCTGTGACATACAATTGCTCTTAAAAAAAATTTATTTGCCGAAATAACCTAGAAAATATATTTTTTTCCATCTTAAGGGGGACTAAACCAAGCCCATATGTCGCAAATGGCCGCAAATAGCGTAAATCGACGTATTAGACTGTAAATAGGGTTCTGTCGATTTTTCGAGCCATTGGAACCTTCAAAAAAAATATATGTACCCAAATAATTTGGAAAATAATTAATTATTATTAAATCCAAAATAGCCAAACTCGTGATTTGAGGGCGTATATAGGATTAAATAAATTGTGTGACATACTAATGCTCTTTGAAAAAAAATTTTATTTGCCGAAATAACTTAGAAAATAATTTTTTTCCATCCTAAGGGGGACTAAACGAAGCCTATATGTCGCAAATGGCCGCAAAAAGCGTAATTCGACGTATTAGACTGTAAATAGGTTTCTGTCGATTTGTTGAGCCATGGGAACCTTTAAAAAAAATCTATGTACCCAAATAAGTTGGAAAATAATTATTATTAAATCCAAAATAGCCAAACTCGGGATTTGAGGGCGTATATAGGTTTAAATAAATTCTGTGACGTACTAATGCTCTTTAAAAAAATTTTACGTGCCGAAATAACTTAGAAAATAATTTTTTTCCATCTTAAGGGGGACTAAACAAAGCCAAAATGTCGCAAATGACCGTAAATGGCCGCAAATATCGTAAAACGACGTATTAGACTGTAAATAGGTTTCTGCCGATTTTTCGAGCCATTGGAACCTTTAAAAAAAATCTATGTACCCAAATAAGTTGCAAAATAATTATATTAAATCCAAAATAGCCAAGCTCGGGATTTGAGGGCGTATATAAGTTTAAACAAATTGTGTGACATACTATTGCTCTTAAAAAAAATTTTATTTGCCGAAATAACCTAGAAAATAATATTTTTCCATCTTAAGGGGGACTAAACCAAGCCTAGATGTCGCAAATGGCCGCAAATAGCGTAATTCGACGTATTAGACTGTAAATAGGTTTCTGTCGATTTGTTGAGCCATGGGAACCTTTAAAAAAAATCTATGTACCCAAATAATTTGGGAAATAATTATTATTAAATCCAAAATAGCCAAACTCGGGATTTGAGGGCGTATATAGGTTTAAATAAATTCTGTGACATATTATTGCTCTTAAAAAAATTTTTATTTGCCGAAATAACCCAGAAAATAATTTTTTCCATCTTAAGGGGGACTGAACCAAGCCCATATATCGTAAATGGCCGCAAATAGCGTAAATCGACGTATTAGACTGTAAATAGGTTTCTGTCGATTTGTTGAGTTATTGGAACCTTAAAAAAAAATCTATGTACCCAAATAAGTTGGAAAATAATTAATATTAAATCCAAAATAGCCAAACTCACGATTTGAGGGCGTATATAGGTTTAAATAAATTCTGTGACATACAATTTCTCTTAAAAAAAATGTTATTTGCCGAAATAACCTAGAAAATATTTTTTTTCCATCTTAAGGGGGACTAAACCAAGCCCATATGCCGCAAATGGCCGCAAATAGCGTAAATCGACGTACTAGACTGTAAATAGTGTTATGTCGATTTGTTAAGCCATGGGAACCTTTAAAAAAATCTATGTACCCAAATAATTTGGAAAATAATTATTATTAAATCCAAAATAGCCATCTCGGGATTTGAGGGCATATATAGGTTTAAATAAATTCTGTGACATACTAATGCTCTTTAAAAAAATTTTATTTGCCGAAATAACTTAGAAAATAATTTTTTCCATCTTAAGAGGGACTAAACAAAGCCAATATGTGGCAAATGGCCGTAAATGGCCGCAAATAGCGAAAATCGACGTATTAGACTGTAAATAGGTTTCTGTCGATTTGTTGAGCCATGGGAACCTTTAAAAAAAATCTATGTGCCCAAATAATTTGGAAAATAATTTTTATTAAATCCAAAATAGCCAAACTCGGGATTTGAGGGCGCATATAGGTTTAAATAAATTCTGTGACGTACTAATGCTCTTTAAAAAAATTTTACGTGCCGAAATAACTTAGAAAATAATTTTTTCCATCTTAAGGGGGACTAAACAAAGCCAATATTTCGCAAATAGCCGTAAATGGCCGCAAATAGCGTAAATCGACGTATTAGACTGTAAATAGGTTTCTGCCGATTTGTTGAGCCATTGGAACTTTAAAAAAAATCTATGTACCCAAATAAGTTGGAAAATAATTATTATTAAATCCAAAATAGCCAAACTCGGGATTTGGGGGCGTATATAGGTTTAAATAAATTGTGTGATATACTATTGCTCTTAAAAAAAAATTTATTTGCCGAAATAACCTAGAAAATAATATTTTTCCATCTTAAGGGGAACTAAACTAAGCCTATATGTCGCAAATGGCCGCAAATAGCGTAATTCGACGTATTAGACTGTAAATAGGTTTCTGTCGATTTGTTGAGCCATGGGAACCTTTAAAAAAATCTACGTACCCAAATAATTTGGAAAATAATTATTATTAAATCCAAAATAGCCAAACTCGGGATTTGAGGGCGTATATAGGTTTAAATAAATTCTGTGACATACTAATGCTCTTTAAAAAAATTTTATTTGCCGAAATAACCTAGAAAATATTTTTTTCCATCTTAAGGGGGACTGAACCAAGCCCTAATGTCGCAAATGGCCGCAAATAGCGTAAATCGACGTATTAGAGTATAAATATGTTTCTGTCGATTTGTTGAGCCATTGGAACCTTTAAAAGAAAATCTATGTACCAAAATAAGTTGGAAAATAATTATTATTAAATCCAAAATAGCCAAACTCGTGATTTGAGGGCGTATATAGGATTAAATAAATTGTGTGACATACTAATGCTCTTTGAAAAAAAATTTTATTTGCCGAAATAACCTAGAAAATATATTTTTTTTCCATCTTAAGGGGGACTAAATCAAGCCCATATGTCGCAAATGGCCGCAAAAAGCGTAATTCGACGTATTAGAGTGTAAATATGTTTCTGTCGATTTGTTGAGCCATTGGAACCTTTAAAAGAAAATCTATGTACCAAAATAGGTTGGAAAATAATTATTATTAAATCCAAAATAGCCAAACTCGGGATTTGAGGGCGTATATAGGTTTAAATAAATTCTGTGACATACTATTGCTCTTAAAAAAAATTATTTGCCGAAATAACATAGAAAATATTTTTTTTCCATCTTAAGGGGGACTAAATCAAGCCCATATGTCGCAAATGGCCGCAAATAGCGTAAATCGACGTATTAGACTGTAAATAGATTTCTGTCGATTTGTTGAGCCATGGGAACCTTTAAAAAAATCTATGTACCCAAATAATTTGGAAAATAAGTATTATTAAATCCAAAATAGCCAAACTCGGGATTTGAGGGCGTATATAGGTTTAAATAAGTTGTTGGCATAATATTGCTCTTAAAAAAAAATTTATTTGCCGAAATAACCTAGAAAATATTTTTTTCCATCTTAAGGGGGACTGAACCAAGCCCATAGGTCGCAAATGGCCGCAAATAGCGTAAATCGACGTATTAGACTGTAAATAGGTTTCTGTAGATTTGTTGAGCCATTGCAACCTTTAAAAAAAATCTATGTACCCAAATAAGTTGGAAAATAATTAATATTAAATCCAAAATTGCCAAACTCTCGATTTGAGGGCGTATATAGGTTTAAATAAATTCTGTGACATACAATTGCTCTTAAAAAAAAATTTATTTGTCGAAATAACCTAGAAAATATATTTTTTTCCATCTTAAGGGGGACTAAACCAAGCCCATATGTCGCAAATGGCCGCAAATAGCGTAAATCGACGTATTAGACTGTAAATAGGGTTCTGTCGATTTGTTGAGCCATGGGAACTTTTAAAAAAAATCTATGTACCCAAATAATTTAGAAGATAATTATTATTAAATCCAAAATAGCCAAACTCGTGATTTGAGGGCGTATATAGGATTAAATAAATTGTGTGACATACTAATGCTCTTTGAAAAAAAATTTTATTTGCCGAAATAACTTAGAAAATAATTTTTTTCCATCCTAAGGGGGACTAAACCAAGCCTATATGTCGCAAATGGCCGCAAAAAGCGTAATTCGACGTATTAGACTGTAAATAGGTTTCTGTCGATTTGTTGAGCCATGGGAACCTTTAAAAAAAATCTATGTACCCAAATAAGTTGGAAAATAATTAATATTAAATCCAAGATTGCCAAACTCCCGATTTGAGGGCGTATATAGGTTTAAATAAATTCTGTGACATACAATTGCTCTTAAAAAAAATTTATTTGCCGAAATAACCTAGAAAATATATTTTTTTCCATCTTAAGGGGGACTAAACCAAGCCCATATGTCGCAAATGGCCGCAAATAGCGTAAATCGACGTATTAGACTGTAAATAGGGTTCTGTCGATTTGTTGAGCCATGGGAACTTTTAAAAAAAATCTATGTACCCAAATAATTTGGAAAATAATTATTATTAAATCCAAAATAGCCAAACTCGTGATTTGAGGGCGTATATAGGATTAAATAAATTGTGTGACATACTAATGCTCTTTGAAAAAAAATTTTATTTGCCGAAATAACTTAGAAAATAATTTTTTTCCATCCTAAGGGGGACTAAACGAAGCCTATATGTCGCAAATGGCCGCAAAAAGCGTAATTCGACGTATTAGACTGTAAATAGGTTTCTGTCGATTTGTTGAGCCATGGGAACCTTTAAAAAAAATCTATGTACCCAAATAAGTTGGAAAATAATTATTATTAAATCCAAAATAGCCAAACTCGGGATTTGAGGGCGTATATAGGTTTAAATAAATTCTGTGACGTACTAATGCTCTTTAAAAAAATTTTACGTGCCGAAATAACTTAGAAAATAATTTTTTTCCATCTTAAGGGGGACTAAACAAAGCCAATATTTCGCAAATAGCCGTAAATGGCCGCAAATAGCGTAAATCTACGTATTAGACTGTAAATAGGTTTCTGCCGATTTGTTGAGCCATTGGAACTTTAAAAAAAATCTATGTACCCAAATAAGTTGGAAAATAATTATTATTAAATCCAAAATAGCCAAACTCGGGATTTGGGGGCGTATATAGGTTTAAATAAATTGTGTGATATACTATTGCTCTTAAAAAAAAATTTATTTGCCGAAATAACCTAGAAAATAATATTTTTCCATCTTAAGGGGAACTAAACTAAGCCTATATGTCGCAAATGGCCGCAAATAGCGTAATTCGACGTATTAGACTGTAAATAGGTTTCTGTCGATTTGTTGAGCCATGGGAACCTTTAAAAAAATCTACGTACCCAAATAATTTGGAAAATAATTATTATTAAATCCAAAATAGCCAAACTCGGGATTTGAGGGCGTATATAGGTTTAAATAAATTCTGTGACATACTAATGCTCTTTAAAAAAATTTTATTTGCCGAAATAACCTAGAAAATATTTTTTTCCATCTTAAGGGGGACTGAACCAAGCCCTAATGTCGCAAATGGCCGCAAATAGCGTAAATCGACGTATTAGAGTGTAAATATGTTTCTGTCGATTTGTTGAGCCATTGGAACCTTTAAAAGAAAATCTATGTACCAAAATAAGTTGGAAAATAATTATTATTAAATCCAAAATAGCCAAACTCGTGATTTGAGGGCGTATATAGGATTAAATAAATTGTGTGACATACTAATGCTCTTTGAAAAAAAATTTTATTTGCCGAAATAACCTAGAAAATATATTTTTTTTCCATCTTAAGGGGGACTAAATCAAGCCCATATGTCGCAAATGGCCGCAAAAAGCGTAATTCGACGTATTAGAGTGTAAATATGTTTCTGTCGATTTGTTGAGCCATTGGAACCTTTAAAAGAAAATCTATGTACCAAAATAGGTTGGAAAATAATTATTATTAAATCCAAAATAGCCAAACTCGGGATTTGAGGGCGTATATAGGTTTAAATAAATTCTGTGACATACTATTGCTCTTAAAAAAAATTATTTGCCGAAATAACATAGAAAATATTTTTTTTCCATCTTAAGGGGGACTAAATCAAGCCCATATGTCGCAAATGGCCGCAAATAGCGTAAATCGACGTATTAGACTGTAAATAGATTTCTGTCGATTTGTTGAGCCATGGGAACCTTTAAAAAAATCTATGTACCCAAATAATTTGGAAAATAATTATTATTAAATCCAAAATAGCCAAACTCGGGATTTGAGGGCGTATATAGGTTTAAATAAGTTGTTGGCATAATATTGCTCTTAAAAAAAAATTTATTTGCCGAAATAACCTAGAAAATATTTTTTTCCATCTTAAGGGGGACTGAACCAAGCCCATAGGTCGCAAATGGCCGCAAATAGCGTAAATCGACGTATTAGACTGTAAATAGGTTTCTGTAGATTTGTTGAGCCATTGCAACCTTTAAAAAAAATCTATGTACCCAAATAAGTTGGAAAATAATTAATATTAAATCCAAAATTGCCAAACTCTCGATTTGAGGGCGTATATAGGTTTAAATAAATTCTGTGACATACAATTGCTCTTAAAAAAAAATTTATTTGTCGAAATAACCTAGAAAATATATTTTTTTCCATCTTAAGGGGGACTAAACCAAGCCCATATGTCGCAAATGGCCGCAAATAGCGTAAATCGACGTATTAGACTGTAAATAGGGTTCTGTCGATTTGTTGAGCCATGGGAACTTTTAAAAAAAATCTATGTACCCAAATAATTTAGAAGATAATTATTATTAAATCCAAAATAGCCAAACTCGTGATTTGAGGGCGTATATAGGATTAAATAAATTGTGTGACATACTAATGCTCTTTGAAAAAAAATTTTATTTGCCGAAATAACTTAGAAAATAATTTTTTTCCATCCTAAGGGGGACTAAACCAAGCCTATATGTCGCAAATGGCCGCAAAAAGCGTAATTCGACGTATTAGACTGTAAATAGGTTTCTGTCGATTTGTTGAGCCATGGGAACCTTTAAAAAAAATCTATGTACCCAAATAAGTTGGAAAATAATTAATATTAAATCCAAGATTGCCAAACTCTCGATTTGAGGGCGTATATAGGTTTAAATAAATTCTGTGACATACAATTGCTCTTAAAAAAAATTTATTTGCCGAAATAACCTAGAAAATATATTTTTTTCCATCTTAAGGGGGACTAAACCAAGCCCATATGTCGCAAATGGCCGCAAATAGCGTAAATCGACGTATTAGACTGTAAATAGGGTTCTGTCGATTTGTTGAGCCATGGGAACTTTTAAAAAAAATCTATGTACCCAAATAATTTGGAAAATAATTATTATTAAATCCAAAATAGCCAAACTCGTGATTTGAGGGCGTATATAGGATTAAATAAATTGTGTGACATACTAATGCTCTTTGAAAAAAAATTTTATTTGCCGAAATAACTTAGAAAATAATTTTTTTCCATCCTAAGGGGGACTAAACGAAGCCTATATGTCGCAAATGGCCGCAAAAAGCGTAATTCGACGTATTAGACTGTAAATAGGTTTCTGTCGATTTGTTGAGCCATGGGAACCTTTAAAAAAAATCTATGTACCCAAATAAGTTGGAAAATAATTATTATTAAATCCAAAATAGCCAAACTCGGGATTTGAGCGCGTATATAGGTTTAAATAAATTCTGTGACGTACTAATGCTCTTTAAAAAAATTTTACGTGCCGAAATAACTTAGAAAATAATTTTTTTCCATCTTAAGGGGGACTAAACAAAGCCAATATTTCGCAAATAGCCGTAAATGGCCGCAAATAGCGTAAATCGACGTATTAGACTGTAAATAGGTTTCTGCCGATTTGTTGAGCCATTGGAACTTTAAAAAAAATCTATGTACCCAAATAAGTTGGAAAATAATTATTATTAAATCCAAAATAGCCAAACTCGGGATTTGGGGGCGTATATAGGTTTAAATAAATTGTGTGATATACTATTGCTCTAAAAAAAAAAATTATTTGCCGAAATAACCTAGAAAATAATATTTTTCCATCTTAAGGGGAACTAAACTAAGCCTATATGTCGCAAATGGCCGCAAATAGCGTAATTCGACGTATTAGACTGTAAATAGGTTTCTGTCGATTTGTTGAGCCATGGGAACCTTTAAAAAAATCTACGTACCCAAATAATTTGGAAAATAATTATTATTAAATCCAAAATAGCCAAACTCGGGATTTGAGGGCGTATATAGGTTTAAATAAATTCTGTGACATACTAATGCTCTTTAAAAAAATTTTATTTGCCGAAATAACCTAGAAAATATTTTTTTCCATCTTAAGGGGGACTGAACCAAGCCCTAATGTCGCAAATGGCCGCAAATAGCGTAAATCGACGTATTAGAGTGTAAATATGTTTCTGTCGATTTGTTGAGCCATTGGAACCTTTAAAAGAAAATCTATGTACCAAAATAAGTTGGAAAATAATTATTATTAAATCCAAAATAGCCAAACTCGTGATTTGAGGGCGTATATAGGATTAAATAAATTGTGTGACATACTAATGCTCTTTGAAAAAAAATTTTATTTGCCGAAATAACTTAGAAAATAATTTTTTTCCATCCTAAGGGGGACTAAACCAAGCCTATATGTCGCAAATGGCCGCAAAAAGCGTAATTCGACGTATTAGACTGTAAATAGGTTTCTGTCGATTTGTTGGGCCATGGGAACCTTTAAAAAAATTCTATGTACCCAAATAAGTTGGAAAATAATTAATATTAAATCCAAGATTACCAAACTCTCGATTGGAGGGTATATAGGTTTAAATAAATTCTGTGACATACAATTGCTCTTAAAAAAAAATTTATTTGCCGAAATAACCTAGAAAATATATTTTTTTTCCATCTTAAGGGGGACTAAATCAAGCCCATATGTCGCAAATGGCCGCAAAAAGCGTAATTCGACGTATTAGAGTGTAAATATGTTTCTGTCGATTTGTTGAGCCATTGGAACCTTTAAAAGAAAATCTATGTACCAAAATAAGTTGGAAAATAATTATTATTAAATCCAAAATAGCCAAACTCGGGATTTGAGGGCGTATATAGGTTTAAATAAATTCTGTGACATACTATTGCTCTTAAAAAAAATTATTTGCCGAAATAACATAGAAAATATTTTTTTTCCATCTTAAGGGGGACTAAATCAAGCCCATATGTCGCAAATGGCCGCAAATAGCGTAAATCGACGTATTAGACTGTAAATAGATTTCTGTCGATTTGTTGAGCCATGGGAACCTTTAAAAAAATCTATGTACCCAAATAATTTGGAAAATAATTATTATTAAATCCAAAATAGCCAAACTCGGGATTTGAGGGCGTATATAGGTTTAAATAAGTTGTGTGGCATAATATTGCTCTTAAAAAAAAATTTATTTGCCGAAATAACCTAGAAAATATTTTTTTCCATCTTAAGGGGGACTGAACCAAGCCCATAGGTCGCAAATGGCCGCAAATAGCGTAAATCGACGTATTAGACTGTAAATAGGTTTCTGTAGATTTGTTGAGCCATTGCAACCTTTAAAAAAAATCTATGTACCCAAATAAGTTGGAAAATAATTAATATTATATCCAAAATTGCCAATCTCTCGATTTGAGGGCGTATATAGGTTTAAATAAATTCTGTGACATACAATTGCTCTTAAAAAAAAATTTATTTGCCGAAATAACCTAGAAAATATATTTTTTTCCATCTTAAGGGGGACTAAACCAAGCCCATATGTCGCAAATGGCCGCAAATAGCGTAAATCGACGTATTAGACTGTAAATAGGGTTCTGTCGATTTGTTGAGCCATGGGAACTTTTAAAAAAAATCTATGTACCCAAATAATTTGGAAAATAATTATTATTAAATCCAAAATAGCCAAACTCGTGATTTGAGGGCGTATATAGGATTAAATAAATTGTGTGACATACTAATGCTCTTTGAAAAAAAATTTTATTTGCCGAAATAACTTAGAAAATAATTTTTTTCCATCCTAAGGGGGACTAAACCAAGCCTATATGTCGCAAATGGCCGCAAAAAGCGTAATTCGACGTATTAGACTGTAAATAGGTTTCTGTCGATTTGTTGAGCCATGGGAACCTTTAAAAAAAATCTATGTACCCAAATAAGTTGGAAAATAATTAATATTAAATCCAAGATTGCCAAACTCTCGATTTGAGGACGTATATAGGTTTAAATAAATTCTGTGACATACAATTGCTCTTAAAAAAAATTTATTTGCCGAAATAACCTAGAAAATATATTTTTTTCCATCTTAAGGGGGACTAAACCAAGCCCATATGTCGCAAATGGCCGCAAATAGCGTAAATCGACGTATTAGACTGTAAATAGGGTTCTGTCGATTTGTTGAGCCATGGGAACTTTTAAAAAAAATCTATGTACCCAAATAATTTGGAAAATAATTATTATTAAATCCAAAATAGCCAAACTCGTGATTTGAGGGCGTATATAGGATTAAATAAATTGTGTGACATACTAATGCTCTTTGAAAAAAAATTTTATTTGCCGAAATAACTTAGAAAATAATTTTTTTCCATCCTAAGGGGGACTAAACGAAGCCTATATGTCGCAAATGGCCGCAAAAAGCGTAATTCGACGTATTAGACTGTAAATAGGTTTCTGTCGATTTGTTGAGCCATGGGAACTTTTAAAAAAAATCTATGTACCCAAATAATTTGGAAAATAATTATTATTAAATCCAAAATAGCCAAACTCGTGATTTGAGGGCGTATATAGGATTAAATAAATTGTGTGACATACTAATGCTCTTTGAAAAAAAATTTTATTTGCCGAAATAACTTAGAAAATAATTTTTTTCCATCCTAAGGGGGACTAAACGAAGCCTATATGTCGCAAATGGCCGCAAAAAGCGTAATTCGACGTATTAGACTGTAAATAGGTTTCTGTCGATTTGTTGAGCCATGGGAACCTTTAAAAAAATCTACGTACCCAAATAATTTGGAAAATAATTATTATTAAATCCAAAATAGCCAAACTCGGGATTTGAGGGCGTATATAGGTTTAAATAAATTCTGTGACATACTAATGCTCTTTAAAAAAATTTTATTTGCCGAAATAACCTAGAAAATATTTTTTTCCATCTTAAGGGGGACTGAACCAAGCCCTAATGTCGCAAATGGCCGCAAATAGCGTAAATCGACGTATTAGAGTGTAAATATGTTTCTGTCGATTTGTTGAGCCATTGGAACCTTTAAAAGAAAATCTATGTACCAAAATAAGTTGGAAAATAATTATTATTAAATCCAAAATAGCCAAACTCGTGATTTGAGGGCGTATATAGGATTAAATAAATTGTGTGACATACTAATGCTCTTTGAAAAAAAATTTTATTTGCCGAAATAACTTAGAAAATAATTTTTTTCCATCCTAAGGGGGACTAAACCAAGCCTATATGTCGCAAATGGCCGCAAAAAGCGTAATTCGACGTATTAGACTGTAAATAGGTTTCTGTCGATTTGTTGAGCCATGGGAACCTTTAAAAAAAATCTATGTACCCAAATAAGTTGGAAAATAATTAATATTAAATCCAAGATTGCCAAACTCTCGATTGGAGGGCGTATATAGATTTAAATAAATTCTGTGACATACAATTGCTCTTAAAAAAAAATTTATTTGCCGAAATAACCTAGAAAATATATTTTTTTCCATCTTAAGGGGGACTGAACCAAGCCCATAGGTCGCAAATGGCCGCAAATAGCGTAAATCGACGTATTAGACTGTAAATAGGTTTCTGTAGATTTGTTGAGCCATTGCAACCTTTAAAAAAAATCTATGTACCCAAATAAGTTGGAAAATAATTAATATTATATCCAAAATTGCCAATCTCTCGATTTGAGGGCGTATATAGGTTTAAATAAATTCTGTGACATACAATTGCTCTTAAAAAAAAATTTATTTGCCGAAATAACCTAGAAAATATATTTTTTTCCATCTTAAGGGGGACTAAACCAAGCCCATATGTCGCAAATGGCCGCAAATAGCGTAAATCGACGTATTAGACTGTAAATAGGGTTCTGTCGATTTGTTGAGCCATGGGAACTTTTAAAAAAAATCTATGTACCCAAATAATTTGGAAAATAATTATTATTAAATCCAAAATAGCCAAACTCGTGATTTGAGGGCGTATATAGGATTAAATAAATTGTGTGACATACTAATGCTCTTTGAAAAAAAATTTTATTTGCCGAAATAACTTAGAAAATAATTTTTTTCCATCCTAAGGGGGACTAAACCAAGCCTATATGTCGCAAATGGCCGCAAAAAGCGTAATTCGACGTATTAGACTGTAAATAGGTTTCTGTCGATTTGTTGAGCCATGGGAACCTTTAAAAAAAATCTATGTACCCAAATAAGTTGGAAAATAATTAATATTAAATCCAAGATTGCCAAACTCTCGATTTGAGGACGTATATAGGTTTAAATAAATTCTGTGACATACAATTGCTCTTAAAAAAAATTTATTTGTCGAAATAACCTAGAAAATATATTTTTTTCCATCTTAAGGGGGACTAAACCAAGCCCATATGTCGCAAATGGCCGCAAATAGCGTAAATCGACGTATTAGACTGTAAATAGGGTTCTGTCGATTTGTTGAGCCATGGGAACTTTTAAAAAAAATCTATGTACCCAAATAATTTGGAAAATAATTATTATTAAATCCAAAATAGCCAAACTCGTGATTTGAGGGCGTATATAGGATTAAATAAATTGTGTGACATACTAATGCTCTTTGAAAAAAAATTTTATTTGCCGAAATAACTTAGAAAATAATTTTTTTCCATCCTAAGGGGGACTAAACGAAGCCTATATGTCGCAAATGGCCGCAAAAAGCGTAATTCGACGTATTAGACTTTAAATAGGTTTCTGTCGATTTGTTGAGCCATGGGAACTTTTAAAAAAAATCTATGTACCCAAATAATTTGGAAAATAATTATTATTAAATCCAAAATAGCCAAACTCGTGATTTGAGGGCGTATATAGGTTTAAATAAATTCTGTGACGTACTAATGCTCTTTAAAAAAATTTTTCGTGCCGAAATAACTTAGAAAATAATTTTTTTCCATCTTAAGGGGGACTAAACAAAGCCAATATTTCGCAAATAGCCGTAAATGGCCGCAAATAGCGTAAATCGACGTATTAGACTGTAAATAGGTTTCTGCCGATTTGTTGAGCCATTGGAACTTTAAAAAAATCTATGTACCCAAATAAGTTGGAAAATAATTATTATTAAATCCAAAATAGCCAAACTCGGGATTTGGGGGCGTATATAGGTTTAAATAAATTGTGTGATATACTATTGCTCTTAAAAAAAAATTTATTTGCCGAAATAACCTAGAAAATAATATTTTTCCATCTTAAGGGGAACTAAACTAAGCCTATATGTCGCAAATGGCCGCAAATAGCGTAATTCGACGTATTAGACTGTAAATAGGTTTCTGTCGATTTGTTGAGCCATGGGAACCTTTAAAAAAATCTACGTACCCAAATAATTTGGAAAATAATTATTATTAAATCCAAAATAGCCAAACTCGGGATTTGAGGGCGTATATAGGTTTAAATAAATTCTGTGACATACTAATGCTCTTTAAAAAAATTTTATTTGCCGAAATAACCTAGAAAATATTTTTTTCCATCTTAAGGGGGACTGAACCAAGCCCTAATGTCGCAAATGGCCGCAAATAGCGTAAATCGACGTATTAGATTGTAAATATGTTTCTGTCGATTTGTTGAGCCATTGGAACCTTTAAAAGAAAATCTATGTACCAAAATAAGTTGGAAAATAATTATTATTAAATCCAAAATAGCCAAACTCGTGATTTGAGGGCGTATATAGGATTAAATAAATTGTGTGACATACTAATGCTCTTTGAAAAAAAATTTTATTTGCCGAAATAACTTAGAAAATAATTTTTTTCCATCCTAAGGGGGACTAAACCAAGCCTATATGTCGCAAATGGCCGCAAAAAGCGTAATTCGACGTATTAGACTGTAAATAGGTTTCTGTCGATTTGTTGAGCCATGGGAACCTTTAAAAAAAATCTATGTACCCAAATAAGTTGGAAAATAATTAATATTAAATCCAAGATTGCCAAACTCTCGATTGGAGGGCGTATATAGATTTAAATAAATTCTGTGACATACAATTGCTCCTAAAAAAAAATTTATTTGCCGAAATAACCTAGAAAATATATTTTTTTTCCATCTTAAGGGGGACTAAATCAAGCCCATATGTCGCAAATGGCCGCAAAAAGCGTAATTCGACGTATTAGAGTGTAAATATGTTTCTGTCGATTTGTTGAGCCATTGGAACCTTTAAAAGAAAATCTATGTACCAAAATAAGTTGGAAAATAATTATTATTAAATCCAAAATAGCCAAACTCGGGATTTGAGGGCGTATATTGGTTTAAATAAATTCTGTGACATACTATTGCTCTTAAAAAAAATTATTTGCCGAAATAACATAGAAAATATTTTTTTTCCATCTTAAGGGGGACTAAATCAAGCCCATATGTCGCAAATGGCCGCAAATAGCGTAAATCGACGTATTAGACTGTAAATAGATTTCTGTCGATTTGTTGAGCCATGGGAACCTTTAAAAAAATCTATGTACCCAAATAATTTGGAAAATAATTATTATTAAATCCAAAATAGCCAAACTCGGGATTTGAGGGCGTATATAGGTTTAAATAAGTTGTGTGGCATAATATTGCTCTTAAAAAAAAATTTATTTGCCGAAATAACCTGGAAAATATTTTTTTCCATCTTAAGGGGGACTGAACCAAGCCCATAGGTCGCAAATGGCCGCAAATAGCGTAAATCGACGTATTAGACTGTAAATAGGTTTCTGTAGATTTGTTGAGCCATTGCAACCTTTAAAAAAAATCTATGTACCCAAATAAGTTGGAAAATAATTAATATTAAATCCAAAATTGCCAAACTCTCGATTTGAGGGCGTATATAGGTTTAAATAAATTCTGTGACATACAATTGCTCTTAAAAAAAAATTTATTTGCCGAAATAACCTAGAAAATATATTTTTTTCCATCTTAAGGGGGACTAAACCAAGCCCATATGTCGCAAATGGCCGCAAATAGCGTAAATCGACGTATTAGACTGTAAATAGGGTTCTGTCGATTTGTTGAGCCATGGGAACTTTTAAAAAAAATCTATGTACCCAAATAATTTGGAAAATAATTATTATTAAATCCAAAATAGCCAAACTCGTGATTTGAGGGCGTATATAGGATTAAATAAATTGTGTGACATACTAATGCTCTTTGAAAAAAAATTTTATTTGCCGAAATAACTTAGAAAATAATTTTTTTCCATCCTAAGGGGGACTAAACCAAGCCTATATGTCGCAAATGGCCGCAAAAAGCGTAATTCGACGTATTAGACTGTAAATAGGTTTCTGTCGATTTGTTGAGCCATGGGAACCTTTAAAAAAAATCTATGTACCCAAATAAGTTGGAAAATAATTAATATTAAATCCAAGATTGCCAAACTCTCGATTTGAGGGCGTATATAGGTTTAAATAAATTCTGTGACATACAATTGCTCTTAAAAAAAATTTATTTGCCGAAATAACCTAGAAAATATATTTTTTTTTCATCTTAAGGGGGACTAAATCAAGCCCATATGTCGCAAATGGCCGCAAATAGCGTAAATCGACGTATTAGACTGTAAATAGGTTTCTGTCGATTTGTTGAGCCATGGGAACCTTTAAAAAAATCTATGTACCCAAATAATTTGGAAAATAATTATTATTAAATCCAAAATAGCCAAACTCGGGATTTGAGGGCGTATATAGGTTTAAATAAATTCTGTGACGTACTAATGCTCTTTAAAAAAATTTTACGTGCCGAAGTAACTTAGAAAATAATTTTTTTCCATCTTAAGGGGGACTAAACAAAGCCAATATTTCGCAAATAGCCGTAAATGGCCGCAAATAGCGTAAATCGACGTATTAGACTGTAAATAGGTTTCTGCCGATTTGTTGAGCCATTGGAACTTTCAAAAAAATCTATGTACCCAAATAAGTTGGAAAATAATTATTATTAAATCCAAAATAGCCAAACTCGGGATTTGGGGGCGTATATAGGTTTAAATAAATTGTGTGATATACTATTGCTCTTAAAAAAAAATTTATTTGCCGAAATAACCTAGAAAATAATATTTTTCCATCTTAAGGGGAACTAAACTAAGCCTATATGTCGCAAATGGCCGCAAATAGCGTAATTCGACGTATTAGACTGTAAATAGGTTTCTGTCGATTTGTTGAGCCATGGAAACCTTTAAAAAAATCTACGTACCCAAATAATTTGGAAAATAATTATTATTAAATCCAAAATAGCCAAACTCGGGATTTGAGGGCGTATATAGGTTTAAATAAATTCTGTGACATACTAATGCTCTTTAAAAAAATTTTATTTGCCGAAATAACCTAGAAAATATTTTTTTCCATCTTAAGGGGGACTGAACCAAGCCCTAATGTCGCAAATGGCCGCAAATAGCGTAAATCGACGTATTAGAGTGTAAATATGTTTCTGTCGATTTGTTGAGCCATTGGAACCTTTAAAAGAAAATCTATGTACCAAAATAAGTTGGAAAATAATTATTATTAAATCCAAAATAGCCAAACTCGTGATTTGAGGGCGTATATAGGATTAAATAAATTGTGTGACATACTAATGCTCTTTGAAAAAAAATTTTATTTGCCGAAATAACTTAGAAAATAATTTTTTTCCATCCTAAGGGGGACTAAACCAAGCCTATATGTCGCAAATGGCCGCAAAAAGCGTAATTCGACGTATTAGACTGTAACTAGGTTTCTGTCGATTTGTTGAGCCATGGGAACCTTTAAAAAAAATCTATGTACCCAAATAAGTTGGAAAATATTTAATATTAAATCCAAGATTGCCAAACTCTCGATTGGAGGGCGTATATAGGTTTAAATAAATTCTGTGACATACAATTGCTCTTAAAAAAAATTTATTTGCCGAAATAACCTAGAAAATATATTTTTTTTCCATCTTAAGGGGGACTAAATCAAGCCCATATGTCGCAAATGGCCGCAAAAAGCGTAATTCGACGTATTAGAGTGTAAATATGTTTCTGTCGATTTGTTGAGCCATTGGAACCTTTAAAAGAAAATCTATGTACCAAAATAAGTTGGAAAATAATTATTATTAAATCCAAAATAGCCAAACTCGGGATTTGAGGGCGTATATAGGTTTAAATAAATTCTGTGACGTACTAATGCTCTTTAAAAAAATTTTACGTGCCGAAATAACTTAGAAAATAATTTTTTTCCATCTTAAGGGGGACTAAACAAAGCCAATATTTCGCAAATAGCCGTAAATGGCCGCAAATAGCGTAAATCGACGTATTAGACTGTAAATAGGTTTCTGCCGATTTGTTGAGCCATTGGAACTTTAAAAAAAATCTATGTACCCAAATAAGTTGGAAAATAATTATTATTAAATCCAAAATAGCCAAACTCGGGATTTGGGGGCGTATATAGGTTTAAATAAATTGTGTGATATACTATTGCTCTTAAAAAAAAATTTATTTGCCGAAATAACCTAGAAAATAATATTTTTCCATCTTAAGGGGAACTAAACTAAGCCTATATGTCGCAAATGACCGCAAATAGCGTAATTCGACGTATTAGACTGTAAATAGGTTTCTGTCGATTTGTTGAGCCATGGGAACCTTTAAAAAAATCTACGTACCCAAATAATTTGGAAAATAATTATTATTAAATCCAAAATAGCCAAACTCGGGATTTGAGGGCGTATATAGGTTTAAATAAATTCTGTGACATACTAATGCTCTTTAAAAAAATTTTATTTGCCGAAATAACCTAGAAAATATTTTTTTTCCATCTTAAGGGGGACTGAACCAAGCCCTAATGTCGCAAATAGCCGCAAATAGCGTAAATCGACGTATTAGAGTGTAAATATGTTTCTGTCGATTTGTTGAGCCATTGGAACCTTTAAAAGAAAATCTATGTACCAAAATAAGTTGGAAAATAATTATTATTAAATCCAAAATAGCCAAACTCGTGATTTGAGGGCGTATATAGGATTAAATAAATTGTGTGACATACTAATGCTCTTTGAAAAAAAATTTTATTTGCCGAAATAACTTAGAAAATAATTTTTTTCCATCCTAAGGGGGACTAAACCAAGCCTATATGTCGCAAATGGCCGCAAAAAGCGTAATTCGACGTATTAGACTGTAAATAGGTTTCTGTCGATTTGTTGAGCCATGGGAACCTTTAAAAAAAATCTATGTACCCAAATAAGTTGGAAAATAATTAATATTAAATCCAAGATTGCCAAACTCTCGATTGGAGGGCGTATATAGGTTTAAATAAATTCTGTGACATACAATTGCTCTTAAAAAAAAATTTATTTGCCGAAATAACCTAGAAAATATATTTTTTTTCCATCTTAAGGGGGACTAAATCAAGCCCATATGTCGCAAATGGCCGCAAAAAGCGTAATTCGACGTATTAGAGTGTAAATATGTTTCTGTCGATTTGTTGAGCCATTGGAACCTTTAAAAGAAAATCTATGTACCAAAATAAGTTGGAAAATAATTATTATTAAATCCAAAATAGCCAAACTCGGGATTTGAGGGCGTATATAGGTTTAAATAAATTCTGTGACATACTATTGCTCTTAAAAAAAATTATTTGCCGAAATAACATAGAAAATATTTTTTTTCCATCTTAAGGGGGACTAAATCAAGCCCATATGTCGCAAATGGCCGCAAATAGCGTAAATCGACGTATTAGACTGTAAATAGATTTCTGTCGATTTGTTGAGCCATGGGAACCTTTAAAAAAATCTATGTACCCAAATAATTTGGAAAATAATTATTATTAAATCCAAAATAGCCAAACTCGGGATTTGAGGGCGTATATAGGTTTAAATAAGTTGTGTGGCATAATATTGCTCTTAAAAAAAAATTTATTTGCCGAAATAACCTAGAAAATATTTTTTTCCATCTTAAGGGGGACTGAACCAAGCCCATAGGTCGCAAATGGCCGCAAATAGCGTAAATCGACGTATTAGACTGTAAATAGGTTTCTGTAGATTTGTTGAGCCATTGCAACCTTTAAAAAAAATCTATGTACCCAAATAATTTGGAAAATAATTATTATTAAATCCAAAATAGCCAAACTCGTGATTTGAGGGCGTATATAGGATTAAATAAATTGTGTGACATACTAATGCTCTTTGAAAAAAAATTTTATTTGCCGAAATAACTTAGAAAATAATTATTTTCCATCCTAAGGGGGACTAAACCAAGCCTATATGTCGCAAATGGCCGCAAAAAGCGTAATTCGACGTATTAGACTGTAAATAGGTTTCTGTCGATTTGTTGAGCCATGGGAACCTTTAAAAAAATCTATGTACCCAAATAAGTTGGAAAATAATTAATATTAAATCCAAGATTGCCAAACTCTCGATTTGAGGGCGTATATAGGTTTAAATAAATTCTGTGACATACAATTGCTCTTAAAAAAAATTTATTTGCCGAAATAACCTAGAAAATATATTTTTTTCCATCTTAAGGGGGACTAAACCAAGCCCATATGTCGCAAATGGCCGCAAATAGCGTAAATCGACGTATTAGACTGTAAATAGGGTTCTGTCGATTTGTTGAGCCATGGGAACTTTTAAAAAAAATCTATGTACCCAAATAATTTGGAAAATAATTATTATTAAATCCAAAATAGCCAAACTCGTGATTTGAGGGCGTATATAGGATTAAATAAATTGTGTGACATACTAATGCTCTTTGAAAAAAAATTTTATTTGCCGAAATAACTTAGAAAATAATTTTTTTCCATCTTAAGGGGGACTAAACAAAGCCAATATTTCGCAAATAGCCGTAAATGGCCGCAAATAGCGTAAATCGACGTATTAGACTGTAAATAGGTTTCTGCCGATTTGTTGAGCCATTGGAACTTTAAAAAAAATCTATGTACCCAAATAAGTTGGAAAATAATTATTATTAAATCCAAAATAGCCAAACTCGGGATTTGGGGGCGTATATAGGTTTAAATAAATTGTGTGATATACTATTGCTCTTAAAAAAAAATTTATTTGCCGAAATAACCTAGAAAATAATATTTTTCCATCTTAAGGGGAACTAAACTAAGCCTATATGTCGCAAATGGCCGCAAATAGCGTAATTCGACGTATTAGACTGTAAATAGGTTTCTGTCGATTTGTTGAGCCATGGGAACCTTTAAAAAAATCTACGTACCCAAATAATTTGGAAAATAATTATTATTAAATCCAAAATAGCCAAACTCGGGATTTGAGGGCGTATATAGGTTTAAATAAATTCTGTGACATACTAATGCTCTTTAAAAAAATTTTATTTGCCGAAATAAACTAGAAAATATTTTTTTCCATCTTAAGGGGGACTGAACCAAGCCCTAATGTCGCAAATGGCCGCAAATAGCGTAAATCGACGTATTAGAGTGTAAATATGTTTCTGTCGATTTGTTGAGCCATTGGAACCTTTAAAAGAAAATCTATGTACCAAAATAAGTTGGAAAATAATTATTATTAAATCCAAAATAGCCAAACTCGTGATTTGAGGGCGTATATAGTAATAAATAAATTGTGTGACATACTAATGCTCTTTGAAAAAAAATTTTATTTGCCGAAATAACTTAGAAAATAATTTTTTTTATCCTAAGGGGAACTAAACCAAGCCTATATGTCGCAAATGGCCGCAAATAGCGTAAATCGACGTATTAGACTGTAAATAGGTTTCTGCCGATTTGTTGAGCCATTGGAACTTTAAAAAAAATCTATGTACCCAAATAAGTTGGAAAATAATTATTATTAAATCCAAAATAGCCAAACTCGGGATTTGGGGGCGTATATAGGTTTAAATAAATTGTGTGATATACTATTGCTCTTAAAAAAAAATTTATTTGCCGAAATAACCTAGAAAATAATATTTTTCCATCTTAAGGGGAACTAAACTAAGCCTATATGTCGCAAATGGCCGCAAATAGCGTAAATCGACGTATTAGACTGTAAATAGGTTTCTGCCGATTTGTTGAGCCATTGGAACCTTTTAAAAAAAATGTATGTACCCAAATAAGTTGAAAAATAATTATTATTAAATCCAAAATAGACAAACTCGTGATTTGAGGGCGTATATAGGATTAAATAAATTGTGTGACATACTAATGCTCTTTGAAAAAAAAATTTATTTGCCGAAATAACTTAGAAAATAATTTTTTTCCATCCTAAGGGGGACTAAACCAAGCCTATATGTCGCAAATGGCCGCAAAAAGCGTAATTCGACGTATTAGACTGTAAATAGGTTTCTGTTGATTTGTTGAGCCATGGGAACCTTTAAAAAAAATCTATGTACCCAAATAATTTGGAAAATAATTATTATTAAATCCAAAATAGCCAAACTCGGGATTTGAGGGCGTATATAGGTTTAAATAAATTCTGTGACATACTAATGGTCTTTAAAAAAATTTTGTTTGCCGAAATAACTTAGAAAATAATTTTTTTCCATCTTAAGGGGGACTAAACAAAGCCAATATGTCGCAAATGGCCGTAAATGGCCGCAAATAGCGTAAATCGACGTATTAGACTGTAAATAGGTTTCTGCCGATTTGTTGAGCCATTGGAACCTTTAAAAAAAATCTATGTACCCAAATAAGTTGGAAAATAATTATTATTAAATCCAAAATAGCCAAACTCGGGATTTGGTGGCGTATATAGGTTTAAATAAATTCTGTGATATACTGTTGCTCTTAAAAAAAATTTTATTTGCCGAAATAACCTAGAAAATAATATTTTTCCATCTTAAGGGGGACTAAACCAAGTCTATATGTCGCAAATGGCCGCAAATAGCGTAATTCGACGTATTAGACTGTAAATAGGTTTCTGTCGATTTGTTGAGCCATGGGAACCTGTAAAAAAATCTATGTACCCAAATAATTTGGAAAATAGTAGGGTAACTTTGGGAGAAACTTTTTACCCCCCACTCCTTGACCTTGAATGACCTTGGTCGCAAATGTGTGTAGGTGTTCATTTGACCTTGAATGACCTTGACCGCAAACGTATGAAGGTGTTTATTTGACCTTGAATGACCTTGAATAACCCGAACGACCTTGACCTTGAATGACCTTGAGTTGAACTTGACCTTGACTAACCCGGATTTGACCTTGAAATTGACTTTGAATAATCCAGCCTTGACCTTGAACTTGACCCTGAGTCGTATGCAGGTATTAATTTGTCCTCGAATGACCTTGACCGCAATTTGACCTTGGATGACCTTGGTCGCAAACGTATGCAGGTGTCCATTTGACCTTGTCTGATGTCCTTGAAAATGGATATAAATGCGTGTGTGCTGGGGTGGTGTTTGAACATTCAGTTCTGAAATCATCCTCACAAGACGTTTTAAGTATAGTAACCTATAATCGAAATGGAATCATCTTATGTTTGTGAAAACTGTGGTGTGTCTTTTACTCGCAATTTTTCCTTAGTGCGTCATAAAAGGGAATCTTGTGTGAGTAGATTCGAAAGTGTTAATGGGGGAAAGCGACGTAGGGTTGATGATGAATCTGCATCAACGTTTGCTGCTACAGTAGATACATGTGTTTTATGTGATGTAACTGTGCCTCGTAATCAGATGTTGATACATCAAAGAACACTAGCCCATAAAAACAATTCTTGTGTTCCCGTGTCTCATGGCGTTCAATTTGTACAAAGTGCATTTAAAAACAGGCTCGCGACATATCAAATAAGCAGTGATGTGGAACATGTGGATTATTCAGTATTTTTTGAAGACATTAAAGCTAAGGTGTTGTGTTTAATTAATGAAATCGTGCAGGTGCAAAAATCAGTAAAAATAAACATGGTAGTTGTGGGACGATATTTTTTACCGTCGCAGGAGACATTCAGTGATAAGTCTTTTAATACAGCGAACCAAATAGTCACTATTGGGAGTAGTGTGGATGATGTTTATAGATCATTTGTAGAGGCAATGAAAGCTCAATCAACTGAGTTTCAGGAGAAGGATTCAGGTATGTTAAAAAACGTTTAAATCTTTGTTAAATGGATATTAATTGTGTTCTTTATGTTTTAGGATGGGCATTGGAAAAAATTTTATATCTGGAAGTTAATATGAATAAGTTCTCACCTCTGGGCGGTTCATCATACATAAAGTTGTCTAGGATGATCGAATCTAGAGGGACAGTAATCAATGTTATAAACCAAGATGAGAGCTGCTTTGCTTGGGCTTTAACATCCGCATTGTTTCCAATAACCAGAATGTCAAGTCAAATATCATCCTATCCACATTACTCGACAGTATTAAATCTAACAGGTATGAGTTTTCCAGTTAAATTGCGTGACATTTCAAAATTTGAGGAGTTAAATAACATTTCGATTAATGTTTACGGTTTAGAATCCAAATATAAAAATAATGAAATAAAATATGAGGTTGTTGGTCCATTGAGATATGCTTCCAAAAAACTACTTCGACACGTAAATTTGTTGCTTATAACGAAAGATTGTAATATAAAAGATGATGGTGACAGTGACCATGTTTGTAATGATAACTGTTTAAAAAGTCATTACTGTTGGATTAGTAACTTATCACGTTTAGTTTCGGCTCAAATTTCAAAACATCATGGTAAATTGTACTTTTGTGATGGTTGTCTACTCCACTTTAGCACACCATCATCTTTATTGTTACATCAAAAAAACGATTGTAAGCATATTTCAGCTAGTACACCAACAACCAAGTTAAAAGTAGATAAATTTGGTAACAGTGTCCCAGAAAACATCTTGAAATTCGAAAGTTTGGAAAAACAAATGAGAGTTCCTTTCGTGGTTTATGCAGACTTTGAAGCAGTTCTAAAACCAGTTGCAACAATAGAACCAAACCCTCAAAATTCTTACACAACTAAAAGTTTAAAACATGAACCATATTCTTTCGCCTATCTCATAAAACGTTCTTTTGATGATTCTATTTCTAAATTTGAGCTATACCGAGGTGAAGATGCGGCAAAAATTTTTGTTGATCGTGTTGAGACAGATTAAGACATTTGTATAATACATATTTGAGAGATATTGCACCAATGGCTAAATTGACTTGCGATGAGAAAACAAATTTTGAAAATGCCGATAGTTGTAACATTTGTGAGCGTCCTTTTGATGATATCAAGGACAAAGTAAAAGATCATTGCCACATAACTGGCAAAAAAAGATTCGGTGCTGCACATTCGATATGCAATTTAAATTATAAAATACCCAATTTTATACCCATAA
This sequence comes from Polydrusus tereticollis, assembly GCA_963920685.1. Taxonomy (NCBI): domain Eukaryota; kingdom Metazoa; phylum Arthropoda; class Insecta; order Coleoptera; family Curculionidae; genus Polydrusus; species Polydrusus tereticollis. The sequence continues at coordinate 53,053,224 of OY987335.1, read as the reverse complement.
TATTTAATAATCTAAGCGGGTATGATAGCCATATGTTTATTAAGGAATTATGTAGATATGGGGATAAAATTGAAGTTATCGCTCAAAGTAAAGAGAAGTATATTCATTTACAAAGAGCATTTACATGCATGATTATGTTGATAGTAGAACTGGTGTAAAAATGAGAAAAAATTCTTCGATTTATTGATAGTTTTAAATTGTTATCAACATCGTTGGAGAATTTAGGTAACGGTTTAAGTAATAATGAATTTAATGAAACAAGAAAACATTTTGTTGATAATGATCAATTTACTTTAATGCGCCAAAAAGGTGTATTTCCATACAGTTATATTGACTCTATGGAAAAAATGAATGACTTGAATCTTCCAACAAAAAATCAGTTTTACGATCAATTGCGTGAAGAACATGTAAGTGATGAACATTACGAGAGAGCTAAAAAGGTTTGGAGTTTGTTCAATTGTAAGAATTTGGGTGAATATTCCGATTTATGTTTGAAATCTGATGTTTTATTGTTGTGCGATGTTTTCGAACAGTTTCGTGATACATGCTTAAATGTTTATAAATTGGATTATGCGCAGTATTATACCCTACCAAGTTTATCTTTTGATTGTATGTTGCGCATGACCAAGGTAGAGTTGGAACTTTTGACAGATATTGATATAATCCATTCTTTTCAAAAGGGTATTCGAGGAGGTATAAGTCAGTGTACGGAAAGGAAACATATTGCTAATAACTCTTATTTACCTAAATATGACCAAAGTAAACGTTCATCATATATCACTTATTTGGATGCGACCAATTTGTATGGTCATAGTATGTCCCAAGCATTACCATTTGGCGGTTTTCGATGGTTATCGGAGCGTGAAATTTTAGATTTAAATATTATGAATGTTGATGACGATAGCTCTAAAGGTTATGTTTTAGAAGTGGATGTGCATTATCCAAAAGAACTGCATGATGCACATTCAGATTTACCTTTTCTGGTGGAAAACATCGTACCGCCCACGAAAACAGCAAAGTTGTCAAAATTAATTCCAAATTTAAACGATAAAAAAAAATACATTATTCATTATAGAACATTAAAGCAAGCCATTAATAATGGCCTTATGGTAATGCAAACCCATAGAATTTTAAAGTTTGATCAGTCAAAGTGGCTCAAAAAATATATTGATTTTAATACTCAATTAAGAAATGCATCAAAAACAAAGTTTGGAAAAGATCTATTTAAATTAATTATAAATGCCATTTTTGGAAAAACTATGGAGAATGTTGAGAAACGGAAAGACATTAAATTGATAACTCATTGGGGGAATTCTAGAGGTAAACCTGGAGCTGGTGCTTTAATTGCTCGACCAAATTTCAATAGTAGATCTATATTTACACAAGATTTTGTTGCCATTCATATGGATAAATTAGAAATTCTCTATAATAAACCCATTTATATCGGTTTCTCTAATTTAGATATTTCTAAAACGGTAATTTACGACTTTTATTACAACTTTATTAAACAAAAGTTTGGTTGTAATGCTTCTTTGCTATACACTGACACGGATTCACCAATATTAAAAGTTTACACAGATGATTTTTATAGCATAATAGCCGAAAACCCAGATAAATTTGACACATCGAATTACCCCGAAAAAAATAACTTCAATATCGTGAAAAGTAATTCGGTGCCGGGTAAGATGAAAGATGAATTTCCTTGTGACCCGATAATTGCTTTTTATGGTACCGGAGCTAAGGCCTATTATATCAAATCATTAAATTCCGAGTTAAAAAAGGCCAAAGGTGTAAAAAAATCAGTTATCGAGAAGGAAATTCATTTGGATGATTATCGCAAAGTTGTTGAGCGAGGCGGTTTAGTTTTTAGAAAAATGAAGACATTTCGAAGCGAATTACATGACGTTTATACACAGATTATAAATAAAATCGCTTTAACACACCACGATGATAAACGTTATGTAATTCCATCGTCCACTAAAACTTTACCTTGGGGTCATGCCGACATTGATTTTTTCGAATCTAAACCAGAAGAAAATTTGGAGAATTTACTTCGTGTGTTAAAATCATTTATGTAACTTAAAAGCTGGAAAATCATACCTGAAATAGTCATAATTTTAATTTATGTATACTTAAAATACTCAACATAACTTACTTTGTCACCGTATGGATAAGATATATTATTTTTTACTCTCGATATGGTTTGTGAGTGAATGCATAAAACGTGCTCCGTTTTTAATTGCTCAAAAGCGGTGTTCCTCTGTCATAATAATTTAAAATACAAATATAAACAGGTGTGTTTTTGTGTGCTGAATATTGGTATTAACTTACAATACAGATTGCTTATTCTGGTAAGAAGTAATTAATTTATTAAGACAAAAGTTGGGTTAAACCCTTATCCTAGTCCGTTCGCTTCGATTAAGTTGTACATTTCATTTACTACTAAAATGGCTCCGCAACCGAGAGCAACCAACAAAGGAGATGAAGACTTGGAAAAATTAATTTCAAAAGTTTGTGCCACATTTGTTTCCCAATTGGAAGAAAAATTTGATAAGAAGTTAGAGAAGTTAGACAGAAAACTCACAGAAGTCTGTTCGACTCTTAAGAATATCACGTCAACGGTCAATGAAAACTCCGATGCAATAGCCGATCTGCAACTTAAACTTGATTCACTTGAACAGCGAGCGAAACGCAACAGCCTTCGCATTTGTGGAATTGAGGAAGATGAGGAAGATTTGCCGTTTTTTTTGGCGAATATGTTTAACGAAAAGCTAGAGGTTCGCCTAACTCCTCAGGATATCGATTCTGTATTCAGGATAGGGAAGGAATCGAACACTTTAGCCCGAGCGGTAATAGTGAACTTATTGTCAAACCTTAAGCGTACTGAAATATTTAATGCCAAAAACAAGCTAAAGGGGTCTACATATGTCATCTATGAGGACCTAACACGGCCCAGATATGAACTTTTGATGAGTGCAAAAAAGAAATATGGTAACAACCAAGCATGGTCCTCAGGCGGAAAAATATATATCATGGGCAAATCCGGAAAGAAGCACCTGAAGTCTCAAGACGATTTATAAACTGTTTTATTTGATTCATACACCTTTATCGGCATGGTTGTAAATACTTCATATGGTACAGTTATTTTTTTTTGGACTTTAGTATTTCTACCTGTTTATGTTTATATTACAAATAATGTATATCTTAACTGAATCGAGAAAATAGTTTATGTTTAACATAAAAAAAAACAAACAATTATTGCCATACATTGTAGAATTAGATGTTTATCGGGTACTTATACTAAGCATCGAACTTGTTATTTCTTTTGTTTTTAGGATTTATATACTTGCCTTTTTTTTATTTCCAATTATCCCAACGTAATTAATTAGACGCAATATTTCGCGATAATAGTATATTTATTAAAAACGGAGTACTTGTTTACATGCCAATTATATACATTGCTAGTATGACAGATAACAAATTGCTGAGCTTCTCCCATTTTAACATTAGATCTTTGCATCCGAGCTTTGACTTGTTTTCAGATTTCTTAGACAGTGAGCAGACTGATGTGGTTGGACTTTCAGAAACTTGGTTAAATCCGAATATTGCAGATTATGCTCTAAATATTCCGGGCTATCAGTTTATTCGAAAAGATCGAGATGGCAGAGGGGGAGGCGTCGCCTTTTACGTTAAAAATTCATTTAAAATACAGTTGCTGAATTTCCGGGAAGGCGTCGGCGCGAGTACTTTGGAATCAATTTGGATAAGTATAAAAATGAATGGTAAGAATATCTGTATGGGATCATTATATAGACCGCCCAATGCCAATCTGAATTTATGTTTGCATGAACTTGAAACAATGTTAACTCATTTTATTCCTCAGTTCGATCATGTGTTGCTTGGAGGTGATTTTAATGTCGATTTTATGACTGAAAATTCAAACGCTTGCGTTCTTTTTAGTAATTTAATACTTAAATATGGTCTCTGCCAAACAGTATCTAAGCCTACCCGTGTTACCAACAACTCCAATACATTATTAGATATCATACTTGCTTCGTCGCCCAACGTGCTCTCCAAAACGGATGTTATTGATATGTCTGATATATCAGACCACTGTTTTGTAACTAGCTACTTTGTAGTGCAAAAAGAAAAACCCACAATTAAGTTTCGGACATACCGTGATTATTCTGACTTTAATTATAATATTTCCTTTGATGATGATTATAGCCTTAACTGGAATAGCATTTTTGATATGGAGAATGTCAATCTTATGTTAGATTTATTCAGTCGCAATGTCCATTTCTTGCTTGACATTCATGCCCCTGTCAGGGTGGCTAAGTGTACGAAATCTCCGGCACCGTGGATGACGGATAACTTAAGATACATGATAAAACTGAGAAAGAAAGCTCTTACTAGATATAAACGAACTAAAACTGAAGCTGCTAAAGATTATTACAAGCAAATTAGAAATTTGGTTACAATGTCTGTCAGAAACGAGAAAAAAGCATTTTTAAATTTCAAATTTAGAACTGACCCTAAAGGTTTTTGGCATACTTTAAGATATTTATATCTCTGTTCTGCATTTCAAGGTTCAACTGGTGCTATCGGTGACACTGAGACACTCAATAATTTTTTTGTTAATAACGCGCCTACCCCTTATAATTCCAATCACAATTTAATTAATGAGTTATACACTAATAAAATTCACCACAATGTTCAAAATGAGCTAAATTTTAGTCCAGTCAGTGACAACAAAATTTCTGAAATTATCACCTCAATTAAATCAAACGCTAAAGGTGTGGATGGCATAGATTTGAAAATATTATCTCTGATTACGCCCCATCTTACACCACACATAACTTATATTATAAATCAGTGTTTAACAAAAAATATATTTCCAGACATTTGGAAAAAAGCCAATGTTATCCCAATTCCAAAGGTAAGCACTCTATCGGATATATCGCATTTTCGTCCTATAAGCATACTTTGTACATTGTCCAAAATATTGGAAAGGGTAATATATGAACAAATCAACTCACATGTGACTCAATGCAAAATCTTACCAGTCACACAGTCCGGATTTCGCGCCTCTCACAGTACCACTACCGCCTTACTTCAAGTCTCGGATGACTTATTTAGAGCGATTGATGAAAATAAAGTTTCGTGTCTTATATTGTTAGATTATAGTAAGGCGTTTGATGTTTTAAAACATTCAATTTTGCTGCAAAAATTAAAGTATTATGGTCTTAGTCAGAGTGCGATTAACCTTATGGATAACTATCTGACCGGTAGGGAACAAAGAGTGGTGTCAGGAGCGGAAATCCCGTCTAAATTTTTAGCTACTAATAAGGGCGTTCCTCAAGGAAGCGTCTTGGGACCTCTTCTATTTTCTCTTTACACTGCGGATTTTTCGCATTATCTTAGACACTGTCTTTCGCACCAATATGCAGATGACATGCAAATCTATTTCTCCTTTTCTTCTAATGATATTGTATTGGCATGTCAACAAATTAATACAGATCTAAGTGGTATAAGTCAAATTTCTGAAGCACATGGACTAATACTTAACAACAATAAAACGAAAATGCTTATTTTTGGAAGAAATAGGGAAAGCATTGCCACTAACAATAATCTAAATATTGAACTCAACGGTTTACGTTTAGCACCCTCAGAGTACTGCAAAAACCTGGGTATCATATTGGATTCAAATCTACGCTTCAGTCAGCACACTATCTTTTTAATACAAAAATCCTACGCTAAGCTTAAACTCTTGTATAGGTACAAAGATATTTTAAGTGTTAATGCTGAATTGAGGCTGACTGATTCTCTTGTTCTTTCTCATTTGGCATATGGTGACGTCTTGTACTGGCCAGCCCTGACCGTCAAAGATAGAAATAGCTTGCAAGGGGTGCAAAACTCTTGTCTTATATACAGTCTTGGGCTGCGTAAGTTTGATCACATTACACCCGCTTTTCTGAACTCTACTTGGTTGTACCTTCAGGAAAGATTCTTTATTCACTTAGCACTATTGGTCTTCAAAATATCTAAGGATCAGACACCAAAATATCTGTATGATAAATTGACTAAGGGGAGTGACGTTCATGAAAGAGCTACGCGCCATCGCGGTCTTTATTCCACTCCAAAGCATAAAACTGCATTATTCCAACGATCTTTCACGTACAATGCAGTCAAAACGTTTACTCACTGCCCATCGATATCAAGTCTTGCGTATCTGTTGACGGGGTACGAAGAAAGCTAAAAAAGTATGTAACCAATGGAAGAAGCTCACTTCATAAATAATATTTATAACTCTTAAAACGTGTCCAATAATTATCTACTCGTATTATTGTGCTCCACTAGTTATCTGTCATTTCTATTCTTGTATGATTAGGTATAATTTTAGAGTATATTTATTTATATTACAGTAGTGTTTACAGTTTATTGGTCTTAAAGGGTGGTTAGGTAGAATAGCTATGCTAGACCTCGCCACCAAGATATATTATTTTGTTTTGTATCTAGTTTTTTTTTAATTAAATAAAGACCTGTTTATTTATTTATTTATTTATATATGTATAGAAAGATGTATATTCTCTCTTATGACCTTCAACTAACTCATCAAGGGTAAATCCATATGACATTGAAAAATTGTCAATGTTACGGTGACCTCTAGGATTTGAAAGTCACAAGCATCACGATACACAGTAGGCCGCTTGAGAAAGGGAGACGCGTCAGATGACTGTTATTTAAGCGAGCGCTCCGCATATACTCCTTCAGTATTATAGCAGCAGCAGCAGTAGTTCTTCAAGTTAATTATTAGTTTTGGTGTTTGTGAGTTTATTGTGTGAAAAAGAAAATGTCCGGAAGAAGCGAGATTTTGTCACTTGCCAGTGTCGACAATGGCATGATCGACCAGGCGTTGACGGTGAATGCTGGCGAGTCAACAAACATGGTTGACTTTTGATGAGAAGCTGGATAAGGCAATGGCTGATTACTACGGGACATCAAAGACAGTCGCAATGAACGGGTTTAAATTATTAGCAATGTTCAGGTGAGACCACCTCGAAGCAAGCTTAAAACATTGCTAAGTACACCCGTGGTGGAGATATCATCTGCGTATGATAGGTTGCGGAATCATCATCCACAACCAACCATCTCCACCACATCTGACCTAACCAAGCCGGTCCCGGTAGCAAAGAAGAAGAAGAAGTCTTATTCAAGCGACCACCAGTACCATTCCCCGGCGGCGAAGTTGAGCTATCTCAACCACCAACGGCAGCGGCGGTGATTCCCGAGGTAGAGAATAGGACACCATCGCCACGTCCAGAATCACGGCCGCCACCACCACCACCCACCACAGGTTCACCACCATTATCACCAGACCTTAGTGGGAAGGAGAGGAATACGAAAGGAGCCCATCGAAAGCGCATCGTTATGAGGAAAAAAAATCTCAAGCGGTATTTCGATGAGGCAGTGGTGTGGAGGTGGTGAGTGGGACATCGTCGTCGTCGTCGTCATCGGGGTTGTCGCCATCTTCGTTATTTAGCCAGGAGGAAGAGAAAGACAGTGTGTTGTGGGTATTGGGGAAGAGGGATGAGTGGCGGAAAAACATATGTGAGTGCGATAGAGAGGCGGAACAATTAAATGAACAGATTTTAAGACTGAGGGACCGTTTAAGTGTAGTTATTAGAAATAAGGACAAATATAGTGCTAGGTTAAAATTGTTAGAATAGGTAAATGTAAAGTTAGAATAAGTTTTATAATAGTAATAGTTTTTACTTAGGTAAGTTGTGTGGTGATGGTATAGGCTTAGTAATTGTAAATTATTTTTAGTTATTATATGTGTAAATAAATGTAAATAAATATTTCTAGTCATTAGGTATAAGTTAGCTTAGGTGTATATAAAATAGATTAGATATAAGAATAAATATTTTTAAATTATAAAATAAATAATATTTCAAATACAATAAAAGTATTATAACATTAAACTTGTTTTATTTCTTAGAAAAAGAAAAGAACTAGGAATATTTTGAATAAGTAGTAAAATTTAGACCCCCTCATGCAATTTTTAGGTTTGAAAAAACTTAATTTAACTACATTTTATAATGTGCATCACGAAACTGTACACATAAGCAAAGAAAGTTATAAGAAATTATTAAATCGAATAGATTTGTCTAAAACTATATTTCCTTCGCTAACTACATCAGTCGATTGCAAGCCACGATGGGAGAATATCCTTCAGACATTTTTCTTACTATCCAAGGCTACCATTGTTCTTCTTTTGGATACTTTCCAAAAGAGTTAGCAATTTACGATGGGTTTCGTATCTCAAGTTATCTGTTTAAAGCTCCTTTTGCGAAAAATATGTTGTCCCTTGTGGAGCTAAAACATGTCAAATGGGCCGAAAAGTATCATGGACTGAAGTGGGAGTCTGGAAACGTAGAACTCTGTGAAATTAACAATATATTTAAACATGTGCTGGAATTATACCAATCACCCAGGATATACGTAAAAGGAAGTGTGAAGGCAAATTTCCTTAAGAGGTTTATAAGCGAAGAAATTATTACAGATATTCCCTGTAAGCTGGAACCGAAATTAAGTAAATTTAAGAAGATTCCAGAGTGTTTTTTCCACAAAACGATGCATCCATGGCACTGTGCAGCATCGAATGTAAAACTGTTATATAATTATAGAAATTGCTACTAATAAACATTATATTGAAGCAAAAGAACCAACACAAAGTCCCGGTCTCAATAAATTTAATATTTAAAACAACTAATTGGTTACATGTTTCGCCTATAAGGCATCATCAGACCTAAAAAGAAGTCAATAATCACGCATTAAAGTAAACAAATCTACTAGTAAACCCACCTGATACAACAAAAAAACATTTAAAAAATTTGTCAAAAAGAATAAAAATGTCAGAATATAAAACAAAACAAAAAAAATAGATAAACGTTACAATTACATCACTACATGACAGTCAGAACTTAAACTAAGAATTGTATATAAACAAAAACGGTATAACAAAAAACTAAAAGTATAAGGTTCGTCAAACAAGTCCAAGGTATATTGAACTGGGGGACGATGCAGTCACCTAGAGAGCAAACTCAGCCCAAAATGTAACAGCCATCGACACAAAGTACGAGCGTACCAAAGTACCGGCATCAAAAACATCAAATTTGTCAATCAAAAGAATTTGGCGGACCGGGGAAAATCTATAGGTTAAATGTTGGTCACAGCAGTCGGTTGTTAGTTATTCAAGTTGTTAAAAATAAAATAAGGCTCGAAATTAAAGACCTCATTAACGCAGGTAAGGATAGGGCTCATTTTAGCTTTCGTTATCTCAAGTTTTTCTAATAGATTTAGTTTTTTACTTTTGTGACATTCATGCAAAACATTAACATTTTCAGATGGCGAGAACTGGTCTTTTGATTCAAGTAGATGGTTCGCAAAAGCAGACTTAGTGTTGGTTATATCAGTGTTCTGGTATTTATTAAATAAGCTAAGATGTTCATGAACTCTGTTGGCGATTCTCCTGCCCGATTGTCCAACATACACCGCCGGACAATCCCCACAATGTAGCGAATAAACTCCTGATTTTGAAAGAGGGTCTACTTTATCTTTAGTGTTGATTAAATGTCGCTTAAGAGTGTCACTGGTCCTGAATGCTACTGCGATGTTGTGAGGTTTAAAAAATTTTGCTAGTTGTGAGGAAATGTTGCCGAAATAAGTTAGAGCTCTATAATTTTTGTTTTCCTGTGTATTAGCATGTATGATGTTATAGGTTAGTTTATATTTGTTTACAAACTTATAATAAAGTTTATTGATTAATCTCAAAGGGTATCCATTATTTCTGGCAATCAGTTTTATTATATTAAATTCCTTAGTGAACGCATCTCTAGACAAAGGTAGCTTGAAAAGTCGGTAGAAAAGGGAATTGAAGGTGGTAAACTTATGAGAAAAGGGAGAATTTGAATCGTACTGAATAATGTTATCTGTAAAAGTTGGTTTTCTATAGACTTCAAAGTTAATTCTGTTGTTATTTCTTATCAACAGTAAATCTAAAAAAGGTAATTGCCTATTATTTTCGATCTCAAATGTAAATTCAATATTCTGGTGTAAATCGTTAACGAAACTGAGGAAATCTCTTAAATCTGAATCACTGCCATTCCAAACTATACATACGTCATCAACGTATCTTTTATATGCAAGCAAAAACCCAGCGAATCTACTATTCATGATTTTGCTCTCTAATTCGCTCATAAACACCTCGCTCAAAAATGGGGAAAGACAAGAACCCATTGCCAATCCTGACCTTTGCTTAAACATTCTCTGATTAAATTGAAAGAAGTTTTGTTCTAGAACTGTAGATAATAACAAGGTTAAGTCTGATATTAATAAACTGGGCAAACCCTTCTTTCTCAGCAATCTATCAACTAAATTGACGCAATCAGCTGGAGGGATGCTGGGAAATAAATTCTTCACATCAAGTGATATCAATCTCGCGTCTGGTGGAAGTTCTATATTTTTTAAGTAATTCGAGAACTCAAGGGAGTTTTTAGTTGAATAGATGTTCTCAAAATTTGTGGTCTTTCTGAGAATATCATTAAGCCAAGAAGAAATTTTGTAGCATGGAAAGTCAACAAAGGATACCACTGGTCTTATGGGCATATTAGCTTTATGTACTTTGGGTAATCCATATAATAGAGGGGTTTTAGGATTCATTGGGTACAGTTTGTATTTATTTGTACCAAAGTATTCCAGGGTTGTTAGAGTTTTATCTAGAATATTTTTAACTTTGGCAAAATAAGCACTAGTAGGATCCCTACTAATGGCACAAAAGTCCACCGAATTCAGAAAATCCATAACCCTACCCATGTAATCTGTTCTTGTCATAATTATTAAACAAGAGCCCTTATCGCCATCTGAAAATGTTAATGTTTTGCATGAATGTCACAAAAGTAAAAAACTAAATCTATTAGAAAAACTTGAGATAACGAAAGTTAAAAAGAGCCCTATCCTTACCTGCGTTAATGAGGTCTTTAATTTCGAGCCTTATTTTATTTTTAACAACTTAAATAACTAACAACGGACTGCTGTGACCAACATTTAACCTATAAATTTTCCCCGGTCCGCCAAATTCTTTTGATTGACAAAATTGATGTTTTTGATGCCGGTACTTTGGTACAACGGAATTAACTTTGAAGTATATAGAAAACCAACTTTTACAGATAAAATTATTCAGTACGATTCAAATTCTCCCTTTTCTCATAAGTTTGCCACCTTCAATTCCCTTTTCTACCGACTTTTCAAGCTACCTTTGTCTAGAGATGCGTTCACTAAGGAATTTAATATAATAAAACTGATTGCCAGAAATAATGGATACCCTTTGAGATTAATCAATAAACTTTATTATAAGTTTGTAAACAAATATAAACTAACCTATAACATCATACATGCTAATACACAGGAAAACAAAAATTATAGAGCTCTAACTTATTTCGGCAACATTTCCTTACAACTAGCAAAATTTTTTAAACCTCACAACATCGCAGTAGCATTCAGGACCAGTGACACTCTTAAGCGACATTTAATCAACACTAAAGATAAAGTAGACCCTCTTTCAAAATCAGGAGTTTATTCGCTACATTGTGGGGATTGTCCGGCGGTGTATGTTGGACAATCGGGCAGGAGAATCGCCAGCAGTGTTCATGAACATCTTAGCTTATTTAATAAATACCAGAACACTGATATAACCAACACTAAGTCTGCTTTTGCGAACCATCTACTTGAATCAAAACACCAGTTCTCGCCATCTGAAAATGTTAATGTTTTGCATGAATGTCACAAAAGTAAAAAACTAAATCTATTAGAAAAACTTGAGATAACGAAAGCTAAAAAGAGCCCTATCCTTACCTGCGTTAATGAGGTCTTTAATTTCGAGCCTTATTTTATTTTTAACAACTTGAATAACTAACAACGGGCTGCTGTGACCAACATTTAACCTATAAATTTTCCCCGGTCCGCCAAATTCTTTTGATTGACAAAATTGATGTTTTTGATGCCGGTACTTTGGTACGCTCGTACTTTGTGTCGATGGCTGTTACATTTTGGGATGAGTTTGCTCTCTAGGTGACTGCATCTTCCCCCAGTTCAATATACCTTGGACTTGTTTGACGAACCTTATACTTTTAAGATTTAAGAAGTAGTCCATATTCTGTGGCGAGATTGTAAATAGAAATAAAGGTCTGTCTTTACCACCAAATATATTAATAATATATAATAAATATAAATAATATATAATAAATATAATATAATATAATATAATAAATATATTTGGTGGTAAAGACAGACCTTTATTTCTACTTATACTTTTAGTTTTTTGTTATACCGTTTTTGTTTATATACAATTCTTAGTTTAAGTTCTGACTGTCATGTAGTGATGTAATTGTAACGTTTATCTATTTTTTTTGTTTTGTTTTATATTTTGACATTTTTATTCTTTTTGACAAATTTTTTAAATGTTTTTTTGGTGTATCAGGTGGGTTTACTAGTAGATTTGTTTACTTTAATGCGTGATTATTGACTTCTTTTTAGGTCTGATGATGCCTTATAGGCGAAACATGTAACCAATTAGTTGTTTTAAATATTAAATTTATTGAGACCGGGACTTTGTGTTGGTTCTTTTGCTTCAATATTATATTCAGGTCTCTTAGAGAAATATGGACACCTTTTTTGATTTAATAAACATTATATTATTGTTTATTTTGTTTTTTTTTTAATCATTCGTCAGTACCTAATCTGCACACTTTTTCTTGGCTAGCTAGTATTGAACTTAAAATGTTTGACTTAGTGTTTACAATAAATCACAATTTAAAATAAAATTTCTTGGTACTACCGTTTCGTATTTAAATAATTTTTTTAAGGCATTTGCTGTAATTTTACGCAGAAATGCAAAAGAGCTAAAATGTTTGCCTTCGTTTAAACCATAGATCCCCGTTTTTTAAATTGCATTTAGTTAAAAAATTTTTTTGGCGGTACCTCAATTATATTTGTTAATAATTAATTTTTTTTATGCATTTGCTGTAATTTGACGCAGAAATGCAAAAGAGCTAAAATGTTTGCCTTCGTTTAAACCATAGATCCCTGTTTTTTAAATTGCATTTGGTTGTAAAATTTTTTTGGCGGTACCTCAATTATATTTGTTAATAATTAATTTTTTTTAGGCATTTGCTGTAATTTTACGCAGAAATGCAAAAGAGCTAAAATGATTGCCTTCGTTTAAGCGATAGATCCCCGTTTTTTAAATTGCATTTAGTTGAAAAATTTTTTTTGACGCTACCTTCATTATATTTGTTAATAATTAATTTTTTTTATGCATTTGCTGTAATTTGACGCAGAAATGCAAAAGAGCTAAAATGTTTGCCATCGTTTAAACCATAGATCCCCGTTTTTAAATTGCATTTGGTTGTAAAATTTTTTTGGCGGTACCTCAATTATATTTGTTAATAATTAATTTTTTTTAGGCATTTGCTGTAATTTTACGCAGAAATGCAAAAGGGCTAAAATGTTTGCCTTCGTTTAAGCCATAGATCCCCGTTTTTTAAATTGCATTTAGTTGAAAAAATTTTTTTGACGGTACCTCCATTATATTATTTGTTATTAATAATTTTTTTTAGGCATTTCCTGTAATTTGACGCAGAAATGCAAAAGAGCTAAAATGTTTGCCTTCGTTTAAACCATAGATCCCCGTTTTTTAAATTGCATTTAGTTGAAAAAAATTTTTTTTTTGGTTGTTATATTTGTTATTAATTATTTTTTTTTAGGCATTTGCCATAATTTAAGAGAAAAAAGTATTGAAGTGAAAATGTGTGACTAGATGTAAACTAAAAGCTACCATTTTTTAAAATCGCATTTTCTTAAATTTTAAAAACCCCATTGTCATTTTTTTTTAATTATATACAGGGTGTTATGGAAATGACTTATTATATTTTAAGGGGCCACTCCTGGGGTGGCCTAGAGTTACACTTGATAGTTTTTTTTTCTAAAATCGGAAGTATTTTGAATTTTGTAAAATACCTTAAAACCGGACCATCTGTGCCTCTATGAAAGTTCATTACCCCTAAACACGTGTTTTTGACATGACAAATTGGCGGAATTTCTACAGACAGCTGATTACCTTTCGACATTGCCAAGTATTCGGGAAAATCTTTTTTTTAGGTTTTTTAAAAAAGATTAAATCAAAAACTATACTGCGATTTCAATTAAACAAGCCTTATTCAATAGGTATAGTTTTTACTCACCCCATGAAATTGTATTGCTATCATAATACTTCGCTGAGTAAAAATCGTAGATACCAACAACAAGCCCCTATGTCTGGAAATTTACACAGATAAACTATCACATCACAAAACATTCCCATCACATGTGTATTATTATATAAAGTGGGCTTTAATTAATAACAACGAAATTCATATTTAGTCTTTAATCTTGTAAAACTTTTGTGCAAATGATTATAAACAAATCTACTACTTTCTTGATGATAACAATACCTTCGCCATGTCTAGAATCACTCTCATAACATAAATTCAGAGGGCGCCACGTATATTAACCACAGAATAACAAGAACAAGCAATATATCTATCATGTATCACATTATTCAACAACTATACACTCCAGCAGCAAAACGCAAACAAATTTTATGCCGTTGCAAGTAAATGAATAATAAGAAATGATATTAAAAACAAATTTATGAAGCCATTGACTTTGAACTGCTCAGTACCCAATCACAGAACAGCAACAAATCACATTTCCCGCCCCCTGGACTATCGTGTTTAAATGTTGTGTGTCCAGTTAAGAGGACTGGATTGGATACCGTAATTATTATTCTTAATTGCAATGGCCACCTGTCTTGACGACAATCAACCAGCTATTATCATTACCAAGAAGAACAGAAGTCACAGAAGAAGAGAAAGAACATAACCGTAACGTTATTTGTTGAATTTAAATTGTTCTTTCCGTGAGTTTTTTTACTGTAGAACACGATCTCGGAAGAAGGAACGAAATGCTTCTATTACACTCCATTTTAAATGCAATGCAATTTTATAAAGGTAGGTATGCAACAATTTTTAAATTTTATTTTTCCAGTTCACAGGAAACCATACCGCAAATAATTCACCTTACGTCGTATAACATAAAAATACAGTTTTAAATTGTGAATAAATCTTTATTTTATCGGTTAATGATAGTTATATAATTGGAGATCTGCCCCATGTATACGATTTTCAATATCTGAAACTAGTTTTTGACCTCCGTGTAATGGTAAATTAAAAAAAATGAAAGATACAATATACTTTCAGCTTTAGCAGAAACTAGCTATGTCAAGGATCCATTCCTACCTATTGCAGAACATTTGTGTTGTTTCTTCAAGTCCTGCGTAGAAATACTATTGTTAACTAAATAACAGTCTACTCATACTGATACTTTAAAGAAAATACTACAAAAATGTATTTATTTTTTGATAATTAGTATTTTTTACTTGTAGGTACAGATTATGATGAGACTTAATAAGAGAAGGGTTCTAAAGGTCCTTCCAATCTGGAGGATTCCCATTTCAAAGCAAGAGTAAATACCACAATCGCTTATGGCTGTCAAAATGTCTCCCGTATTGTAAAAGTCAGAAAATAGGTAATGTTAATATAATTTATTACAACTAGGAGACTATTCTTTAATGTGCGATAAGTGAAATGATATGTTTCTTACAACCTTTTAACGTTTTGTTTTAGGACAATCAACAGGTTTAAGGCCTTACAAGTAACGACAAGACATGAAGAGGTTATACAGAAAAAGCTTGATACAACAATTTTTCATTTAAAACAAAGAAAGCGTTCCTACCCTAAAAGAAGAACATGAAAAAACTAAAGAAACGCAATACATAAACTGCAAGGGTGTAAAACATACCTTAACAAGTAACGAGCAATCCACGACTAAAATAAAAAGAGAAATGAGGCTCCAGTAGGTGTAGGTCAAAGGTCACCTAACTTATAACACAGAAAAGAATAGAAGTGAAGATGAAAATATAGACAGATAGCCCTGACCTTCCGGTTGTTGTAAACGAAAAATTAAATAAGATAATTAAAGACTAAATGGGACTTGAATGTAAACACATCGTTCATACAAGTAAGAATGGGGCTCTCCATGGCTCGTCCTATTTCTAGCTTCTCCAGTTAGTCAAGTTTTTTGCCCCTATTGTTTTTTGAACTTTTCCAGGTGTTTTGCAATCAAGTTTAACTGTAATGGTGCGTCTTCACGCTCGGTGCAACTTGCGCAAGTAGACTTGTCATGCCAATTTGCGCAAATGAACTGAGTCATGGAATCCTATTGAATTCTGTTGAATTCTGGCTGGTGCAAGTTAACGATTTTGGTTTTCACACAACAATTTACTTGTGCAAATTTGCAGGTACAAACCTATTTGCGCAAATTGCATGAACGTGAAAACGCACCATAAGAAAATGGTTGGCAAAAGCAGAAGTACTGACTGAACTGACAATCCGGGCGTAAAATTTCCACTAGAGTTCAGGAATAACTTGGTTTAGGACCATTTTTTATTGCTTGTTTTCCTTAACAGTTTGTGAATCATAAAATAAAGAACTATTGTTAATTCGCTTATTATTTTTAAACATTTCCCACATCTCGGGTTGAAGCATTCACTGCCAAAATTAGACCTTGAGGGCTTGTAAGCCCTATCTGTGATTTGCCTTGAGGTCCTTTTTTTGAAAACAAAAAATTGAGCTGTTCAATCAATTACTTTCTAAAAATTATTAGCAAAAAGGGCTTACAAGTGCTTCGAGGTTCCTGAAGGGTTTCAGGCTATTTTAAACTAAAGTGGTCCCTACTACCCATCTGAAAAATCTACGTGGATACACATACCAAAGGAAAGGTGTAAAATTTTAGTTAGATAGTCTAAACCGTTAATTTTAAATAAACTAATACTTTATCCATCCTGCACTAAACACGATTCGGTGGCCCTACTTAAAAGGTAATTACATTATAAAAATATTGGATAACTTAGATACCAAGCCCTTGATATTTACAATACATTTAAATACTTTTATTTGAGTGGGTAGGTATACAACTCTGCATTCTACTTATACATTTTTTTAGAGCAAATAGTGCCAATATAAAACTTCTTTTGAATAGTTTGTGGTCAGTAAATATTAGTTACGACTAGTAATGCACAAGCCTTCTTAAACAATGCGAGTGCAACAAAGTGGGTCAACATTTTTTTCCGAGGGCCCTCTCAAAAATTGTCGTTTTATTTTTTTATGGATATTGCCTTTCTAAAGTATTAAAATTCAAGACTCATCTGTAACATTAAATATGTATGCTGCTATCCTATTCTAACACCTAGAAATTCCTAAATTGATATCATTTTATAACATTTTTTAAATTAACTCATTTAAATCGCGCGCCAATTGAAAATGACGACCAATCGGCTTAGCGAGCGCTTGACCGCATCTGATTGGCTGATTTACATAACCGTATCAAACGTGTGTCTCGCGGGGCAGTAATGCCACCGTCCAAAACGCGTTGTGTTCAATCCGGATTTTGTTATAAAGTATTAAGTCTGTAACTAGTAATTTCTTGTATTAATAACACAGAATTAAAGAGCTAATAACTTGATAATGTCCCGAACAGTTAATGTGTTGTTAAAGTGAATAAATGTCCCGCTAGAATCATTTGAAATGGTAACGGTATAACGTGGATTTCTTGCCGATATGTTTTTTATTTCAAGGTATGTACAAATAAAACTAGAGCAATACGTAGACAATTTTTCGTGTAATAGGGTAGAAACTAAAGCATATTAAAGTTAAGTAGAAAAAATTAAATATTCAAAAAAGGTTATCTGATGAAACTGATGTAGTAAATGTGGCAACACTGCTCAAAACACATGTTTTGGGCTGACGATATCTAAAGACAATATCTGACAGTAACTGTCAGATTTTTGTCAACAATTTTTTTTTTGACAAGTAGTACGAATCAGCTGTTTGATCATTGGCGCGTAGGTGTTTTGAGCTAAATTTTTGAAGGCATTTTTCTCGAATTTCTAGCTTCGAGCGCCATTTAACGCAATTTTTCCCCAAGTCGGCTCGACCTATAGATTTACGGGTTAAAAAATAATAAGTCATTTCCATAACACCCTGTATATTAAGCGAGTTATTTAGATTTTTCTATTTCTTGACTTTTTGAGGTATTTCCATACTTTTTACATCAAAAGTTGCATAATAAATAAGATGCGGCCGGTTTCGAACTTAATTATGGTATTTTTTAAAATTTCTTAACACCGCTATTTTTTGTTATATAGGCAATCGAAACATGAAATGCATGGCGTGCCCCACCTGGCTATTTTTTAGAAATGTTTAATTTTTAGGCTTTTCGCTCATCCTACATAAAAGTTGTACCTGACATAAAAGATTCGTCTACTCGTGAGCTAAATAATGGAATTTTTTAATTTTAAAAATTAACAATATGAAGCAAGTTTTACAACAATTTATAAAAAAATAACATTTTTTCCCAAATGTTGGCATGTATTAGAAAAAAATTCTTAAAAGTTGAAAATTTACATATTTTTTATTTTACAAAAATTAACCATTTCTTGATTAAAATGGAATCTTTAGAGGTAAATGAGTGTTTTTGTAGTATAACATTTTTTTCCCAAATGTTGGCATGTATTCGAAGAAAATTCTTAAAGGTTGAAAATTTACATATTTTTTATTTTACAAAAATTAACGATTTCTTGATTAAAATGGAATCTTTAGAGGTAAATGAGTGTTTGTGTAGTATAACATTTTTTTCCCAAATGTTGGCATGTATTCGAAAAAAATTCTTAAAAGTTAAAAATTTACATATTTTTTATTTTACAAAAATTAACAATTTGTCGAGAGAAATGAAATCTTTTGAGCTAAATAACTGGTTTTTCAGTAAAAAATTTTTACCCCAAAAATCGGTAAATACTTGAAAAATTGTAAGAACTTTAAATTTCGTAGGTATGACGAAAGATCATTAATGCCTTAAACAAATTTTGCCGTAAAACGTTGGGATAAAAATTGACATTTACCAACTAACTACGCTCAAGTCTTTATGTGGCCTTCCGAAGAGGACCTGGGGAAGGGGGTTAGGGTGGGTCAGGGTTCGGGCGGTTGCATAGGAAACAGAATAGGACTTCTACGAAGTGGTTGAGTCCGCAGGACCGGCGTCCATATCATCTTCAAAATCCCACCAAGATGTGGAATCGGCTGGACCGCTAAGGTCATCGCTGACTTCTACCGGTCCCGCATCCGATGTGGAGTCCGCCGGTCCAGTGGACTCAACATTTGCAACTCGCCTCGATGGTGGTGGTCTGTTGCGTCGATTCACATTAACAATTTCAGTCTCATCGCTAAACAGCGACGAGCCACGGCTTGCAGGTCCTTCTTGGGGTCTAGGAACATATTCAGTCTCATCGCTAAACAGCGACGAGCCACGGCTTGCAGGTCTTTCTTGGGCCATGTCCAAGATGTATATGAATTAATTGTGAAGCTGAACTAGTATTTATATGCTAACATTGTAGTGGGGGATAATATTATTTGAATGATGTGCCTTATAGCCATTTATAATAAACATTACTCGGTCTCTACCAATAGTAACACAATCAAACACAAGATTTTTATTTTTAACTAATTTGAGAGAAATGCGATGAATTATTTACTGCAGAAAATCCCTTAAAGTTTATCTATTTTGCGATGATAACAAATACCACATGTTGGTATTGTATCATCCCAAAAATGGGACTTCTAACTAACTAACTACGCTCAAAGTATAAGTGTGGTCCTGAAAAGGACCGTTTTTTGTAGGTTTAGGGAAACCAGCTAATTCGGCTGTTCCCCTCTGGCGACCTGAACAGATCGCGGTGCCGCTCGACGACCACGACGAAGCCGACGTGGTGGTTCGGGCGCTCCAACCCTTTCTTCCTCGTCGTCGTCGTCGTTAATCACCACTACCACAGGTGGTGGTGTTCGAACTGTAGGTTTTACCACCGCTACTGGCTTATTTTCGAATTTCTTTTTCGATGCCAGCCAGTACTCATCGATCTTCCGCTTTCTAGTGCTTGAGAGCATCAGTCTGCTAGCGTCCATGGTTGGATGAGAAATGACACACGTATTTATAACCATATTTTAGGGGTGGGGTGTAAATTTTACTATACCCTTCAAATATTCCTAGAGTTCAGTTTAAAATTATTTTGCTCCAAGCTTTGCTGAGATGAAGTTTGTTGTAGTCGACGTTCAAGGATTCTGCGTTCCAAAATTTCAACCTAAAGAGTTAGTTATTTATGATGGAACGCAGATGAAAAGTTACATCTTTAAACCAACAATACCGTTTCAAGAACTATCGTATGAATGTCAGAAGCAGGCGTTGTATTTATATGGAAACCGACATGGACTCTGCTATACTTATGGTGAAACGGATCTCGACCAACTGTTCTCGATTCTCTATGACGCTCTGCACGATGTCGACACTATTTATGTCAAGGGACAAGTTAAGAAGGATTTTTTAATAAACACTTTTTCCGATATGAACCTTAAAACTCCTTCTATTGTTAATTTAGAATTCACTACTGATTCTATTAATGTACCAAAATTAACAATGGATACTACGTATTGCTCCTGTCATAGTTTAAATATTTGTTCTTGTAGCGTAACAAATGCTAGAATATTGTATGACTATATACATAATTGTTTACCTAAATAAATAATACAAAATGTCTAAAGTGTTTTATTAACAGTCACCTTACCATAGTAAAATTTTAATAATATGCTTACGGTGGTATGCTTTCAATAATAATAATAATAATAATACCGTAGCACAATCAAGTGATCCACTACGCTCAAGTCTTAATTTTCCCTTCAAAAAGGACCTGTGAGGTGTAATTATTCGGGTGCTCGCATAGGAGAGAGAGAGTAGGAATTATCGTAGTCCTTCTACGGAGTCGTTGAGTTCGCTGAACCGACTTCTACCGGTCCCGCATGTCTCTACCCATGGTAGCACAATCGAAAAATTATTTCTCGAACAGTATTGTGCCACCCTGGGTATGTGACATTAAACAACTAACTACGCTCAAGTCTTTATGTGGCCCTCCGAAGAGGACCTGGGGAAGGGGGTTAGGGTGGGTCAGGGTTCGGGCGGTAGGTAGTAGTAGCTTTATTTGTAATAGAACTTACATTCTATTGCAAATAATGCAAGATTGTTGGTGAAATACCGTAAACAATCTTTCACGACAATCACTACATCTCGAGTGATTTTGCATCGCCCTGTTGTATCCTAATGTAAAATGAGTTTGAATGAAATTAACATCATTCAAACCTTCAAATCTAGTTATGTAGCAATTCATACATAAATTGACGTGAAGGCCCCATTTTACATAGGATTGAACTATGCAAAATCTAGCTCTGAACCTACCGCCCCTACGTACCGCTCTATGTTGAACATTTGGTTCAACTGTTCGGTCGCCATCGGTTGAATATCCTGCATCTGAACTTGATGACATTTTGGGACAGTATGAGTTTCCATGTCAAAATCGGTCATTATATATACTTTATTTTACCCCCACCTCTACCTCCCTCTCTCTCTGTCTCATACACTTCTATATATTCTTATCATTTAAGAGTTCATGTCTTGTAACATATTAAAATATACCCTCGATCCTCGGTTACAAAAATTAAACCAACAGTAGCAGCTTTTACAATAACAGAAACACGATAGATAATATTAAAATATTTATTTCTTAACTTATTTTCTATGTAATACAGTGCCTTTCTCAAACGGTATTACAAAATAAAACTGTTAAGATACTAAATATCTAAGGTTATTTTATTACAAAGAAAGATAAACTACAGAACTTAGATTAAAATATGGATTTGTTATTAACTGAACCATTCATGATATTGTAACTTAAAAATGAGTCGTGAATAACCAATGCATAAACTTTAGTGTCTTTGGGAAATTTACTGTTTCGTGTTTCAAACTCGATTTTGACATCAACTGTGGACGATTTGATAGCTTCTGGTTGATGACTGCAATCCACGATGAAAATGGGGTTGTCAGGATATTCGACGTAATTTAACATTGGGTCCACCATTTCTCGACCGTAGTAGCTTCTCTGGAAGTTCTCATAGGTACAGTAAGCTGTCGCATATAATTTTTTCCCAAACTCTAAATTCCATCTTTCATATGGCTAGACGGTGGAATTTAGGTATACTCGAATGTCACTTATATTGGCTATAGTAAACTGGGTGGCATCTTTGGCCTTATTGTCGCAATTGTTACTATTTTGAAAACCAATAATCAAATATCTCGGTTTTTCAAGACTCGTGCTAGTCCTTAAAGCCCACACATCTGATGATGTTTGTCGTAAAGCAGGTAGTTCGTAAAGATTCCATTTACGATATGCCATTGGAATATTGGCGCTATTTACACCTTTATTCATGCGAGACATTATCTTTAGCTTTTGACGATCGTCGGGAATAATATGACGAACTCTCCATTCGATTTTATCAATATTAATGTCTGCTTCCACTTCACCAACATAACAATTGGTAAAATTGCGAGCGATAATTAAAATAAGCCCTTGCTTAACATTAAAAATTCTTTCGTATAGTCCTCTGCAAAACCCATTAGATACTTTAGGGGGAGCTTTTCGGAGAATACATGACTTGTGGCATCAACAAGAGCTTGATTATTTTCATTTAAGCCCCATCCGCAAACCATTAGAGAATTATTTTGTAGTGTTCCAAAAGATGCCATCGTTTTCAGTGTTGTAGTAATTCCTGGTTTTCGGACAACTGCGACTTGTTCACCGCCCATTTCATACCGAATTTCGTCGAAAAGGAATGCTATAGCATTATTCGATAAGTAACATTTCTTTATTACATCTTTAGGTGTGAACTTTCCTTCGATGTATATGTAACTTTCGGAAACATCCAAGATTATGTCTTGAAAGTGTACAGGAATGCGAATTTCATCAGAGTTCTTAAATGTTGGTGAACCATATGGTTTATAGGTATGTTCTTGTAAACTAATTATTGAGTTCTCGAAGATGGGTTCGGCGAACACTTCGATTTTTTCACTTGTAGCAGTCATTTTCTAGATTTTCGTATTTTCAGACCGATAGATCGTAAAAAACTGTAATCTTCACTGGAAAGCTGCTGCTGCTGCCGCCGATAAGGCGTTTTCGATCTAATGACTGGATTACGAATGAGCCTGGTTTGCCTACTTTGTTTACTTTTATTATGTTTAACTGAATCTTTCACAGTATGCAACAAACGTAGTTGAGTGTTAAAGCAGAAACCCATACTTATGCTATTTTCTTTAACTCCAATTTAATAATTATCTTCTCCCCTCGAAAGTCAATCAGATCTCCGTCGTCATCCAAGATTCGCAGACTGATGTTGTCTATGAACTGACGTCCCTCTGGTATAATCGGCATACAAATAATATTCTGCGGCTCTTTCGTAATTTTATAACCTGCTTCAACGTCAATATCAAATTCAAATAGGATGTGGCATTTCGACGAGTTCAGGAATGCACCAGAAATTATATTACAATCCACCCGTATAATGCGTACTTTCATAATATCCACATTGTACACTGACTGATGCTTTTCATTTTTTTTTTAACACTTTAGCGTCAAATCCCAACATTTTGGCAATACTTTTGTCACCACGCAAATCAATGTCATACTTCGATTTCATCTCACATTGTAATGTATTATTGTTGGCTGTTAACGAAAATACTTCATCACTATCGTCGCGGGTTGACTCTTTTAGGGCTGTCAACATAGCTTGACCAATTTCATAAATTTCATATGCTCCTGGTGGAATGGTCAGTAGATGTGATATTTTTTTATCCTTCCTTATTTTACCAAATGAGCTGTTGTTTTCATCAATTATGTAACCAAAGGAGTTGTTGTTTTCATCAATGTTAAAAATTGAACTATACAGGGTGAGGATTTTAAAGTGTTACAACGCAATATCTGAAAAACGGCTATAAATATTTTAGTCAAATTTTGGGACGTGGATAGGGAGGTTGGGGGACAAATTTTAAAATATTTTTGATATTTACCCCCCCTCCAGATTTGATGTGGCTAGTGACAAATTTGAAATGTCAAATGGAAAGGTATTTTTTTTTTTGATAATTCGATTCCTCGTCAATAACTACGTAAGTGAGCAGAAAATTGTTACATTTGCTCTACTAGTTGCTTAGTTACGAATTTTTCAATAAATAAAATAGGAATACTTAAAACTACACATTTTAAATCATGACACCTATGATTATTGTTTATCCAAACCTTTAATTATGTTGTATCCTAGGAAACCACTTTTGACTTTGACAAGTAGTGATAATCTGATAAAGTTCATTATTCAGTGCAATTATGGAACAATCTTATGACATTGAAATAGACATGTTGTTAATTCTGGGAGAATGTAGAAAAAACTACCGGGAAGCGGCGCAATTGTGGACTGTTAGGTTTCCCGCCATTCAAAAATCTCATATGGCATTTAAGCGATTAGAAGATCGAGGCCGCAGCACGGGAATCCTAAAAAATAAGAACAGAGTTAGAAGACAAACAAAAACTAATGACGATATGGCCGTTGGAGTGTTGGGTGTAATAGCTGTAAATCCTCATGTTGGTTCAAGGGAACTTGCTCGTGATTCAGGAATGTGCCAAAAATCGGTACTGGCTATTTTACACAAGCACAATTTTCACCCTTACCACATAACTATTCATCAGGAATTGTATGGCCAAGACTTTCAAAATAGGATTACATTTTGTACGTGGTTACAAACTTTAATTCACGAAAACAATGCATTTTTAAGAAAGATAGTATTTTCTGACGAAGCTACATTTACCAATTGTGGTCAGGTAATTATTTAAATCAATATGGATTAATGTAACTTTTAATAATCAAAAATATGTAATCCACTACTTGATGGGTGTACATAAATAAATACATATCTAAACACCCGTTAACGGGTGTTTAGAGAATATTCACATACATTTAGATTTATTTTTAATTTTATACTGATTCAATCAATTTTGCTTTTCTTAATTTAAGGTCAACCGGCACAATTTACACTATTGGGCACCTCAAAATCCTCACTGGATGAGATTTCTGCCAAACCAACATCCTTGGTCGGTTAATACCTGGTGTGGCATAGTCGGAGATAGAGTCATTGGACCACATTTTTTTGACCGTCACCTAAATGGAGAAATGTATAATAGTTTTTTACAAACCGATTTGCCACAACTTCTGAATAATAATGGAAATCAACAAGAACTATGGTTTCAGCAAGATGGTGCTCCGCCACATTTTGCCCGACAAGCTCGAGATACACTAAATGAAATGTTTGGAAACAGATGGATTGGTCGTGGTGGTCCTGTAAATTCGCCTGCAAGGTCACCAGATTTAACCCCATTAGATTTTTTCTTGTGGGGATTTATAAAAGAGAAAGTTATGGCTACACCACCGACCACACCAGAAAACATGAAAGATCGTATTCAACAAGCATGTAATTTAGTAACGCCTCAAATGTTAACTCGCGTGCGCAACTCATGTCAAAAAAGAATTGCAAAATGTTTAGAAATGGATGGGGGTCATTTCGAACACCTTTTGAAGCATGATCGTCGTTAGATTTTTTAAGGAATTATCATTTTTAAGTATTCCTATTTTATTTATTGAAAAATTCGTAACTAAGCAACTAGTAGAGCAAATGTAACAATTTTCTGCTCACTTACGTAGTTATTGACGAGGAATCGAATTATCAAAAAAAAAAAATACCTTTCCATTTGACATTTCAAATTTGTCACTAGCCACATCAAATCTGGAGGGGGGGTAAATATCAAAAATATTTTAAAATTTGTCCCCCAACCTCCCTATCCACGTCCCAAAATTTGACTAAAATATTTATAGCCGTTTTTCAGATATTGCGTTGTAACACTTTAAAATCCTCACCCTGTATGTGTAAAATCCAACAAGTGCAAGACCATATTTACTTGTTGTACTCAGTTCAATGGGTGGATAAAAGTCGACGCTTAACACGCTCGAGGATCCTGTTAGCGTGAATGTATGCGACATGACTGACGTTAAGTAGCTATCTGTGATGGTTTTTATTATGATTTGCAGCAGCTCAATGGGTTTAATACACTAGCGCTTTTTTTTTCTTCTCATCTGATGTCGTGTTAATCGAATTTTCAGCTGTTATATTCACATCACTGATTTTGCAGTAACAACAAAATCATTTTCGAGGCAATGGCCCATCACCCACATCCTTGTTGGAATCGTCACTGTCGCTATTGTAATGTTCATAGCAAAACTGATATTTCCTCATATCCTCGTCACTTTTCAGTTCATTTGACAGCTTATCCCAAACTAGAGCAATTTCATTTGGCGCCATCGAAATCATTACTTCCTTCGGCACGTTTTCTAATTCTTCGGCAGTCATTCTCAACAATCCACCCACTTGTTTAAACACTTTAAGTGAGTGCAAGATCTTTGTGTAGTTATCGCGTTCAACTTGTGACGTCAAAGACATAATTATTATTATTATTTTATATCGGAGAGAAACTTCAAACACAGATGGCCACACCAAACTGAATCGAATTCTTGCTGACGATCGTATGTATAGTAAATATTTTTCGACGCGTTCGAACCTGTTTGCAGATATCTCACCAATTCGGTAGGTGGTGGCAAATCACCAAAGCTATCATAGTATGTTACTTCAGAGTTGACTTTTCGATATGCCACCCAATACGTCCCTACCCCCGATGCGCTATCCAAATTAACAATGGCTGCTTCATACCGCCTGGGACCGCGTGCAGGTAATAAATCTCGCATATAAACTCCCCTAAAGTGAGGTATCTTTAGTTTTAACACATAATTTTTCAGATCAACATTTGATAGAGGTCTACGGGGTAGGGATTCAATTAGTTTTTTGACATATTCCTATGGTTCATAAACAATCCCATACCTGAACGATATGGTTTCAGATATAATCCATTTCCTCTTAGTTTTAAAGTGGCACCTGTTTTTTCTGCATTTGCCTTCTTCACTTCTTTGATGGTGCGAACAATGCCGGCGACGCCACCTGCTAACGAGCCTAAGGCTGACAGACCAGCAAATATGGGTATTAATGGTAATACTCCACCAGTTTTAGGAATCGGAATAATTCTAGGAGTGCGGACTTTTCGTTTACTACCTGCTGCTTTTACTGATTTACGGGCTGCTGCAATGGCTATTTTCGATGCATTTAGAATATTCATTTTCTTTCCACCACCTCTTAGCAATTCTGCTCGAATCGGACGTCGAACAGCAGAACCAAAAGCTACTTTCTGCGTACGCACCCGCTTTCCAGCACGTCGCTTACCAGCTCGCCGCTTCCTCTTGGTAATTTTTAATCTACTACCCTTCCTTTTGCTTGATGACACACCCATACCAAAACGTTGCTTTGTTTTCATAATGTTTGTTACCAACCACGCAGCACTCTTTTCACCAACGCTAGCGTCTGCAGATTTCACTCGTTTCCAAGCACTTTGTTCCAACTCGTAATCTGCTTGGTGCCGCTCACTTAAATTGTCTCTATTACGTAAGTAAGCTAAATCGTGCTTCTTACACGCCACGTCCAAAGGATTAATTCCTTGATCACCTCTTTTCACACGTTTAATCACTTTTGTTCCGGGACCGCAATACTGATAACCGGGGATATGCAGCTCCACCGGCAGGTTATTAATTAAGGAATTAACAATTCCTCTTCCAGTCTTAGTCTGTAAACGAGACGATCTACTTCGTCCGGTGATCAGCATCTGAATGACCATTTAAGTGAAAAGTTTGCTATAAAGTAGTAGGTAGCTATTTTATCAATATGCGGATAGTACATTTGAAACAAAAATTTTCCATCGACAATCTCGACGAAAAAGTTGGATGTGGACATGAACAGAAATTGTTAAGGAAACACGGTCCTTTGCTTCCATCATCCATTCGTGGAATAATAATTGGACCTTTGAATTGTGGCAAAACCAATGTTATGATTTCACTACTTACTCACCCCTTGGGTCTACGTTTTGAAAATGTTTATATCTACTCCAAGTCACTGTATCAACCAAAATATGAATATTTGAAGAAAATTCTTACACCCATTAAAGGTCTTGGTTATTATGCTTTCAGCGATGCCACGAATATCATGGAACCCTCAGATGCAAGACCCAATTCAATATTTATATTTGATGATGTTATCTGTGAAAAGCAGGATGTTATACGATCATATTTCTGTATGGGACGTCACAAAAATGTGGATGCCTTTTATTTGGCTCAAACATATTCACGACTTTTTAAACAGCTTGTGCGAGATAATGCCAACTTTATTATTATGTTTAAACAAGATGAAATGAATATAAGACACGTATTTTCCGATCATGTATCACCCGACCTGAATTTTACACAATTTCAGGAAATGAGCTCGAAATGTTGGGATAATAAATATGGATTCTTGGTTATCGATAAAGATAGTGATGTGAATTCGGGAAGATATCGCAAGGGACTTGATAGCTATATATTTGTTTAACAATGATGAAGGCATTCATTTCATTGCTGTTCGGTAGTTTGTCAACACCATGAATGAAGAGGAATTGACTTAAAACGAAAACTAGTGGAAACGACCAATGCTGTCCGAAAAAAATTTAAACAATTCAAGGCGGCGCAGACACAAAGTGCGCTCGACTTGGATAAATTTTACGAACCAATCACTAAACCACTAACATCTATATCTTATGTAGTAAAGCAACGCCAGCAGCAGCAGCAACCCAAAACCCAAGGAAAGCAATATAGTCGTAGTACTAGCACAATGGAGGAGCCTGAAGAAATATCCGATCACATATCATCATTTCAATCGTCTACACCGCGGATAAGCCGAAAAGCTCACATCGATACAACACCGAAACGTGATACCAATGTTACATTGTTTGAGACACCTTCCCCTTCAAGTTATACAAGTTCACCACCGCTCGACAAGATTCAAGCATACTTAAATGGATTAAAAAATAAACCATCCCAATACGATACCATTTATGGTGTACATTTCGGTAAAAAGCCGAATAACCTTAAAAGATATATTGGTAGCCTAGAAGTGCGTTTTCCAGATGGCAAAATTACTTTATATAAAAACGGAAAAAATGTTGCTGTATTTGATGGAACGCCTCAACTTTACGATTTGCTTTTTTTAAGAAATCCACCATTCCTAACACAACACGATAAAACCGATGATGGTGTGCTACAGAAATACAAGGAAATTTTAGAATTAACTAGTGCAGTATATGAAAATTATGACAAAAAAAAGGGTCTACGAGAAACCAGATTATTGAAATATTTGTATATTATAAAACCCCTACTGATGCCGGCGGGCACTAAATCAGGCGGTGTTGTTGTAAAAAATAACATCGCTAAAAAAATAAAAATACCCAACAAGAAACTACTTTGTTCCAAATCACCTCAATACATTTATTGGAATAAACCAAAGGAGTTGGTTGATCGCTTAAGATTGTTGTGGAGTTCAAAATTAGCTGGTAATACTGGGCATACAATGAGATTATGTCAATTGTTGAGGAACTTCGTGAAGAACAAATAATACATTAAATTATGTACCTTGTTTCCTTTGCTCAGTGTCTAATGAGACGTGTTCGCTTCGCTACAAAATATGGAGGCAAGCAGGGGAAAAATTGAAATTGTTAATGAACTGCACCGGACTGCTAGAAAAAACTTTATTAGAAGGCGGACGATTATTAAAGGATACAAGGATTTATGGCAAATAGATTTAGCTGAAATGCAACAATATGCTGATGAAAACGATGGTTATCGCTACATCCTTGTATGTATCAATTGTTACTCCAAATTTGTGTACACCAGAGCAATCAAAAACAAGACCGGTGCTGAAGTGACCGATGCATTGAAGAGTATAATGGAAGAGGCATCGTATACACCAGACAATTTACAAAGTGATCAGGGAAAATAATTCTATAATAGTCGCTTTCAAGCCCTTATGAAAAAATTTAATATAAATCATTATTCTACATTCAGCACGAAAAAGGCAGCAATTGTTGAACGTGTTATAAGAACTTTGAAGAGTGCATTATACAAACAATTTTCGACTAGAGGTTCCTACCGGTGGGTGGAACTATTACCATCAGCAACAAGCGTCTATAATAACACAATGCATCGCACCATCGGCATGAAGCCCAAAAATGTGTTAGAAGATACCCAAGTTAGGGCATACGATTATTTAAAGGTTAAACCGAAGAAATATAAATTCCGTCTAGGCGACATAGTTCGAATCAGTAAATACAAATCCATATTCGAAAAGGGGTATACACCTTCATGGTCAAGAGAACTCTTCAAAATAGTAAAAAGCAACATCACAAATCCACCTACTTACATACTGGAATCATTAGAAGGTGAACCGATTAAAGGTTGTTTCTACGAAGCTGAACTACAAAAGACAACCAACCCAAACGTATATCTTGTTGAAAAAATTATTAGAAAACGTCAGAAAAATCACATCGATCAATTGTTTGTAAAATGGTTGGGTTTCCCTAATCAGTTTAATTCTTGGATAGATAAGTCTGATATTGTTTAAGTACTTAATGTAGTTTATAAAATATTTTTCCAGAAAATAGATAACACTTATTGTAAAATTAGCACATGTATCTTTTATTTTAATATTCCCCTTCCCAGATTGGTTTAAATAATAGGATAAATAAACAATCAAATCGGTTTATTATCATAAAAGCATTACAATAAAGACCTTAAGAACTTAACTTAGGTAATTGCTATAACAATACAATTACCAAAGTATTTTGTTACTTTTTCCTTCTATTTATCATGATAAAACCTTCTGTCTACTTTCCGAATGTAAATTCTGGATGAAAATTTCTATCAACTTTTTCTTTAGTTTTCTGTACTTTCTCCTTTAAGTGATTTATTTCTTCATTCAATACAGCGATTCTCTGAGAAATATCTGTATTCAATCCTATGATTTTTCGCTCAAAAAATTGTATAACATTCTTACTAATTTCGTCAGCAACTTGTATGCGCAGATCTGATAATTTCTTAACAATTACAGCAGTTAGTTGTATACGCAGGAGATCACGTTGAGTGAGAACATATTCTTGAGTAGCAGCATCATTTGGTTTTTTAGGTGATGCAACATTCTCTAGGGATTTTCCTTGCATATCATACTGATCATCGAGAGTAAGCCTGAATCCATTTCCAGGTAGTCCACGTAAACACCGACATTTTTCATTGGTTTTCTTACGTCCAAACTTATCAACTGTGCTGTTACTTCGACTCATCCTTAACTTAAACTAAACTAATTTGCTATTTTACCTTCTACTTATATAACTTCATAAGGTTTTCATCTTACAAACGCTTATATAGGGTTTGTTATGTTGGGAAAAATAAAACAATGCTTTTACTACAAACAATTTATTTCCTATCGGTTTTATTTATATATATTAAACCATAACATTTATTTTTAAACATGACCATTATTTATAATAATACATACATACATTTATATATATTATATATTATACTGGTTTATGGAAATACAGTTCAGAACGTGTTTTTACAAATAAAAGTTTTCTTTTCTTGATCTTCTACTTTGTCCATTATTTCACAACCATTTGGACCATCGCTGCGGATGACTACACCATCTTTTACGATATAAGTAATATCGTCGGGATCCACATAATCAACCAAATTAAATTTTGTTACCAAATCACTTGGTAGATCTGGTATATGAGTGACAAACTTGGCAAGATCATTATCAATCATTTCAGCACAAAATTCACTCAGGTTTATGGATCCGGTATTGTCCACATAGATGCGCACCAGCCATAAAATTGATTGCATTACGCACATACTTTCTGTACTGACAGCCAGTTGAATCCAAACAGGAACCATCAAACATTGAAAACTGTAGTATATCTTGAGCCATACGTCTTAATTTGCATGCTAACCAACTTATATACGTATCTTGTTTTTCAGCAACATTGTCACACATCTACAATAGAATAATGAGATTGTGATTGTGTTTTCTGATACTAGATATTACACTTTTATTACATTATCAATTAAAATTAAAAATACGATAAACTATATATTAAAATATTCTTTACACAACATTGTTTATTCTAAACACCCAAAATTTAATAATGCTCTAGTATTACCCCCAGACAATACATGTGAGCTTTGCCCCAAATATGTTAGGGTAAATTTATCACTTGATTTATTCATTATGTCAACAGTTGCCTCTGATAATGTTTCAGCAACACGCTTGGGTAAGAAACTTTCAAATGTTACATTATGTCTTGTATCATATAAAGTAACAACAATACTTTTACCAAAACGTGTTGAAACAAATATTATCTGTTTTATGATATAAATTTTTCCCACTGTTAGTGTTGAAATTTTTCGGTGCTCGAGAAATTCAACATCCTTGTTTATCATATTATTAATTTCAGCCAAAGTCTGCTGTGAAAGACTCATTATTGAAATATGTAATAAAATACCTTTAATAACTTTCACAAAACACACCACAAACACAATACTTCTATTTTAAGGCAACAGCAAGCAATGCCTGTGTGACTATGGTCTTCTTTTCGAAAGAGCTCCATATTTATAATATCCAATTTCAAAGTCATAGGAGGGGGAATATTACCAGGAACAACGCATGCTCAAGGTCAAGGTGATTTCACACCTGTTCAAAGTCAAGGCCAAGTTCAAGGTCAAGATCATAAGCCAAGTTCAAGGTCGGGTTACTTAAGGTCAAGTTCAAGGGCAAATCCGGGTTAGTCAAGGTCAAGTTCAATTCAAGGTTATCCAAGGTCAAGGTCGTTCGGGTTATTCAAGGTCAAATAAACACCTGCATACGTTTGCGGTCAAGGTCATTCAAGGTCAAATGAACACCTGCACACGTTTGCGACCAAGGTCATTCAAGGTCAAGGAGTGGGGGGTGAAAAGTTTCTCCCAAAGTTACCCTACTGAAAATAATTATTATTAAATCCAAAATAGCCAAACTCGGGATTTGAGGGCGTATATAGGTTTAGATAAATTCTGTGATATACTAGTGCTCTTCAAAAAAATTTTAGTTGCCGAAATAACCTAGAAAATAATTTTTTCCATCTTAAGGGGGACTAAACCAAGCCCATATGTCGCAAATGGCCGCAAATAGCGTAAATCGACGTATTAGACTGTAAATAGGTTTCTGCCGATTTGTTGAGCCATTGGAACCTTTAAAAAAAAATCTATGTACCCAAATAAGTTGGAAAATAATTATTATTAAATCCAAAATAGTCAAACTCGGGATTTGGGGGCGTATATAGGTTTAAATAAATTCTGTGATATACTATTGCTCTTAAAAAAAATTTTATTTGCCGAAATAACCTAGAAAATAATTTTTTCCATCTTAAGAAGGACTTAACCAAGCCCATATGTCGCAAATGGCCGCAAATATCGTAAATCGACATATAAGACTGTAAATAGGTTTCTGCCGATTTGTTGAGCCATTGGAACCTTTAAAAAAAATCTGTGTACCCAAATAAGTTGGAAAATAATTATTATTAAATCCAAAATAGCCAAACTCGGGATTTGATGGCGTATATAGGTTTAAATAAATTCTGTGACATACTAATTCTCTTTAAAAAAATTTTATTCGCCGAAATAACTTAGACAATATTTTTTTTCCATCTTAAGGGGTACTAAACAAAGCCAATATGTCGCAAATGGGCGTAAATGGCCGCAAATAGCGTAAATCGACGTATTAGAGTGTAAATATGTTTCTGTCAATTTGTTGAGCCATTGGAACCTTTAAAAGAAAATCTATGTACCCAAATAAGTTGGAAAATAATTATTATTAAATCCAAAATAGCCAAACTCGGGATTTGAGGGCGTATATAGGTTTAAATAAATTCTGTGACATACTATAGCTCTTAAAGAAAATTTATTTGCCGAAATAACCTAGAAAATAATCTTTTCCATCTTAAGAAGGACTAAACCAAGCCCATATGTCGCAAATGGCCGCAAATAGCGTAAATCGACATATAAGACTGTAAATAGGTTTCTGCCGATTTGTTGAGCCATTGGAACCTTTAAAAAAATCTGTGTACCCAAATAAGTTGGAAAATAATTATTATTAAATTCAAAATAGCCAAACTCGGGATTTGAGGGCGTATATAGGTTTAAATAAATTCTGTGACATACTAATTCTCTTTAAAAAAAATTTTATTCGCAAAAATAACTTAGAAAATAATTTTTTTCCATCTTAAGGGGGACTAAACAAAGCCAATATGTCGCAAATGGGCGTAAATGGCCGCAAATAGCGTAAATCGACGTATTAGACTGTAAATAGGTTTCTGTCGATTTATTGAGCCATTGGAACCTTTAAAAGAAAATCTATGTACCCAAATAAGTTGGAAAATAATTATTATTAAATCCAAAATAGCCAACCTCAGGATTTAAGGGCGTATATAGGTTTAAATAAATTCTGTGACATACTAGTGCTCTTAGAAAAAATTTTATTTGCCGAAATAACCTAGAAAATAATTTTTTCTATCTTAAGGGAGACTGAACCAAGCCCATATGTCGCAAATGGCCGCAAATGGCATAAATCGACGTATTAGACTGTAAATAGGTTTTTGCCGATTTGATGAGCCATTGGAACCTTTAAAAAAAATCTGTGTACCCAAATAAGTTGGAAAATAATTATTATTAAATCCAAAATAGCCAAACTCGGGATTTGATGGCGTATATAGGTTTAAATAAATTCTGTGACATACTAATTCTCTTTAAAAAAAATTTTATTCGCCGAAATAACTTAGACAATATTTTTTTTCCATCTTAAGGGGGACTAAACAAAGCCAATATGTCGCAAATGGCCGTAAATGGCCGCAAATAGCGTAAATCGACGTAGGGTAACCCTCCTAAATGTTGGCACTCGTTTATCCATTGGCACCTACCTGCTTAATTTCTATTTTTTAGGAAAAATAATAAAAAGTCATAGGATATTATAAATTGAACTAGATTTGGCAACATTCTTCGTTCCTTTAAAAATAGGCTGTAACATCTCACTTTAGTATTAATTTAGAATTGGGAGTGACTAGTGTGTGAATCATCCGAACAAGGTAAAAAAGTTGTTATTTTGTTAAGGGATGCAGTGGTCAAGTTATTGATTTATTTGGTGAATATGGAACAAAGCATGATTTTTTTGTTATAATATCATTGGGAATACCATAATATTTAAATATTTTAACCGAAATACAAATTTTTCTTCGATTTTTCTTTATTTTTAATAGTGCCAACATTTGGAATTAGAAAACCTGTACATTCAATTATTGACACACTGCCAATGATCGAATTTGGCGGGAAAGAAATTTGGCTAATTATTGGCACACACAAATTTTAATTCTTGACAGCGTTTACTGATTTTTAGTTTATATAGTTCTCTTTGAACTTTTTTAAATAAATTAATTGTGTATATCTTTAGATTGAAGTATACTTAGATTATTAGAACTTTAATGTTTTAATTTTTTTTTATATATTCATTTTTAAATAGTGCCAACATTTGAACTAGAAAATTACATTATGTTTAATTATTGGCGTATATGCCAACATTTGGATGTTATCATAAATATTTTATTTGCTAAATATTGTCACCTAAGAATTATCCATCATATTGGTTTGTTTATACCCAAACTCCACAAGAATATTACAGCCAGCAGATGTTTCATGCTTCCGCCCTCTAAAGATCTTGTGGCAAAAAGCAGTAGTTAACTGGCGTAAAAGTAATCCCTACTGCAAATTCGGAAAGAAACATTTTGCCCCAATTTTAAAAGAATCCTTACCTCACCTAAAAAGCCAAACCATTATTAACGGATTTAGAGCATGTGGATTGCAACCCTGGAATTCCAATGCAATTGACTTTTCAAAGTGTTTGAGAAAACAAAGTAGACAATGTTTTAGAAGGCACTACACAATCCAGAGATAGTTTAGAAGAAGAACCTGGTTATGTTAAAAAGGAAATAAATTTGAAAATGTTTAATAACTTAGTTGGAAAGGAGCTGGTTCAACAGTTACAATTAAAAGAAATCCCTTCATGTACCCTCGATTTTTGTAAAAGCTATGAGGGCCTAAAAAGATATTTAATTTTTTAAATGTTTTTGAAACTGGTGTCCATAATATGCAAGATGATATGAACGACTTAATGGAATCTGATCAGCATAAGCAGAACGAAAGTTCTGATTATCAGAATGATATCTCATTCTTTACTAATGATGACTTTGAATCAATGCCTATTATTTTTGTTGGTGATGATGGAAATTGCCGTAATAATACTAATAATAATTCAGTTACAAATCAAAACAGAGACGGGAACAAAATTATTATTCAGCAGAATATTGTACTCAATGACAATTTACAACGTACTAAGTTCAATCCTGCTTGGAATAAAGAGGAAACCATGACAACAATGACAAATAAGGAAAATGAGGAAACAGAGTATGAGGTAAAAATAAGGACTGATGATACCGATGCTAAAAGTTTAAACACTGGAGAAGAATATTATAAAACTAAAAATAATAAAAATACAGAAGTAGATTTTGAGATACAGCTTGAAAGTGAAAATGGCAATAATAAGAAAGAAGTAGATAAAATCCCAGGTACAGAACTTATAGAGAAATTTCATTTAGGAAAGGAAAGTCCCAAAATAAAACTATATTTACCACATACAAAAACTCCACAAAGAGCAGGAAAAAGACAAACTGAAAGGATTCCATTTGTGATCACTTCTACACAATACAAAAAAATTATCGAAGAGAAAGAAAAACTTAAGGAGGAAAAGGAAAAAAAGAAGTTAGAAACTAAACAAAAACGATTAACAAAATTGTCACAAAAAGAAACAAAAACTGGTCTCAATCAAAGTAACAAGAGAAATAAGACTATTAGCATCCCAAATGAACCAAATTTGATAAAGCCTTTAAAGACTGATGTTAAAAGCTTAAAAGAATCTCATGTGAGGAATTTGTTTCGAGAGTCTCAATAAGAAAAGTCAAATAACTTCATATATAGGGAAGAATCACACTTTAAACATTTATCTCAAGATTCGCATGTTAAGGAATCCCGCGTTAAAAATTTGTTCAAAGATTCTCCCACTAAGACGCCAGCAGATGTAACTAAAAATAATATTTCAATACAAAAAGGTTTATGCTATATCTGCACACACAACATTTACTTGACAAATATAGGGGTTAAATGCAAAAAATGCACTAGAACTTATCATGTACATTGCTTAAAGAAAAAAAGACCTGTATAAGGATTTTTTTGTATGTAAAACTTGCATGAACAATAATTATTAAGATTTAAAGTTTTTATACTTTAGATTTGACTTTTTTGTTTGTAAAAATATAATATTTTAAAACATCCAATCTCTACTTAGATATCTACATAAAAGCTTAGGTGTGTATAGGTACCTAGGTACCTACCAGCTTTTTATTTATTTTTAATAACAGTGCCAATAATTGGAGTGCCAACATATAGACAACGAATGCCAATAATTAGCTGTTTCAAAAATTATGATATTAAAAGACATATTTTATAGTTGCAACACACTCACAAGGTAAAATATGTTTAATTGTTGTTTAAATAGGACTACTTGATATGCTAAAGTGCAAAAATGTGGCAAAAGTCTCATATATAATTTATTATTTTCATAACAAACAACTAATGACCTTAAGGTGCCAATCATTGGGTAGTTTACCCTATTAGACTGTAAATAGGTTTCTGTCGATTTGTTGAGCCATTGGAACCTTTAAAAGAAAATCTATGTACCCAAATAAGTTGGAAAATAATTATTATTAAATCCAAAATAGCCAACCTCAGGATTTGAGGGCGTATATGGGTTTAGATAAATTCTGTGACATACTAATGCTCTTAAAAAAAAAATTATTTGCCGAAATAACCTAGAAAATAATTTTTTCCATCTTAAGGGGGACTGAACCAAGCCCATATGTCGCAAATGGCCGCAAATAGCGTTAATCGTCGTATTAGACTGTAAATAGGTTTCTGCCGATTTGTTGAGCCATTGGAACCTTTAAAAAAAACCTATGTACCCAAATAAGTTGGAAAATAATTATTATTAAATCCAAAATAGCCAAACTCGGGATTTGAGGGCGTATATAGGATTATATAAATTCTGTGACGTACTAATGCTCTTTGAAAAAATTTTATGAGCCGAAATAACTTAGAAAATAATTTTTTTTCATCTTAAGCGGGACTAAACAAAGACAAAATGTCGCAAATGGCCGTAAATGGCCGCAAATAGCGTAAATCGACGTATTAGACTGTAAATAGGTTTCTGTCGATTTGTTGAGCCATTGGAACCTTTAAAAGAAAATCTATGTACCCAAATAAGTTGGAAAATAATTATTATTAAATCCAAAATAGCCAACCTCAGGATTTGAGGGCGTATATAGGTTTAGATAAATTCTGTGACATACTAATGCTCTTTAAAAAAAAATTATTTGCCGAAATAACCTAGAAAATAATTTTTTCCATCTTAAGGGGGACTGAACCAAGCCCATATGTCGCAAATGGCCGCAAATAGCGTTAATCGTCGTATTAGACTGTAAATAGGTTTCTGCCGATTTGTTGAGCCATTGGAACCTTTAAAAAAAACCTATGTACCCAAATAAGTTGGAAAATAATTATTATTAAATCCAAAATAGCCAAACTCGGGATTTGAGGGCGTATATAGGATTATATAAATTCTGTGACGTACTAATGCTCTTTGAAAAAATTTTATGAGCCGAAATAACTTAGAAAATAATTTTTTTCCATCTTAAGGGGGACTAAACAAAGACAAAATGTCGCAATTGGCCGTAAATGGCCGCAAATAGCGTAAATCGACGTATTAGACTGTAAATAGGTTTCTGTCGATTTGTTGAGCCATTGGAACCTTTAAAAAAAATCTATGTACCCAAATAAGTTGGAAAATAATTAATATTAAATCCAAAATAGCCAAACTCACGATTTTAGGGCGTATATAGGTTTAAATAAATTCTGTGACATACAATTTCTCTTAAAAAAAAATTTATTTGCCGAAATAACCTAGAAAATATTTTTTTTCCATCTTGAGGGGGACTAAACCAAGCCCATATGTCGCAAATGGCCGCAAATAGCGTAAATCGACGTATTAGACTGTAAATAGTGTTATGTCGATTTGTTGAGCCATGGGAACCTTTAAAAAAATCTATGTACCC
The DNA here is from genome assembly GCA_963920685.1 of Polydrusus tereticollis. NCBI lineage: Eukaryota > Metazoa > Arthropoda > Insecta > Coleoptera > Curculionidae > Polydrusus > Polydrusus tereticollis. The sequence continues at coordinate 53,013,830 of OY987335.1, read as the reverse complement.
AAATAATTTGGAAAATAATTATTATTAAATCCAAAATATCCAAACTCGGGATTTGAGGGCGTATATAGTTTTAAATAAATTCTGTGACATACTAATGCTCTTTAAAAAAATTTTATTTGCCGAAATAACCGAGAAAATATTTTTTTTTCCATCTTGAGGGGGACTAAACCAAGCCCATATGTCGCAAATGGCCGCAAATAGCGTAAATCGACGTATTAGACTGTAAATAGTGTTATGTCGATTTGTTGAGCCATGGGAACCTTTAAAAAAATCTATGTACCCAAATAATTTGGAAAATAATTATTATTAAATCCAAAATAGCCAAACTCGGGATTTGAGGGCGTATATAGGTTTAAATAAATTCTGTGACGTACTAATGCTCTTTAAAAAAATTTTATGTGCCGAAATAACTTAGAAAATAATTTTTTTCCATCTTAAGGGGGACTAAACAAAGCCAATATGTCGCAAATAGCCGTAAATGGCCGCAAATAGCGTAAAACGACGTATTAGACTGTAAATAGGTTTCTGCCGATTTGATGAGCCATTGGAACCTTTAAAAAATATCTATGTACCCAAATAAGTTGGAAAATAACTATTATTAAATCCAAAAGAGCCAAACTCGGGATTTGAGGGCGTATATAGGTTTAAATAAATTCTGTGACATACTAATGCTCTTTAAAAAAATTTAATTTGCCGAAATAACATAGAAAATAATTTTCTTCCATCTTAAGGGGGACTAAACAAAGCCAAAATGTCGCAAATGGCCGTAAATGGCCGCAAATAGCGTAAATCGACGTATTAGACTGTAAATAGGTTTCTGTCGATTTGTTGAGCCATTGGAACCTTTAAAAGAATTTGGAAAATAATTATTATTAAATCCAAAATAGCCAAACTCGGGATTTGAGGGCGTATATAGGTTTAAATAAATTCTGTGACATACTAATGCTCTTTAAAAAAATTTTATTTGCCGAAATAACCTAGAAAATATTTTTTTTCCATCTTAAGGGGGACTAAACCAAGCCCATATGTCGCAAATGGCCGCAAATAGCGTAAATCGACGTATTAGACTGTAAATCGTGTTATGTCGATTTGTTGAGCCATGGGAACCTTTAAAATAATCTATGTATAAAATAGCCAAACTCGGGATTTGAGGGCGTATATAGGTTTAAATAAATTCTGTGACATACTAATGCTCTTTAAAAAAATTTTATTTGCCGAAATAACCTAGAAAATATTTTTTTTCCATCTTAAGGGGGACTGAACCAAGCCCATATATCGCAAATGGCCGCAAATAGCGTAAATCGACGTATTAAACTGTAAATAGGTTTCTGCCGATTTGTTAAGCCATTGGAACCTTTAAAAAAAATCAATGTACCCAAATAAGTTGGAAAATAATTATTATTAAATCCAAAATAGCCAAACTCGGGATTTGAGGGCGTATATAGGTTTAAATAAATTCTGTGACATACTCATGCTCTTTAAAAAAATTTTATTTGCCGAAATAACTTAGAAAATATTTTTTTTCCATCTTAAGGGGGACTAAACCAAGCCCATATGTCGCAAATGACCGCAAATAGCGTAAATCGACGTATTAGACTGTAAATAGTGTTATGTCGATTCGTTGAGCCATGGGAACCTTTAAAAAAATCTATGTACCCAAATAATTTGGAAAATAATTATTATTAAATCCAAAATAGCCAAACTCGGGATTTGAGGGCGTATATAGGTTTAAATAAATTCTGTGATATACTCATGCTCTTTAAAAAAATTTTATTTGCCGAAATAACTTAGAAAATAATTTTTTTTCCATCTTAAGGGGGACTAAACAAAGCCAATATGTCGCAAATGGCCGTAAATGGCCGCAAATAGCGTAAATCGACGTATTAGACTGTAAATAGGTTTCTGTCGATTTGTTGAGCCATTGGAACCTTTAAAAGAATTTGGAAAATAATTATTATTAAATCCAAAATAGCCAAACTCGGGATTTGAGGGCGTATATAGGTTTAAATAAATTCTGTGACATACTAATGCTCTTTAAAAAAATTTTATTTGCCGAAATAACCTAGAAAATATTTTTTTTCCATCTTAAGGGGGACTAAACCAAGCCCATAGTCGCAAATGGCCGCAAATAGCGTAAATCGACGTATTAGACTGTAAATCGTGTTATGTCGATTTGTTGAGCCATGGGAACCTTTAAAATAATCTATGTATAAAATAGCCAAACTCGGGATTTGAGGGCGTATATAGGTTTAAATAAATTCTGTGACATACTAATGCTCTTTAAAAAAATTTTATTTGCCGAAATAACCTAGAAAATATTTTTTTTCCATCTTAAGGGGGACTGAACCAAGCCCATATATCGCAAATGGCCGCAAATAGCGTAAATCGACGTATTAAACTGTAAATAGGTTTCTGCCGATTTGTTAAGCCATTGGAACCTTTAAAAAAAATCAATGTACCCAAATAAGTTGGAAAATAATTATTATTAAATCCAAAATAGCCAAACTCGGGATTTGAGGGCGTATATAGGTTTAAATAAATTCTGTGACATACTCATGCTCTTTAAAAAAATTTTATTTGCCGAAATAACTTAGAAAATAATTTTTTTTCCATCTTAAGGGGGACTAAACAAAGCCAATATGTCGCAAATGGCCGTAAATGGCCGCAAATAGCGTAAATCGACGTATTAGACTGTAAATAGGTTTCTGTCGATTTGTTGAGCCATTGGAACCTTTAAAAGAATCTATGTACCCAAATAATTTGGAAATTATTATTATTAAATCCAAAATAGCCAAACTCGGGATTTGAGGGCGTATATAGGTTTAAATAAATTCTGTGACATACTAGTGCTTTAAAAAAAATTTTATTTGCCGAAATAACCTAGAAAATATTTTTTTTCCATCTTAAGGGGGACTAAACCAAGCCCATATGTCGCAAATGGCCGCAAATAGCGTAAATCGACGTATTAGACTGTAAATAGTGTTATGTCGATTTGTTGAGCCATGGGAACCTTTAAAAAAATCTATGTACCCAAATAATTTGGAAAGTAATTATTATTAAATCCAAAATAGCCAAACTCGAGATTTGAGGGCGTATATAGGTTTAAATAAATTCTGTGACATACTAATGCTCTTTAAAAAAATTTTATTTGCCGAAATAACCTAGAAAATATTTTTTTTCCATCTTAAGGGGGACTAAACCAAGCCCATATGTCGCAAATGGCCGCAAATAGCGTAAATCGACGTATTAGACTGTAAATCGTGTTATGTCGATTTGTTGAGCCATGGGAACCTTTAAAATAATCTATGTACCCAAATAATTTGGAAAATAATTATTATTAAATCCAAAATAGCCAAACTCGGGATTTGAGGGCGTATATAGGTTTAAATAAATTCTGTGACGTACTAATGCTCTTTAAAAAAATTTTACGTGCCGAAATAACTTAGAAAATAATTTTTTCCATCTTAAGGGGGACTAAACAAAGCCAATATTTCGCAAATAGCCGTAAATGGCCGCAAATAGCGTAAATCGACGTATTAGACTGTAAATAGGTTTCTGTCGATTTGTTGAGCCATTGGAACCTTTAAAAGAATCTATGTACCCAAATAATTTGGAAAATAATTATTATTAAATTCAAAATAGCCAAACTCGGGATTTGAGGGCGTATATAGGTTTAAATAAATTCTGTGACATACTAGTGCTCTTAAAAAAATTTTATTTGCCGAAATAACCTAGAAAATATTTTTTTTCCATCTTAAGGGGGACTAAACCAAGCCCATATGTCGCAAATGGCCGCAAATAGCGTAAATCGACGTATTAGACTGTAAATAGTGTTATGTCGATTTGTTGAGCCATGGGAACCTTTAAAAAAATCTATGTACCCAAATAATTTGGAAAATAATTATTATTAAATCCAAAATAGCCAAACTCGGGATTTGAGGGCGTATATAGGTTTAAATAAATTCTGTGACATACTAGTGCTCTTAAAAAAATTTTATTTGCCGAAATAACCTAGAAAATATTTTTTTTCCATCTTAAGGGGGACTAAACCAAGCCCATATGTCGCAAATGGCCGCAAATAGCGTAAATGGACGTATTAGACAGTAAATAGTGTTATGTCGATTTGTTGAGCCATTGGAACCTTTAAGAAAAATCAATGTACCCAAATAAGTTGGAAAATAATTATTATTAAATCCAAAAGAGTCAAACTCGGGATTTGGGGGCGTATATAGGTTTCAATAAATTCTTTGACATATTATTGCTCTTAAAAAAATTTTTATTTGCCGAAATAACCTAGAAAATAATTTTTTTCATCTTAAGGGGGACTGAACCAAGCCCATATATCGCAAATTGCCGCAAATAGCGTAAATCGACGTATTAGACTGTAAATAGGTTTCTGTCGACTTGTTGAGCCATTGGAACCTTTAAAAGAATCTATGTACCCAAATAATTTGGAAAATAATTATTATTAAATCCAAAATAGCCAAACTCGGGATTTGAGGGCGTATATAGGTTTAAATAAATTCTGTGACATACTAGTGCTCTTAAAAAAATTTTATTTGCCGAAATAACCTAGAAAATATTTTTTTTCCATCTTAAGGGGGACTAAACCAAGCCCATATGTCGCAAATGGCCGCAAATAGCGTAAATGGACGTATTAGACAGTAAATAGTGTTATGTCGATTTGTTGAGCCATTGGAACCTTTAAGAAAAATCAATGTACCCAAATAAGTTGGAAAATAATTATTATTAAATCCAAAAGAGTCAAACTCGGGATTTGGGGGCGTATATAGGTTTCAATAAATTCTTTGACATATTATTGCTCTTAAAAAAATTTTTATTTGCCGAAATAACCTAGAAAATAATTTTTTTCATCTTAAGGGGGACTGAACCAAGCCCATATATCGCAAATTGCCGCAAATAGCGTAAATCGACGTATTAAACTGTAAATAGGTTTCTGCCGATTTGTTGAGCCATTGGAACCTTTAAAAAAAATCAATGTACCCAAATAAGTTGGAAAATAATTATTATTAAATCCAAAATAGCCAAACTCGGGATTTGAGGGCGTATATAGGTTTAAATAAATTCTGTGACATACTCATGCTCTTTAAAAAAATTTTATTTGCCGAAATAACTTAGAAAATAATTTTTTCCATCTTAAGGGGGACTGAACCAAGCCCATATATCGCAAATGGCCGCAAATAGCGTAAATCGACGTATTAAACTGTAAATAGGTTTCTGCCGATTTGTTGAGCCATTGGAACCTTTAAAAAAAATCAATGTACCCAAATAAGTTGGAAAATAATTATTATTAAATCCAAAATAGCCAAACTCGGGATTTAAGGGCGTATATAGGTTTAAATAAATTCTGTGACATTGTACGTGATAACACGGTATTTATTGTTCTGTAGTTGAATTAAAAAGACTTATTTAGTTTTTGTGATCTTTTGACTTTACTTCAAAAAACAGACTTTTGACATAATGATATTTTTAACAATACAATATTTTTTCTTCTGTCATCTTCCTCGCCAACTCATTATTCTCTAACTGCATACAGGGCCTTTTGCATCTGGTCTCCGTGTTTAAAGTCTTTAAAACGCCCCAACATACCCCCCAACTTGAAAGTACTATCTTTCGAAAAATCAAAATAAAACAGTATTTACAAACTAGCAGAAGAACTTATCCATTTACTGGTAAAGGGCATATTTTTGAGAACGAACGCTTTACGGTTCCATTTTCAGTCTTAAGTAACGCAACTCTGTTTATACCGTCACGACCGGGAAATACACTTAACACTTTGCCTAATCGCCAACGTAGGGGTGGTTGATTGTCTTCTTTAATTAAAACCAGTACTCCTTCTTGGAGTGTGTCATTCGATTGTCGCCATTTTTGTCTTTCTTGTAAGTCTGATATGTATTCTTTACTCCACCTTTTCCAAAAGTGCTGCTTCATTTGTTCCAAGTGCTGGTAGACAGATAAACGATTTTCAGGTAAAGTTGTTACATCGACATTTGGTATTGACATAAGGCTTTTGCCGATCAATAGGTGTGAGGGTGTAAGGGATAAAAGGTCATGAGGGTTAGAAGATAAGGGACAAAGAGGACGGGAGTTTAATATAGCTTCTACCTGGACAAGAAGGGTATAAAAATGCTCGTAAGTTAAAAGAGTTTCCCCAATTACACGTTTTAAATGAAACTTCATTTTCTTAACTCCAGCTTCCCACAGACCCCCAAAATGTGGAGAATGAGGCGGTATAAAAGACCACTCAATTTGTTCATTGGCAACAATACTGGTAAGTTCTCTGTGATTGCTTTGTAAAAAATTACCTAAGTCTTTAAGCTCAGAATTGGCTGAAACAAAGTTAGTACCGTTATCCGAAAAGATACGGGAAGGCTTACCTCTTCGAGCTATTAAACGACGCAGTGCTAATATAAAGGCTTCCTTTCCAAGATCTGTTACAAGTTCCAAATGAACCGCCTTTGTCACAAAACAGATAAATAAACTAACATAGCATTTTGAAATCTTAGCACCGCGACCAGGCTTATTTTTTAATAAAAAGGGTCCTGCATAATCAACCCCTACTATCTCAAAAGGCAATGTAGGTTCAACACGTTGATTAGGTAAATTTTTTTCCAGCTCTACAACGGTCAGAGGTCCCAACTCTCGTTCGGATTCAGATTTTAAACAATTTGTTTTAAAACGAAGTATGAAAGCAACTACACGTTTAAGTTTAATGAGTCTTGAGAATTTATTAAAAATATCGTATTTGTTTTCAGTTAAAGCAAATACTTGCTTAGTTTTACGAATCTCTGGTAAATCAGACTTTTGAATTCTTAAGTTAGGCCAATCAGATTCGGATTTTAAAAGCCATTTTGGTCCATGCCACCACAAATCCAAACTTTTAATTTGGATAGGTTTCGCACCGCGTGATAAAATATCGGCAGGGTTACTAGCAGTGGGTACATGTCTCCAAATGTCTAGCGAAGTTAAATCTTGTATTTCTGCTATTCTGTTACTAACAAATGTCTTTAATTTATTTGGTTCCGTTTTGATCCAACCTAACACTACAGTAGAATCTGACCATAATACAATTTTGTCAATATTCAGCCTGAGCGATTTTTTTACTTTGTCAACAAGTCTTGACAATAACAATGCAGCACAGAGTTCCAATCTAGGAATTGATATTACTTTAAGTGGTGCGACCTTGCTTTTTGCACACAAGAGATTTACAAAAATCTCACCATTCGAGTCGTTTGAACGAATAAATATACACGCACCGTACGCAGATTCCGAAGCGTCTGAAAACCCGTGAATCTCTATGCAAGTGGGATTCTTGCACAATACATGTCTATTTATTTTTAAGTCATTTAACATAGGAAGTTCAGAGCAAAATTCAGACCACATCGAATAAATATGCAAAGGCAAAGACTCGTCCCACGTGACTTTTTCAAGCCACAATTTTTGAATTAAAATTTTACCAATCAAAATGCAAGGCGCTAATAGACCTAAAGGATCAAAGACTTGAGAAACACTGGATAATATCGTACGTTTTGAGACCTTTTTATTAAAATCAGTGCTTATTTCATACATTAAATTATCTGAACTTGGACACCAAGTTAATCCCAATGTTTTTGCATTTTCATTCTCCCCAAAAACAAGTATTTTAGATGGAGACTCGCGATTTTTGACATACTTTAGTACATCAGGATCATTAGAATAAAATTTGCGAAGTTCGAAACAGCCTTTTTCCAAAATTTCCGAAACTCGTTGACAAATTTTAGCCGCGTCTTCAAGAGTATCAGCTCCCGTTAACATGTCGTCAACATAAAAATCATTTTCGATTATATTCGCGTATTTTGAAAACTCAAGTTTGTTTTCGATAGCTAACTGCATTAAACAACGAATGGCTAAAAAAGAACCAGCGACTTGGCCATAAGTTATTGTATTTAGTTCGTAAACGTCTATAGGGTCATCAGGATTAAAACGCCACAAAATACGTTGTAATGGCCTATGTTCTAAATTGATTAAGACTTGCCTATACATTTTTGCCACATCAGCCGAAATAACAAAGTTATATTGTCGATAGCGTAGTAGTATCGAAAATAAATCCTGTTGTAAAGTAGCTCCAGATAATTGCAAATGGTTCAACGAATAGCCTGTAGTAGTGGGTGCCGAAGCGTCAAATACTACTCTGAGTCTTGTTGTCAAACTATTTTCTCTTAGAACTCCATGATGAGGCATGAAGTAACTAATTTGCTCTTTATCAAAATTTTGTAACTTTCTCATATGACCTAATTCGAGATATTCTCCCATGAAATCTGAATAAAGAGTTTTTAAAGTAGAATTAACTGTAAACCTTTTCTCTAGTGCAAACAAACGTTTCTTAGCTTGATCATAAGACTCCCCTAATTTATTAACTGCATCTTTTAAAGGCATATCTACTATAAATCTTCCATCTTTATCGCGTTTTGTATTTTTTAAAAATCTGTCTTCAAATTCGAATTCCTCCTCGGAAATAGGCTTTCTTATATCCAATTCCTCCAATTCCCAAAACTTTGCTAGTTGGTTTTCTACATTATTGTCCTGATTTGTCAAAAAATTACATTTTAACGAATTATTTTGTAATACTGGTAGTGGCCCCGTTACCACCCAACCAAAACGTGTTTTTTGTAACACTGGTTTATTTTTTCCTAAAGATATCTGGCCAACACAAATTGTATCCCAAAAAATATCCGCACCGATCAACAATCAATTTTACTAGGCTTAAAAAAATCAGGATCTGCCAATTTGATATTTTTTGGTATTGACAAATTAGAAAAGTTTACTTTCACAGCAGGTAAATTACCTGTAATTTGTGGCACTACAAAGCATGACAATTTTGTAGAAAAGGCATTATGTTGAGATTGAAGAATTATACTACATTTTGAACTAACAGTAGTACCGACATTATTGATACCACTTACTTTAAAATTAGTCTTGATCAGAGGTAACTTAAGTCGGTTACAGGCTTCTTCTGATATAAAACTAGATTGTGAACCATTATCTAACAAACAACGAAGAGTTTGAGGCTTTTGATCACAATCTAAGACTTGAACAAACGCGGTAGCAAGTAAAACGTCATGAATCTCTGTACAAGCAGAAAGAGATACTCTAGCTTCATTGTGTTTATTGAATTCTCGAGTACTTTCCAAGGTATTTTCGATATTTTGGGATATTTCTGTTTCTTTATCGGGAAACGCGGTTGCACGATGTAACATTGTGTGATGTTTACTATGACATTTTCGACACGTACTTCTTCGACAATCTGTATAATAATGACCAGGTCTTAAACAGTTCAAACATAATTTAAAATTTTGACATTTTTGTATTCTTTCGGGTATCTGTAACTTTAAAAAATCCGAACAGTTTGTTATGTAATGCTTGCCTTTACAGAAATTGCATTTTGGCACATTTTGAGGACCCTCAGTATTTAACAAACCGTACCCACGTGTCTTGTACTGTGACTTATCGATGTTTTTATCAGACTGCTTATTAAGTGACTTGTTGGCTTGACTTTGAGAAATATTTTCTAATAAATCAGCCCTAGACTTAAGAAATGTTTTTAAATCCTGAAATGATGGTTCATCAATTCTTAATTTAAAGTTCTCCCATTCCCTCGTAGTAACATTATCAAATTTTGTGCTTATCAAATATATAAGCAATGTATCCCAGTGAATAATAGGTTGCCCTAAAACATCTAAAGCTCTTAAGTTTTTATTTAGACAATCCAACATAATTCGTATATGTTCGAAAGAATTGGTGGACAACTGCTGAATATTAAAAATATTTTTAACATGCTTATGCACTAGCAACTTGTTATTATTAAATCTCTCCAACAACGCATCCCACGCAATGTTGTAATTATTAGAAGAAAACTCAAGAGACTTTATTATTTCGCTGGCAGATGAACTTTCTAAACAAGCCCTTAGATAATGAAACCTCTGTATATCACTGAGAGCTTTATTTTTGTGGATTAACGATTCGTAAGTGTCGCGAAATTCCAGCCAATTCTGTAGCTGACCATCAAACTTCGGTAAAGTTATAACTGGCAACTTAACGCCTTTTAAAGGATTCGCATACTCGTAACTTATAGAACCTTCTGATCTATCATCTGACAATTCGTGACAGGTGTTAGAATTAATAATTTGTTTCGCTAACGCCAAAATTAAGTAAAAATTATTATCAAATTCATTCCTGTTTATATATTCTGAATCAATCTCATCATCTGTACATGAGTCTTCAATTTTATCTTGTATTTCAGAAAATTGAATAGGAAGGCATTCAATTGCATCAGTCCTATTCGAAAGCTCAATTTTTTCCAGATCAGAAAGCTCTTTATCTTTTAAACTATCTACAAAAATCTTAAAATTTGTTAACTTAGCCTTAACAGCTCCCCTGCGTCTTTGTAAGTTACTCATTTTTTACTTTTTGTTTGATTCAAGCGATTTCGATACCTATTGTAAGACTTTACAAGACTTTATTCGACTTTCAGCGCCGAAATACTTTATACAAATAACCTAGAGCATACAAAACCCGCTTGTTCAGACAAAAACCACATTAAAAGGGATAGGATAGGATAAAATGGATAAAGCACACCTGAATTGTTGACTCCTTGGCTGCACAGGTACTTGACAACCATCAACTATGACGTACGATCAACTTATTTCGACTTATTTCGCCTTATTTTCTTGCAAAGCACTTAAAGAACACATCCGGCATCAGAAGGACCATTTTATGTACGTGATAACAAGGTATTTATTGTTCTGTAGTTGAATTAAAAGACTTATTTAGTTTTTGTGATCTTTTGACTTTACTTCAAAAAACAGACTTTTGACATAATGATATTTTTAACAATACAATATTTTTTCTTCTGTCATCTTCCTCGCCAACTCATTATTCTCTAACTGCATACAGGGCCTTTTGCATCTGGTCTCCGTGTTTAAAGTCTTTAAAACGCCCCAACAGACATACTCATGCTCTTTAAAAAAATTTAATTTGCCGAAATAACATAGAAAATAATTTTCTTCGATCTTAAGGGGGACTAAACAAAGCCAAAATGTCGCAAATGGCCGTAAATGGCCGCAAATAGCGTAAATCGACGTATTAGACTGTAAATAGGTTTCTGTCGATTTGTTGAGCCATTGGAACCTTTAAAAAAAAATCTATGTACCCAAATAAGTTGGAAAATAATTAATAATAAATCCAAAATAGCCAAACTCACGATTTGAGGGCGTATATACGTTAAAATAAATTCTGTGACATACAATTTCTCTTAAAAAAAATTTTATTTGCCGAAATAACTTAGAAAATATTTTTTTTCCATCTTAAGGGGGACTAAACCAAGCCCATATGTCGCAAATGACCGCAAATAGCGTAAATCGACGTATTAGACTGTAAATAGTGTTATGTCGATTCGTTGAGCCATGGGAACCTTTAAAAAAATCTATGTACCCAAATAATTTGGAAAATAATTATTATTAAATCCAAAATAGCCAAACTCGGGATTTGAGGGCGTATATAGGTTTAAATAAATTCTGTGATATACTCATGCTCTTTAAAAAAATTTTATTTGCCGAAATAACTTAGAAAATAATTTTTTTTCCATCTTAAGGGGGACTAAACAAAGCCAATATGTCGCAAATGGCCGTAAATGGCCGCAAATAGCGTAAATCGACGTATTAGACTGTAAATAGGTTTCTGTCGATTTGTTGAGCCATTGGAACCTTTAAAAGAATTTGGAAAATAATTATTATTAAATCCAAAATAGCCAAACTCGGGATTTGAGGGCGTATATAGGTTTAAATAAATTCTGTGACATACTAATGCTCTTTAAAAAAATTTTATTTGCCGAAATAACCTAGAAAATATTTTTTTTCCATCTTAAGGGGGACTAAACCAAGCCCATAGTCGCAAATGGCCGCAAATAGCGTAAATCGACGTATTAGACTGTAAATCGTGTTATGTCGATTTGTTGAGCCATGGGAACCTTTAAAATAATCTATGTATAAAATAGCCAAACTCGGGATTTGAGGGCGTATATAGGTTTAAATAAATTCTGTGACATACTAATGCTCTTTAAAAAAATTTTATTTGCCGAAATAACCTAGAAAATATTTTTTTTCCATCTTAAGGGGGACTGAACCAAGCCCATATATCGCAAATGGCCGCAAATAGCGTAAATCGACGTATTAAACTGTAAATAGGTTTCTGCCGATTTGTTAAGCCATTGGAACCTTTAAAAAAAATCAATGTACCCAAATAAGTTGGAAAATAATTATTATTAAATCCAAAATAGCCAAACTCGGGATTTGAGGGCGTATATAGGTTTAAATAAATTCTGTGACATACTCATGCTCTTTAAAAAAATTTTATTTGCCGAAATAACTTAGAAAATAATTTTTTTTCCATCTTAAGGGGGACTAAACAAAGCCAATATGTCGCAAATGGCCGTAAATGGCCGCAAATAGCGTAAATCGACGTATTAGACTGTAAATAGGTTTCTGTCGATTTGTTGAGCCATTGGAACCTTTAAAAGAATCTATGTACCCAAATAATTTGGAAATTATTATTATTAAATCCAAAATAGCCAAACTCGGGATTTGAGGGCGTATATAGGTTTAAATAAATTCTGTGACATACTAGTGCTTTAAAAAAAATTTTATTTGCCGAAATAACCTAGAAAATATTTTTTTTCCATCTTAAGGGGGACTAAACCAAGCCCATATGTCGCAAATGGCCGCAAATAGCGTAAATCGACGTATTAGACTGTAAATAGTGTTATGTCGATTTGTTGAGCCATGGGAACCTTTAAAAAAATCTATGTACCCAAATAATTTGGAAAGTAATTATTATTAAATCCAAAATAGCCAAACTCGGGATTTGAGGGCGTATATAGGTTTAAATAAATTCTGTGACATACTAATGCTCTTTAAAAAAATTTTATTTGCCGAAATAACCTAGAAAATATTTTTTTTCCATCTTAAGGGGGACTAAACCAAGCCCATATGTCGCAAATGGCCGCAAATAGCGTAAATCGACGTATTAGACTGTAAATCGTGTTATGTCGATTTGTTGAGCCATGGGAACCTTTAAAATAATCTATGTACCCAAATAATTTGGAAAATAATTATTATTAAATCCAAAATAGCCAAACTCGGGATTTGAGGGCGTATATAGGTTTAAATAAATTCTGTGACGTACTAATGCTCTTTAAAAAAATTTTACGTGCCGAAATAACTTAGAAAATAATTTTTTCCATCTTAAGGGGGACTAAACAAAGCCAATATTTCGCAAATAGCCGTAAATGGCCGCAAATAGCGTAAATCGACGTATTAGACTGTAAATAGGTTTCTGTCGATTTGTTGAGCCATTGGAACCTTTAAAAGAATCTATGTACCCAAATAATTTGGAAAATAATTATTATTAAATTCAAAATAGCCAAACTCGGGATTTGAGGGCGTATATAGGTTTAAATAAATTCTGTGACATACTAGTGCTCTTAAAAAAATTTTATTTGCCGAAATAACCTAGAAAATATTTTTTTTCCATCTTAAGGGGGACTAAACCAAGCCCATATGTCGCAAATGGCCGCAAATAGCGTAAATCGACGTATTAGACTGTAAATAGTGTTATGTCGATTTGTTGAGCCATGGGAACCTTTAAAAAAATCTATGTACCCAAATAATTTGGAAAATAATTATTATTAAATCCAAAATAGCCAAACTCGGGATTTGAGGGCGTATACAGGGTGATTCAAAAGTACTTCGACAAACTTCGGGAGGTAATTGCCGGCAATATTTCAAGATGAAAAGTTCTTATAAACAGTGGTCCCTGGCGACTTCGTTACGGAGATACAGGGTGTTGAAATGTTAGAAGGAATGGTAATAATTTTTAAATAACTCCTTAACGAGTAATTTTTTTTTATGAAATTTGGTGAATTAAATAAGCATCTCAGGACACTTATTTTCAAAGTAAAACACATTCGTAAATTTAACCAGTGGCGTCGGTACAAAATGTGGCTATCATATTTTTTGTGGAAACTATGCCTAACCTAACCACACCACTGACTTATTTGATTTTAACTTTTTTTTTATGAATCCCCCATTCAATTACAACAAAAAAGTTCACGTGTGTTATTTTGCTACGAGGGCCAGTTTAATGTCAAATGATTATTAACATATTTTTTAATATTTGTGTATAGTCAAATAAAATAATCATTTGACATTAAACTGGCCCTCGTAGCAAAATAACACACGTGAACTTTTTTGTTGTAATTGAATGGGGGATTCATAAAAAAAAAGTTAAAATCAAATAAGTCAGTGGTGTGGTTAGGTTAGGCATAGTTTCCACAAAAAATATGATAGCCACATTTTGTACCGACGCCACTGGTTAAATTTACGAATGTGTTTTACTTTGAAAATAAGTGTCCTGAGATGCTTATTTAATTCACCAAATTTCATAAAAAAAAAATTACTCGTTAAGGAGTTATTTAAAAATTATTACCATTCCTTCTAACATTTCAACACCCTGTATCTCCGTAACGAAGTCGCCAGGGACCACTGTTTATAAGAACTTTTCATCTTGAAATATTGCCGGCAATTACCTCCCGAAGTTTGTCGAAGTACTTTTGAATCACCCTGTATAGGTTTAAATAAATTCTGTGACATACTAATGCTCTTTAAAAAATTTTTATTTGCCGAAATAACCTAGAAAATATTTTTTTTCCATCTTAAGGGGGACTAAACCAAGCCCATATGTCGCAAATGGCCGCAAATAGCGTAAATCGACGTATTAGACTGTAAATAGGTTTCTGTCGACTTGTTGAGCCATTGGAACCTTTAAAAGAATCTATGTACCCAAATAATTTGGAAAATAATTATTATTAAATCCAAAATAGCCAAACTCGGGATTTGAGGGCGTATATAGGTTTAAATAAATTCTGTGACATACTAGTGCTCTTAAAAAAATTTTATTTGCCGAAATAACCTAGAAAATATTTTTTTTCCATCTTAAGGGGGACTAAACCAAGCCCATATGTCGCAAATGGCCGCAAATAGCGTAAATGGACGTATTAGACAGTAAATAGTGTTATGTCGATTTGTTGAGCCATTGGAACCTTTAAGAAAAATCAATGTACCCAAATAAGTTGGAAAATAATTATTATTAAATCCAAAAGAGTCAAACTCGGGATTTGGGGGCGTATATAGGTTTCAATAAATTCTTTGACATATTATTGCTCTTAAAAAAATTTTTATTTGCCGAAATAACCTAGAAAATAATTTTTTTCATCTTAAGGGGGACTGAACCAAGCCCATATATCGCAAATTGCCGCAAATAGCGTAAATCGACGTATTAGACTGTAAATAGGTTTCTGTCGACTTGTTGAGCCATTGGAACCTTTAAAAGAATCTATGTACCCAAATAATTTGGAAAATAATTATTATTAAATCCAAAATAGCCAAACTCGGGATTTGAGGGCGTATATAGGTTTAAATAAATTCTGTGACATACTAGTGCTCTTAAAAAAATTTTATTTGCCGAAATAACCTAGAAAATATTTTTTTTCCATCTTAAGGGGGACTAAACCAAGCCCATATGTCGCAAATGGCCGCAAATAGCGTAAATGGACGTATTAGACAGTAAATAGTGTTATGTCGATTTGTTGAGCCATTGGAACCTTTAAGAAAAATCAATGTACCCAAATAAGTTGGAAAATAATTATTATTAAATCCAAAAGAGTCAAACTCGGGATTTGGGGGCGTATATAGGTTTCAATAAATTCTTTGACATATTATTGCTCTTAAAAAAATTTTTATTTGCCGAAATAACCTAGAAAATAATTTTTTTCATCTTAAGGGGGACTGAACCAAGCCCATATATCGCAAATTGCCGCAAATAGCGTAAATCGACGTATTAAACTGTAAATAGGTTTCTGCCGATTTGTTGAGCCATTGGAACCTTTAAAAAAAATCAATGTACCCAAATAAGTTGGAAAATAATTATTATTAAATCCAAAATAGCCAAACTCGGGATTTGAGGGCGTATATAGGTTTAAATAAATTCTGTGACATACTCATGCTCTTTAAAAAAATTTTATTTGCCGAAATAACTTAGAAAATAATTTTTTCCATCTTAAGGGGGACTGAACCAAGCCCATATATCGCAAATGGCCGCAAATAGCGTAAATCGACGTATTAAACTGTAAATAGGTTTCTGCCGATTTGT
The DNA here is from genome assembly GCA_963920685.1 of Polydrusus tereticollis. Classification (NCBI taxonomy): domain Eukaryota; kingdom Metazoa; phylum Arthropoda; class Insecta; order Coleoptera; family Curculionidae; genus Polydrusus; species Polydrusus tereticollis. The sequence goes on along the minus strand of OY987335.1, from coordinate 52,997,567 downwards.
TGAGCCATTGGAACCTTTAAAAAAAATCAATGTACCCAAATAAGTTGGAAAATAATTATTATTAAATCCAAAATAGCCAAACTCGGGATTTAAGGGCGTATATAGGTTTAAATAAATTCTGTGACATTGTACGTGATAACACGGTATTTATTGTTCTGTAGTTGAATTAAAAAGACTTATTTAGTTTTTGTGATCTTTTGACTTTACTTCAAAAAACAGACTTTTGACATAATGATATTTTTAACAATACAATATTTTTTCTTCTGTCATCTTCCTCGCCAACTCATTATTCTCTAACTGCATACAGGGCCTTTTGCATCTGGTCTCCGTGTTTAAAGTCTTTAAAACGCCCCAACATACCCCCCAACTTGAAAGTACTATCTTTCGAAAAATCAAAATAAAACAGTATTTACAAACTAGCAGAAGAACTTATCCATTTACTGGTAAAGGGCATATTTTTGAGAACGAACGCTTTACGGTTCCATTTTCAGTCTTAAGTAACGCAACTCTGTTTATACCGTCACGACCGGGAAATACACTTAACACTTTGCCTAATCGCCAACGTAGGGGTGGTTGATTGTCTTCTTTAATTAAAACCAGTACTCCTTCTTGGAGTGTGTCATTCGATTGTCGCCATTTTTGTCTTTCTTGTAAGTCTGATATGTATTCTTTACTCCACCTTTTCCAAAAGTGCTGCTTCATTTGTTCCAAGTGCTGGTAGACAGATAAACGATTTTCAGGTAAAGTTGTTACATCGACATTTGGTATTGACATAAGGCTTTTGCCGATCAATAGGTGTGAGGGTGTAAGGGATAAAAGGTCATGAGGGTTAGAAGATAAGGGACAAAGAGGACGGGAGTTTAATATAGCTTCTACCTGGACAAGAAGGGTATAAAAATGCTCGTAAGTTAAAAGAGTTTCCCCAATTACACGTTTTAAATGAAACTTCATTTTCTTAACTCCAGCTTCCCACAGACCCCCAAAATGTGGAGAATGAGGCGGTATAAAAGACCACTCAATTTGTTCATTGGCAACAATACTGGTAAGTTCTCTGTGATTGCTTTGTAAAAAATTACCTAAGTCTTTAAGCTCAGAATTGGCTGAAACAAAGTTAGTACCGTTATCCGAAAAGATACGGGAAGGCTTACCTCTTCGAGCTATTAAACGACGCAGTGCTAATATAAAGGCTTCCTTTCCAAGATCTGTTACAAGTTCCAAATGAACCGCCTTTGTCACAAAACAGATAAATAAACTAACATAGCATTTTGAAATCTTAGCACCGCGACCAGGCTTATTTTTTAATAAAAAGGGTCCTGCATAATCAACCCCTACTATCTCAAAAGGCAATGTAGGTTCAACACGTTGATTAGGTAAATTTTTTTCCAGCTCTACAACGGTCAGAGGTCCCAACTCTCGTTCGGATTCAGATTTTAAACAATTTGTTTTAAAACGAAGTATGAAAGCAACTACACGTTTAAGTTTAATGAGTCTTGAGAATTTATTAAAAATATCGTATTTGTTTTCAGTTAAAGCAAATACTTGCTTAGTTTTACGAATCTCTGGTAAATCAGACTTTTGAATTCTTAAGTTAGGCCAATCAGATTCGGATTTTAAAAGCCATTTTGGTCCATGCCACCACAAATCCAAACTTTTAATTTGGATAGGTTTCGCACCGCGTGATAAAATATCGGCAGGGTTACTAGCAGTGGGTACATGTCTCCAAATGTCTAGCGAAGTTAAATCTTGTATTTCTGCTATTCTGTTACTAACAAATGTCTTTAATTTATTTGGTTCCGTTTTGATCCAACCTAACACTACAGTAGAATCTGACCATAATACAATTTTGTCAATATTCAGCCTGAGCGATTTTTTTACTTTGTCAACAAGTCTTGACAATAACAATGCAGCACAGAGTTCCAATCTAGGAATTGATATTACTTTAAGTGGTGCGACCTTGCTTTTTGCACACAAGAGATTTACAAAAATCTCACCATTCGAGTCGTTTGAACGAATAAATATACACGCACCGTACGCAGATTCCGAAGCGTCTGAAAACCCGTGAATCTCTATGCAAGTGGGATTCTTGCACAATACATGTCTATTTATTTTTAAGTCATTTAACATAGGAAGTTCAGAGCAAAATTCAGACCACATCGAATAAATATGCAAAGGCAAAGACTCGTCCCACGTGACTTTTTCAAGCCACAATTTTTGAATTAAAATTTTACCAATCAAAATGCAAGGCGCTAATAGACCTAAAGGATCAAAGACTTGAGAAACACTGGATAATATCGTACGTTTTGAGACCTTTTTATTAAAATCAGTGCTTATTTCATACATTAAATTATCTGAACTTGGACACCAAGTTAATCCCAATGTTTTTGCATTTTCATTCTCCCCAAAAACAAGTATTTTAGATGGAGACTCGCGATTTTTGACATACTTTAGTACATCAGGATCATTAGAATAAAATTTGCGAAGTTCGAAACAGCCTTTTTCCAAAATTTCCGAAACTCGTTGACAAATTTTAGCCGCGTCTTCAAGAGTATCAGCTCCCGTTAACATGTCGTCAACATAAAAATCATTTTCGATTATATTCGCGTATTTTGAAAACTCAAGTTTGTTTTCGATAGCTAACTGCATTAAACAACGAATGGCTAAAAAAGAACCAGCGACTTGGCCATAAGTTATTGTATTTAGTTCGTAAACGTCTATAGGGTCATCAGGATTAAAACGCCACAAAATACGTTGTAATGGCCTATGTTCTAAATTGATTAAGACTTGCCTATACATTTTTGCCACATCAGCCGAAATAACAAAGTTATATTGTCGATAGCGTAGTAGTATCGAAAATAAATCCTGTTGTAAAGTAGCTCCAGATAATTGCAAATGGTTCAACGAATAGCCTGTAGTAGTGGGTGCCGAAGCGTCAAATACTACTCTGAGTCTTGTTGTCAAACTATTTTCTCTTAGAACTCCATGATGAGGCATGAAGTAACTAATTTGCTCTTTATCAAAATTTTGTAACTTTCTCATATGACCTAATTCGAGATATTCTCCCATGAAATCTGAATAAAGAGTTTTTAAAGTAGAATTAACTGTAAACCTTTTCTCTAGTGCAAACAAACGTTTCTTAGCTTGATCATAAGACTCCCCTAATTTATTAACTGCATCTTTTAAAGGCATATCTACTATAAATCTTCCATCTTTATCGCGTTTTGTATTTTTTAAAAATCTGTCTTCAAATTCGAATTCCTCCTCGGAAATAGGCTTTCTTATATCCAATTCCTCCAATTCCCAAAACTTTGCTAGTTGGTTTTCTACATTATTGTCCTGATTTGTCAAAAAATTACATTTTAACGAATTATTTTGTAATACTGGTAGTGGCCCCGTTACCACCCAACCAAAACGTGTTTTTTGTAACACTGGTTTATTTTTTCCTAAAGATATCTGGCCAACACAAATTGTTTCCCAAAAAATATCCGCACCGATCAACAATCAATTTTACTAGGCTTAAAAAAATCAGGATCTGCCAATTTGATATTTTTTGGTATTGACAAATTAGAAAAGTTTACTTTCACAGCAGGTAAATTACCTGTAATTTGTGGCACTACAAAGCATGACAATTTTGTAGAAAAGGCATTATGTTGAGATTGAAGAATTATACTACATTTTGAACTAACAGTAGTACCGACATTATTGATACCACTTACTTTAAAATTAGTCTTGATCAGAGGTAACTTAAGTCGGTTACAGGCTTCTTCTGATATAAAACTAGATTGTGAACCATTATCTAACAAACAACGAAGAGTTTGAGGCTTTTGATCACAATCTAAGACTTGAACAAACGCGGTAGCAAGTAAAACGTCATGAATCTCTGTACAAGCAGAAAGAGATACTCTAGCTTCATTGTGTTTATTGAATTCTCGAGTACTTTCCAAGGTATTTTCGATATTTTGGGATATTTCTGTTTCTTTATCGGGAAACGCGGTTGCACGATGTAACATTGTGTGATGTTTACTATGACATTTTCGACACGTACTTCTTCGACAATCTGTATAATAATGACCAGGTCTTAAACAGTTCAAACATAATTTAAAATTTTGACATTTTTGTATTCTTTCGGGTATCTGTAACTTTAAAAAATCCGAACAGTTTGTTATGTAATGCTTGCCTTTACAGAAATTGCATTTTGGCACATTTTGAGGACCCTCAGTATTTAACAAACCGTACCCACGTGTCTTGTACTGTGACTTATCGATGTTTTTATCAGACTGCTTATTAAGTGACTTGTTGGCTTGACTTTGAGAAATATTTTCTAATAAATCAGCCCTAGACTTAAGAAATGTTTTTAAATCCTGAAATGATGGTTCATCAATTCTTAATTTAAAGTTCTCCCATTCCCTCGTAGTAACATTATCAAATTTTGTGCTTATCAAATATATAAGCAATGTATCCCAGTGAATAATAGGTTGCCCTAAAACATCTAAAGCTCTTAAGTTTTTATTTAGACAATCCAACATAATTCGTATATGTTCGAAAGAATTGGTGGACAACTGCTGAATATTAAAAATATTTTTAACATGCTTATGCACTAGCAACTTGTTATTATTAAATCTCTCCAACAACGCATCCCACGCAATGTTGTAATTATTAGAAGAAAACTCAAGAGACTTTATTATTTCGCTGGCAGATGAACTTTCTAAACAAGCCCTTAGATAATGAAACCTCTGTATATCACTGAGAGCTTTATTTTTGTGGATTAACGATTCGTAAGTGTCGCGAAATTCCAGCCAATTCTGTAGCTGACCATCAAACTTCGGTAAAGTTATAACTGGCAACTTAACGCCTTTTAAAGGATTCGCATACTCGTAACTTATAGAACCTTCTGATCTATCATCTGACAATTCGTGACAGGTGTTAGAATTAATAATTTGTTTCGCTAACGCCAAAATTAAGTAAAAATTATTATCAAATTCATTCCTGTTTATATATTCTGAATCAATCTCATCATCTGTACATGAGTCTTCAATTTTATCTTGTATTTCAGAAAATTGAATAGGAAGGCATTCAATTGCATCAGTCCTATTCGAAAGCTCAATTTTTTCCAGATCAGAAAGCTCTTTATCTTTTAAACTATCTACAAAAATCTTAAAATTTGTTAACTTAGCCTTAACAGCTCCCCTGCGTCTTTGTAAGTTACTCATTTTTTACTTTTTGTTTGATTCAAGCGATTTCGATACCTATTGTAAGACTTTACAAGACTTTATTCGACTTTCAGCGCCGAAATACTTTATACAAATAACCTAGAGCATACAAAACCCGCTTGTTCAGACAAAAACCACATTAAAAGGGATAGGATAGGATAAAATGGATAAAGCACACCTGAATTGTTGACTCCTTGGCTGCACAGGTACTTGACAACCATCAACTATGACGTACGATCAACTTATTTCGACTTATTTCGCCTTATTTTCTTGCAAAGCACTTAAAGAACACATCCGGCATCAGAAGGACCATTTTATGTACGTGATAACAAGGTATTTATTGTTCTGTAGTTGAATTAAAAGACTTATTTAGTTTTTGTGATCTTTTGACTTTACTTCAAAAAACAGACTTTTGACATAATGATATTTTTAACAATACAATATTTTTTCTTCTGTCATCTTCCTCGCCAACTCATTATTCTCTAACTGCATACAGGGCCTTTTGCATCTGGTCTCCGTGTTTAAAGTCTTTAAAACGCCCCAACAGACATACTCATGCTCTTTAAAAAAATTTAATTTGCCGAAATAACATAGAAAATAATTTTCTTCGATCTTAAGGGGGACTAAACAAAGCCAAAATGTCGCAAATGGCCGTAAATGGCCGCAAATAGCGTAAATCGACGTATTAGACTGTAAATAGGTTTCTGTCGATTTGTTGAGCCATTGGAACCTTTAAAAAAAAATCTATGTACCCAAATAAGTTGGAAAATAATTAATAATAAATCCAAAATAGCCAAACTCACGATTTGAGGGCGTATATACGTTAAAATAAATTCTGTGACATACAATTTCTCTTAAAAAAAATTTTATTTGCCGAAATAACTTAGAAAATATTTTTTTTCCATCTTAAGGGGGACTAAACCAAGCCCATATGTCGCAAATGACCGCAAATAGCGTAAATCGACGTATTAGACTGTAAATAGTGTTATGTCGATTCGTTGAGCCATGGGAACCTTTAAAAAAATCTATGTACCCAAATAATTTGGAAAATAATTATTATTAAATCCAAAATAGCCAAACTCGGGATTTGAGGGCGTATATAGGTTTAAATAAATTCTGTGACATACTAGTGCTCTTAAAAAAATTTTATTTGCCGAAATAACCTAGAAAATATTTTTTTTCCATCTTAAGGGGGACTGAACCAAGCCCATATATCGCAAATGGCCGCAAATAGCGTAAATCGACGTATTAGACTGTAAATAGGTTTCTGCCGATTTGTTGAGCCATTGGAACCTTTAAAAAAAATCAATGTACCCAAATAAGTTGGAAAATAATTATTATTAAATCCAAAAGAGTCAAACTCGGGATTTGGGGGCGTATATAGGTTTCAATAAATTCTTTGACATATTATTGCTCTTAAAAAAATTTTTATTTGCCGAAATAACCTAGAAAATAATTTTTTTCATCTTAAGGGGGACTGAACCAAGCCCATATATCGCAAATTGCCGCAAATAGCGTAAATCGACGTATTAAACTGTAAATAGGTTTCTGCCGATTTGTTGAGCCATTGGAACCTTTAAAAAAAATCAATGTACCCAAATAAGTTGGAAAATAATTATTATTAAATCCAAAATAGCCAAACTCGGGATTTGAGGGCGTATATAGGTTTAAATAAATTCTGTGACATACTCATGCTCTTTAAAAAAATTTTATTTGCCGAAATAACTTAGAAAATAATTTTTTCCATCTTAAGGGGGACTGAACCAAGCCCATATATCGCAAATGGCCGCAAATAGCGTAAATCGACGTATTAAACTGTAAATAGGTTTCTGCCGATTTGTTGAGCCATTGGAACCTTTAAAAAAAATCAATGTACCCAAATAAGTTGGAAAATAATTATTATTAAATCCAAAATAGCCAAACTCGGGATTTGAGGGCGTATATAGGTTTAAATAAATTCTGTGACATACTCATGCTCTTTAAAAAAATTTAATTTGCCGAAATAACATAGAAAATAATTTTCTTCGATCTTAAGGGGGACTAAACAAAGCCAAAATGTCGCAAATGGCCATAAATGGCCGCAAATAGCGTAAATCGACGTATTAGACTGTAAATAGGTTTCTGTCGATTTGTTGAGCCATTGGAACCTTTAAAAAAAAATCTATGTACCCAAATAAGTTGGAAAATAATTAATAATAAATCCAAAATAGCCAAACTCACGATTTGAGGGCGTATATACGTTAAAATAAATTCTGTGACATACAATTTCTCTTAAAAAAAATTTTATTTGCCGAAATAACTTAGAAAATATTTTTTTTCCATCTTAAGGGGGACTAAACCAAGCCCATATGTCGCAAATGACCGCAAATAGCGTAAATCGACGTATTAGACTGTAAATAGTGTTATGTCGATTCGTTGAGCCATGGGAACCTTTAAAAAAATCTATGTACCCAAATAATTTGGAAAATAATTATTATTATATCCAAAATAGCCAAGCTCGGGATTTGAGGGCGTATATAGGTTTAAATAAATCCTGTGATATACTCATGCTCTTTAAAAAAATTTTATTTGCCGAAATAACTTAGAAAATAATTTTTTTTCCATCTTAAGGGGGACTAAACAAAGCCAATATGTCGCAAATGGCCGTAAATGGCCGCAAATAGCGTAAATCGACGTATTAGACTGTAAATAGGTTTCTGTCGATTTGTTGAGCCATTGGAACCTTTAAAAGAATCTATGTACCCAAATAATTTGGAAAATAATTATTATTAAATCCAAAATAGCCAAACTCGGGATTTGAGGGCGTATATAGGTTTAAATCAATTCTGTGACATACTAGTGCTCTTAAAAAAATTTTATTTGCCGAAATAACCTAGAAAATATTTTTTTTCCATCTTAAGGGGGACTAAACCAAGCCCATATGTCGCAAATGGCCGCAAATAGCGTAAATCGACGTATTAGACTGTAAATAGTGTTATGTCGATTTGTTGAGCCATGAAAACCTTTAAAAAAATCTATGTACCCAAATAATTTGGAAAATAATTATTATTAAATCCAAAATAGCCAAACTCGGGATTTGAGGGCGTATATAGGTTTAAATAAATTCTGTGACATACTAATGCTCTTTAAAAAAATTTTATTTGCCGAAATAACCTAGAAAATATTTTTTTTCCATCTTAAGGGGGACTAAACCAAGCCCATATGTCGCAAATGGCCGCAAATAGCGTAAATCGACGTATTAGACTGTAAATCGTGTTATGTCGATTTGTTGAGCCATGGGAACCTTTAAAATAATCTATGTACCCAAATAATTTGGAAAATAATTATTATTAAATCCAAAATAGCCAAACTCGGGATTTGAGGGCGTATATAGGTTTAAATAAATTCTGTGACGTAATAATGCTCTTTAAGAAAATTTTATGAGCCGAAATAACTTAGAAAATAATTTTTTTCCATCTTAAGGGGGACTAAACAAATCCAATATGTCGCAAATGGCCGTAAATGGCCGCAAATAGCGTAAATCGACGTATTAGACTGTAAATAGGTTTCTGTCGATTTGTTGAGCCATTGGAACCTTTAAAAGTATCTATGTACCCAAATAATTTGGAAAATAATTATTATTAAATTCAAAATAGCCAAACTCGGGATTTGAGGGCGTATATAGGTTTAAATAAATTCTGTGACATACTAGTGCTCTTAAAAAAATTTTATTTGCCGAAATAATCTAGAAAATATTTTTTTTCCATCTTAAGGGGGACTAAACCAAGCCCATATGTCGCAAATGGCCGCAAATAGCGTAAATCGACGTATTAGACTGTAAATAGTGTTATGTCGATTTGTTGAGCCATGGGAACCTTTAAAAAAATCTATGTACCCAAATAATTTGGAAAATAATTATTATTAAATCCAAAATAGCCAAACTCGGGATTTGAGGGCGTATATAGGTTTAAATAAATTCTGTGACATACTAATGCTCTTTAAAAAAATTTTATTTGCCGGAATAACCTAGAAAATATTTTTTTTCCATCTTAAGGGGGACTAAACCAAGCCCATATGTCGCAAATGGCCGCAAATAGCGTAAATCGACGTATTAGACTGTAAATCGTGTTATGTCGATTTGTTGAGCCATGGGAACCTTTAAAATAATCTATGTACCCAAATAATTTGGAAAATAATTATTATTAAATCCAAAATAGCCAAACTCGGGGATTTGAGGGCGTATATAGGTTTAAATAAATTCTGTGACGTACTAATGCTCTTTAAAAAAATTTTATGGGCCGAAATAACTTAGAAAATAATTTTTTTCCATCTTAAGGGGGACTGAACCAAGCCCATATATCGCAAATGGCCGCAAATAGCGTAAATCGACGTATTAGACTGTAAATAGGTTTCTGCCGATTTGTTGAGCCATTGGAACCTTTAAAAAAAATCAATGTACCCAAATAAGTTGGAAAATAATTATTATTAAATCCAAAAGAGTCAAACTCGGGATTTGGGGGCGTATATAGGTTTCAATAAATTCTTTGACATATTATTGCTCTTAAAAAAATTTTTATTTGCCGAAATAACCTAGAAAATAATTTTTTTCATCTTAAGGGGGACTGAACCAAGCCCATATATCGCAAATTGCCGCAAATAGCGTAAATCGACGTATTAAACTGTAAATAGGTTTCTGCCGATTTGTTGAGCCATTGGAACCTTTAAAAAAAATCAATGTACCCAAATAAGTTGGAAAATAATTATTATTAAATCCAAAATAGCCAAACTCGGGATTTGAGGGCGTATATAGGTTTAAATAAATTCTGTGACATACTCATGCTCTTTAAAAAAATTTTATTTGCCGAAATAACTTAGAAAATAATTTTTTTTCCATCTTAAGGGGGACTAAACAAAGCCAATATGTCGCAAATGGCCGTAAATGGCCGCAAATAGCGTAAATCGACGTATTAGACTGTAAATAGGTTTCTGTCGATTTGTTGAGCCATTGGAACCTTTAAAAGAATCTATGTACCCAAATAATTTGGAAAATAATTATTATTAAATCCAAAATAGCCAAACTCGGGATTTGAGGGCGTATATAGGTTTAAATAAATTCTGTGACATACTAGTGCTCTTAAAAAAATTTTATTTGCCGAAATAACCTAGAAAATATTTTTTTTCCATCTTAAGGGGGACTAAACCAAGCCCATATGTCGCAAATGGCCGCAAATAGCGTAAATCGACGTATTAGACTGTAAATAGTGTTATGTCGATTTGTTGAGCCATGGGAACCTTTAAAAAAATCTATGTACCCAAATAATTTGGAAAATAATTATTATTAAATCCAAAATAGCCAAACTCGGGATTTGAGGGCGTATATAGGTTTAAATAAATTCTGTGACATACTAATGCTCTTTAAAAAAATTTTATTTGCCGAAATAACCTAGAAAATATTTTTTTTCCATCTTAAGGGGGACTAAACCAAGCCCATATGTCGCAAATGGCCGCAAATAGCGTAAATCGACGTATTAGACTGTAAATCGTGTTATGTCGATTTGTTGAGCCATGGGAACCTTTAAAATAATCTATGTACCCAAATAATTTGGAAAATAATTATTATTAAATCCAAAATAGCCAAACTCGGGATTTGAGGGCGTATATAGGTTTAAATAAATTCTGTGACGTACTAATGCTCTTTAAAAAAATTTTATGAGCCGAAATAACTTAGAAAATAATTTTTTTCCATCTTAAGGGGGACTGAACCAAGCCCATATATCGCAAATGGCCGCAAATAGCGTAAATCGACGTATTAGACTGTAAATAGGTTTCTGCCGATTTGTTGAGCCATTGGAACCTTTAAAAAAAATCAATGTACCCAAATAAGTTGGAAAATAATTATTATTAAATCCAAAATAGCCAAACTCGGGATTTGAGGGCGTATATAGGTTTAAATAAATTCTGTGACATACTCATGCTCTTTAAAAAAATTTTATTTGCCGAAATAACTTAGAAAATAATTTTTTCCATCTTAAGGGGGACTGAACCAAGCCCATATATCGCAAATGGCCGCAAATAGCGTAAATCGACGTATTAGACTGTAAATAGGTTTCTGCCGATTTGTTGAGCCATTGGAACCTTTAAAAAAAATCAATGTACCCAAATAAGTTGGAAAATAATTATTATTAAATCCAAAATAGCCAAACTCGGGATTTGAGGGCGTATATAGGTTTAAATAAATTCTGTGACATACTCATGCTCTTTAAAAAAATTTTATTTGCCGAAATAACTTAGAAAATAATTTTTTCCATCTTAAGGGGGACTGAACCAAGCCCATATATCGCAAATGGCCGCAAATAGCGTAAATCGACGTATTAAACTGTAAATAGGTTTCTGCCGATTTGTTGAGCCATTGGAACCTTTAAAAAAAATCAATGTACCCAAATAAGTTGGAAAATAATTATTATTAAATCCAAAATAGCCAAACTCGGGATTTGAGGGCGTATATAGGTTTATATAAATTCTGTGACATACTCATGCTCTTTAAAAAAATTTTATTTGCCGAAATAACTTAGAAAATAATTTTTTTTCCATCTTAAGGGGGACTAAACAAAGCCAATATGTCGCAAATGGCCGTAAATGGCCGCAAATAGCGTAAATCGACGTATTAGACTGTAAATAGGTTTCTGTCGATTTGTTGAGCCATTGGAACCTTTAAAAGAATCTATGTACCCAAATAATTTGGAAAATAATTATTATTAAATCCAAAATAGCCAAACTCGGGATTTGAGGGCGTATATAGGTTTAAATAAATTCTGTGACATACTAGTGCTCTTAAAAAAATTTTATTTGCCGAAATAACCTAGAAAATATTTTTTTTCCATCTTAAGGGGGACTAAACCAAGCCCATATGTCGCAAATGGCCGCAAATAGCGTAAATCGACGTATTAGACTGTAAATAGTGTTATGTCGATTTGTTGAGCCATGGGAACCTTTAAAAAAATCTATGTACCCAAATAATTTGGAAAATAATTATTATTAAATCCAAAATAGCCAAACTCGGGATTTGAGGGCGTATATAGGTTTAAATAAATTCTGTGACATACTAATGCTCTTTAAAAAAATTTTATTTGCCGAAATAACCTAGAAAATATTTTTTTTCCATCTTAAGGGGGACTAAACCAAGCCCATATGTCGCAAATGGCCGCAAATAGCGTAAATCGACGTATTAGACTGTAAATCGTGTTATGTCGATTTGTTGAGCCATGGGAACCTTTAAAATAATCTATGTACCCAAATAATTTGGAAAATAATTATTATTAAATCCAAAATAGCCAAACTCGGGATTTGAGGGCGTATATAGGTTTAAATAAATTCTGTGACGTACTAATGCTCTTTAAAAAAATTTTATGAGCCGAAATAACTTAGAAAATAAATTTTTTCCATCTTAAGGGGGACTGAACCAAGCCCATATATCGCAAATGGCCGCAAATAGCGTAAATCGACATATTAAACTGTAAATAGGTTTCTGCCGATTTGTTGAGCCATTGGAACCTTTAAAAAAAATCAATGTACCCAAATAAGTTGGAAAATAATTATTATTAAATCCAAAATAGCCAAACTCGGGATTTGAGGGCGTACATAGGTTTAAATAAATTCTGTGACATACTAATGCTCTTTAAGAAAATGTTATTTGCCGAAATAACTTAGAAAATAATTTTTTTCCATCTTAAGGGGGTTTAATCAAAGCCAATATGTCGCAAATGGCCGTAAATGGCCGCAAATAGCGTAAATCGACGTATTAGACTGTAAATAGGTTTCTGTCGATTTGTTGAGCCATTGGAACCTTTAAAAAAAAATCTATGTACCCAAATAACTTGGAAAATAATTAATATTAAATCCAAAATAGCCAAACTCACGATTTGAGGGCGTATATAGGTTTAAATAAATTCTGTGACATACTAATGCTCTTAAAAAAAATTTTAGTTGCCGAAATAACCTAGAAAATAATTTTTTCCATCTTAAGGAGGACTAAACCAAGCCCATATGTCGCAAATGGCCGCAAATAGCGTAAATCGACGTATTAGACTGTAAATAGGTTTCTGTCGATTTGTTGAGCCATTGGAACCTTTAAAAAAAAATCTATGAACCCAAATAAGTTGGAAAATAATTATTATTAAATCCAAAACAGCCAAACTCACGATTTGAGGGCGTATATAGGTTTAAATAAATTCTGTGACATACAATTGCTCTTAAAAAAAATTTTATTTGCCGAAATAACCCAGAAAATATTTTTTTACATCTTAAGGGGGACTAAACCAAGCCCATTTGTCGCAAATGGCCGCAAATAGCGTAAATCGACGTATTAGACTGTATATAGGGTTCTGTCGATTTGTTGAGCCATGGGAACCTTTAAAAAAAGTCCATGTACCCAAATAATTTGGAAAATAATTATTATTAAATCCAAAATAGCCAACTCGGGATTTGAGGGCGTATATAGGTTTAAATAAATTCTGTGACATACTAATGCTCTTTAAAAAAATTTTATTTGCCGAAATAACCTAGAAAATAATTTTTTTCATCTTAAGGGGGACTGAACCAAGCCCATATGTCGCAAATGGCCGCAAATGGCGTAAATCGACGTATTAGACTGTAAATGGTTTTATGCCGATTTGTCGAGCCCTTGGAACCTTTAAAAAAATCTATGTACCCAAATAAGTTGGAAAATAATTATTATTAAATCCAAAATAGCCAAACTCGGGATTTGAGGGCATATATAGGTTTAAATAAATTCTGTGACATACTAATGCTCTTTAAAAAAATTTTATTTGCCGAAATAACTTAGAAAATAATTTTTTTCCATCTTAAGGGGGACTGAACCAAGCCCATATGTCGCAAATGGCCGCAAATAGCGTAAATCGACGTATTAGACTGTAAATTGTTTTATGCCGATTTGTTGAGCCCTTGGAACCTTTAAAAAAATCTATGTACCCAAATAAGTTGGAAAATAATTATTATTAAATCCAAAATAGCCAAACTCGAGATTTGAGGGCGTATATAGGTTTAGATAAATTCTGTGACATACTAATGTTTTTTAAAAAAAATTTATTTGCCGAAATAACCTAGAAAATAATTTTTTCCATCTTAAGGGGGACTGAACCAAGCCCATATGTCGCAAATGGCCGCAAATAGCGTAAATCGACGTATTAGACTGTAAATAGTGTTATGTCGATTTGTTGAGCCATGGGAACCTTTAAAAAAATCTATGTACCCAAATAATTTGGAAAATAATTATTATTAAATCCAAAATAGCGAAACTGGGGATTTGAGGGCGTATATAGGTTTAAATAAATTCTGTGACGTACTAATGCTTTTTGAAAAAATTTTATGAGCCGAAATAACTTAGAAAATAATTTTTTTCCATCTTAAGGGGGACTAAACAAAGCCAATATGTCGCAAATAGCCGTAAATGGCCGCAAATAGCGTAAATCGACGTATTAGACTGCAAATAGGTTTCTGCCGATTTGATGAGCCATTGGAACCTTTAAAAAAAATCTATGTACCCAAATTGGTTGAAAAATAATTATTATTAAATCCAAAATAGCCAAACTCGGGATTTGAGGGCGTATATAGGTTTAAATAAATTCTGTGACGTACTAATGCTCTTTAAAAAAATTTTATGTGCCGAAATAACTTAGAAAATAATTTTGTTCCATCTTAAGGGGGACTAAACCAAGCCCATATGTCGCAAATGGCCGCAAATAGCGTAAATCGACGTATTAGACTGTAAATAGGTTTCTGCCGATTTGTTGAGCCATTGGAACCTTTAAAAAAAATCAATGTACCCAAATAAGTTGGAAAATAATTATTATTAAATCCAAATGAGTCAAACTCGGGATTTGGGGGCGTATATAGGTTTCAATAAATTCTTTGACATATTATTGCTCTTAAAAAAATTTTTATTTGCCGAAATAACCTAGAAAATACTTTTTTTCATCTTAAGGGGGACTGAACCAAGCCCATATATCGCAAATTGCCGCAAATAGCGTAAATCGACGTATTAAACTGTAAATAGGTTTCTGCCGATTTGTTGAGCCATTGGAACCTTTAAAAAAAATCAATGTACCCAAATAAGTTGGAAAATAATTATTATTAAATCCAAAATAGCCAAACTCGGGATTTGAGGGCGTATATAGGTTTAAATAAATTCTGTGACATACTAATGCTCTTTAAAGAAAATTTATTTGCCGAAATAACCTAGAAAATAATTTTTTCCATCTTAAGGGGGTCTGAACCAAGCCCATATGTCGCAAATGGCCGCAAATAGCGTAAATCGACGTATTAGACTGTAAATTGTTTTATCCGATTTGTTGAGCCCTTGGAACCTTTAAGAAAATCTATGTACCCAAATAAGTTGGAAAATAATTATTATTAAATCCAAAATAGCCAAACTCGGGATTTGAGGGCATATATAGGTTTAAATAAATTCTGTGACATACTAATGCTCTTTAAAAAAATTTTATTTGCCGAAATAACTTAGAAAATAATTTTTTTCCATCTTAAGGGGGACTGAACCAAGCCCATATGTCGCAAATGGCCGCAAATAGCGTAAATCGACGTATTAGACTGTAAATTGTTTTATGCCGATTTGTTGAGCCCTTGGAACCTTTAAAAAAATCTATGTACCCAAATAAGTTGGAAAATAATTATTATTAAATCCAAAATAGCCAAACTCGAGATTTGAGGGCGTATATAGGTTTAGATAAATTCTGTGACATACTAATGTTTTTTAAAAAAAATTTATTTGCCGAAATAACCTAGAAAATAATTTTTTCCATCTTAAGGGGGACTGAACCAAGCCCATATGTCGCAAATGGCCGCAAATAGCGTAAATCGACGTATTAGACTGTAAATAGTGTTATGTCGATTTGTTGAGCCATGGGAACCTTTAAAAAAATCTATGTACCCAAATAATTTGGAAAATAATTATTATTAAATCCAAAATAGCGAAACTGGGGATTTGAGGGCGTATATAGGTTTAAATAAATTCTGTGACGTACTAATGCTTTTTGAAAAAATTTTATGAGCCGAAATAACTTAGAAAATAATTTTTTTCCATCTTAAGGGGGACTAAGCAAAGCCAATATGTCGCAAATAGCCGTAAATGGCCGCAAATAGCGTAAATCGACGTATTAGACTGCAAATAGGTTTCTGCCGATTTGATGAGCCATTGGAACCTTTAAAAAAAATCTATGTACCCAAATTGGTTGAAAAATAATTATTATTAAATCCAAAATAGCCAAACTCGGGATTTGAGGGCGTATATAGGTTTAAATAAATTCTGTGACGTACTAATGCTCTTTAAAAAAATTTTATGTGCCGAAATAACTTAGAAAATAATTTTGTTCCATCTTAAGGGGGACTAAACCAAGCCCATATGTCGCAAATGGCCGCAAATAGCGTAAATCGACGTATTAGACTGTAAATAGGTTTCTGCCGATTTGTTGAGCCATTGGAACCTTTAAAAAAAATCAATGTACCCAAATAAGTTGGAAAATAATTATTATTAAATCCAAATGAGTCAAACTCGGGATTTGGGGGCGTATATAGGTTTCAATAAATTCTTTGACATATTATTGCTCTTAAAAAAATTTTTATTTGCCGAAATAACCTAGAAAATAATTTTTTTCATCTTAAGGGGGACTGAACCAAGCCCATATATCGCAAATTGCCGCAAATAGCGTAAATCGACGTATTAAACTGTAAATAGGTTTCTGCCGATTTGTTGAGCCATTGGAACCTTTAAAAAAAATCAATGTACCCAAATAAGTTGGAAAATAATTATTATTAAATCCAAAATAGCCAAACTCGGGATTTGAGGGCGTATATAGGTTTAAATAAATTCTGTGACATACTAATGCTCTTTAAAGAAAATTTATTTGCCGAAATAACCTAGAAAATAATTTTTTCCTTCTTAAGGGGGTCTGAACCAAGCCCATATGTCGCAAATGGCCGCAAATAGCGTAAATCGACGTATTAGACTGTAAATTGTTTTATGCCGATTTGTTGAGCCCTTGGAACCTTTAAGAAAATCTATGTACCCAAATAAGTTGGAAAATAATTATTATTAAATCCAAAATAGCCAAACTCGGGATTTGAGGGCATATATAGGTTTAAATAAATTCTGTGACATACTAATGCTCTTTAAAAAAATTTTATTTGCCGAAATAACTTAGAAAATAATTTTTTTCCATCTTAAGGGGGACTGAACCAAGCCCATATGTCGCAAATGGCCGCAAATAGCGTAAATCGACGTATTAGACTGTAAATTGTTTTATGCCGATTTGTTGAGCCCTTGGAACCTTTAAAAAAATCTATGTACCCAAATAAGTTGGAAAATAATTATTATTAAATCCAAAATAGCCAAACTCGAGATTTGAGGGCGTATATAGGTTTAGATAAATTCTGTGACATACTAATGTTTTTTAAAAAAAATTTATTTGCCGAAATAACCTAGAAAATAATTTTTTCCATCTTAAGGGGGACTGAACCAAGCCCATATGTCGCAAATGGCCGCAAATAGCGTAAATCGACGTATTAGACTGTAAATAGTGTTATGTCGATTTGTTGAGCCATGGGAACCTTTAAAAAAATCTATGTACCCAAATAATTTGGAAAATAATTATTATTAAATCCAAAATAGCGAAACTGGGGATTTGAGGGCGTATATAGGTTTAAATAAATTCTGTGACGTACTAATGCTTTTTGAAAAAATTTTATGAGCCGAAATAACTTAGAAAATAATTTTTTTCCATCTTAAGGGGGACTAAACAAAGCCAATATGTCGCAAATAGCCGTAAATGGCCGCAAATAGCGTAAATCGACGTATTAGACTGCAAATAGGTTTCTGCCGATTTGATGAGCCATTGGAACCTTTAAAAAAAATCTATGTACCCAAATTGGTTGAAAAATAATTATTATTAAATCCAAAATAGCCAAACTCGGGATTTGAGGGCGTATATAGGTTTAAATAAATTCTGTGACGTACTAATGCTCTTTAAAAAAATTTTATGTGCCGAAATAACTTAGAAAATAATTTTGTTCCATCTTAAGGGGGACTAAACCAAGCCCATATGTCGCAAATGGCCGCAAATAGCGTAAATCGACGTATTAGACTGTAAATAGGTTTCTGCCGATTTGTTGAGCCATTGGAACCTTTAAAAAAAATCAATGTACCCAAATAAGTTGGAAAATAATTATTATTAAATCCAAATGAGTCAAACTCGGGATTTGGGGGCGTATATAGGTTTCAATAAATTCTTTGACATATTATTGCTCTTAAAAAAATTTTTATTTGCCGAAATAACCTAGAAAATAATTTTTTTCATCTTAAGGGGGACTGAACCAAGCCCATATATCGCAAATTGCCGCAAATAGCGTAAATCGACGTATTAAACTGTAAATAGGTTTCTGCCGATTTGTTGAGCCATTGGAACCTTTAAAAAAAATCAATGTACCCAAATAAGTTGGAAAATAATTATTATTAAATCCAAAATAGCCAAACTCGGGATTTGAGGGCGTATATAGGTTTAAATAAATTCTGTGACATACTAATGCTCTTTAAAGAAAATTTATTTGCCGAAATAACCTAGAAAATAATTTTTTCCATCTTAAGGGGGTCTGAACCAAGCCCATATGTCGCAAATGGCCGCAAATAGCGTAAATCGACGTATTAGACTGTAAATTGTTTTATGCCGATTTGTTGAGCCCTTGGAACCTTTAAGAAAATCTATGTACCCAAATAAGTTGGAAAATAATTATTATTAAATCCAAAATAGCCAAACTCGGGATTTGAGGGCATATATAGGTTTAAATAAATTCTGTGACATACTAATGCTCTTTAAAAAAATTTTATTTGCCGAAATAACTTAGAAAATAATTTTTTTCCATCTTAAGGGGGACTGAACCAAGCCCATATGTCGCAAATGGCCGCAAATAGCGTAAATCGACGTATTAGACTGTAAATAGGTTTCTGCCGATTTGTTGAGCCATTGGAACCTTTAAAAAAAAGCGTAAATCGACGTATTAGACTGTAAATTGTTTTATGCCGATTTGTTGAGCCCTTGGAACCTTTAAAAAAATCTATGTACCCAAATAAGTTGGAAAATAATTATTATTAAATTATTATTATTATTATTATTATTATTAGTATGTCAATGAATTTATTTATACCCATATACGGCCTCAAATCTCCAGTTAGGCTATTTTGGATTTAATAATAATTTTTTTCCGAATTATTTGGGTACATACATTTTTTTTTTAAAGGCTCCAATGGCTCAACAAATCGACGGAAACCTGTTTACGGTCTAATACGTCGATTTACGCAATTTGCGGCTATTTGGGACATATTGGCTTGGTTCGGTCCCCCGTAAGATGGGAAAAAATCATTTTCTAGTTTATTTCGGCAACTAAAATTTTTTTTAAGGGCATTAGTATGTCACAGAATTTATTTATACCCATATACGGCCTCAAATCTCCAATTAGGCTATTTTGGATTTAATAATAATTTTTTTCCGAATTATTTGGGTACATACATTTTTTTTTAAAGGCTCCAATGGCTCAACAAATCGACGGAAACCTGTTTACGGTCTAATACGTCGATTTACGCTATTTGCGGCAATTTGGGACATATTGGCTTGGTTCGGTCCCCCGTAAGATGGAAAAAAATTATTTTCTAATTTATTTCGGCAAATAAAATTTTTTTTAAGGGCATTAGTATGTCAATGAATTTATTTATACCCATATACGGCCTCAAATCTCCAGTTAGGCTATTTTGGATTTAATAATAATTTTTTTCCGAATTATTTGGGTACATACATTTTTTTGAAAGGCTCCAATGGCTCAACAAATCGACGGAAACCTGTTTACGGTCTAGTACGTCGATTTACGCTATTTGCGGCTATTTGGGACATATTGGCTTGGTTCGGTCCCCCGTAAGATGGGAAAAAATCATTTTCTAATTTATTTCGGCAACTAAAATTTTTTTTAAGGGCATTAGTATGTCACAGAATTTATCTATACCCATATACGGCCTCAAATCTCCAATTAGGCTATTTTGGATTTAATAATAATTTTTTTCCGAATTATTTGGGTACATACATTTTTTTTTAAAGGCTCCAATGGCTCAACAAATCGATGGAAACCTGTTTACGGTCTAATACGTCGATTTACGCTATTTGCGGCCATTTGGGACATATTGGCTTGGTTCGGTCCCCCGTAAGATGGAAAAAAATTATTTTCTAATTTATTTCGGCAAATAAAATTTTTTGAAGGGCATTAGTATGTCAAAGAATTTACTTATACCCATATACGGCCTCAAATTTCCAGTTAGGTTATTTTGGATTTAATAATAATTTTTTTCCGAATTATTTGGGTACATACATTTTTTTTTAAAGGCTCCAATGGCTCAACAAATCTACGGAAACCTGTTTACGGTCTAATACGTCGATTTACGCTATTTGCGGCTATTTGGGACATATTGGCTTGGTTCGGTCCCCCGTAAGATGGAAAAAAATTATTTTCTAATTTATTTCGGCAATTAAAACTTTTTTTAAGGGCATTAGTATGTCATAGAATTTATTTATACCCATATACGGCCTCAAATCTCCAATTAGGCTATTTTGGATTTAATAATAATTTTTTCCGAATTATTTGGGTACATACATTTTTTTTTAAAGGCTCCAATGGCTCAACAAATCGACGGAAACCTGTTTACGGTCTAATACGCCGATTTACGCTATTTGCAGCCATTTGGGACATATTGGCTTGGTTCGGTCCCCCGTAAGATAGAAAAAAATTATTTTCTAATTTATTTCGGCAAATAAAATTTTTTGAAGGGCATTAGTATGTCACAGAATTTATTTATACCCATATACGGCCTCAAATCTCCGGTTATGCTATTTTGGATTTAATAATAATTTTTTCCGAATTATTTGGGTACATACATTTTTTTTTAAAGGCTCCAATGGCTCAACAAATCAACGGAAACCTGTTTACGGTCTAATACGTCGATTTACGCTATTTGGGGTCATTTGGGACATATTGGCTTGGTTCGGTCCCCCGTAAGATGGAAAAAATTATTTTCTAATTTATTTCGGCAACTAAAATTTTTTTTAAGGGCATTAGTATGTCACAGAATTTATTTATACCCATATACGGCCTTAAATCTCCAATTAGGCTATTTTGGATTTAATAATAATTTTTTTCCGAAATATTTGGGTACATACATTTTTTTTTTAAAGGCTCCAATGGCTCAACAAATCGACGGAAACCTGTTTACGGTCTAATACGTCGATTTACGCAATTTGCGGCTATTTGGGACATATTGGCTTGGTTCGGTCCCCCGTAAGATGGGAAAAAATCATTTTCTAATTTATTTCGGCAACTAAAGTTTTTTTTAAGGGCATTAGTATGTCACAGAATTTATTTATACCCATATACGGCCTCAAATCTCCAATTAGGCTATTTTGGATTTAATAATAATTTTTTTCCGAATTATTTGGGTACATACATTTTTTTTAAAGGCTCCAATGGCCCAACAAATCGACGGAAACCTGTTATCGGTCTAATACGTCGACTTACGCTATTTGCGGCAATTTGGGGCATATTGGCTTGGTTCGGTCTCCCGTAAGATGAAAAAAAAATTATTTTCTAGTTTATTTCGGCAATTAAAATTTTTTTTAAGGGCATTAGTATGTCACAGAATTTATTTATACCCATATACGGCCTCAAATCTCCAGTTAGGCTATTTTGGATTTAATAATAATTTTTTTCCCAATTATTTGGGTACATACATTTTTTTTGAAAGGCTCCAATGGCTCAACAAATCGACGGAAACCTGTTTACGGTCTAATACGTCGATTTACGCTATTTGCGGCTATTTGGGAAATATTGGCTTGGTTCGGTCCCCCGTAAGATGGGAAAAAATCATTTTCTAATTTATTTCGGCAACTAAAATTTTTTTAAGGGCATTAGTATGTCACAGAATTTACCTATACCCATATACGGCCTCAAATCTCCAATTAGGCTATTTTGGATTTAATAATAATTTTTTTCTGAATTATTTGGGTACATACATTTTTTTTTAAAGGCTCCAATGGCTCAACAAATCGACGGAAACCTGTTTACGGTCTAATACGTCGATTTACGCTATTTGCGGCCATTTGGGACATATTGGCTTGGTTCGGTCCCCCGTAAGATGGGAAAAAATCATTTTCTAATTTATTTCGGCAACTAAAATTTTTTTTAAGGGCATTAGTATGTCACAGAATTTATCTATACCCATATACGGCCTCAAATCTCCAATTAGGCTATTTTGGATTTAATAATAATTTTTTTCCGAATTATTTGGGTACATACATTTTTTTTTAAAGGCTCCAATGGCTCAACAAATCGACGGAAACCTGTTTACGGTCTAATACGTCGACTTACGCTATTTGCGGCAATTTGGGGCATATTGGCTTGGTTCGGTCTCCCGTAAGATGAAAAAAAAAATTATTTTCTAGTATATTTCGGCAATTAAAATTTTTTTTAAGGGCATTAGTATGTCACAGAATTTATTTATACCCATATACGGCCTCAAATCTCCAGTTAGGCTATTTTGGATTTAATAATAATTTTTTTCCGAATTATTTGGGTACATACATTTTTTTTGAAAGGCTTTAATGGCTCAACAAATCGACGGAAACCTGTTTACGGTCTAATACGTCGATTTACGCTATTTGCGGCTATTTGGGAAATATTGGCTTGGTTCGGTCCCCCGTAAGATGGGAAAAAATCATTTTCTAATTTATTTCGGCAACTAAAATTTTTTTAAGGGCATTAGTATGTCACAGAATTTATCTATACCCATATACGGCCTCAAATCTCCAATTAGGCTATTTTGGATTTAATAATAATTTTTTTCCGAATTATTTGGGTACATACATTTTTTTTTAAAGGCTCCAATGGCTCAACAAATCGACGGAAACCTGTTTACGGTCTAATACGTCGACTTACGCTATTTGCGGCAATTTGGGACATATTGGCTTGGTTCGGTCTCCCGTAAAATGAAAAAAAAATTATTTTCTAGTTTATTTCGGCAATTAAAATTTTTTTTAAGGGCATTAGTATGTCACAGAATTTATTTATACCCATATACGGCCTCAAATCTCCAGTTAGGCTATTTTGGATTTAATAATAATTTTTTTCCGAATTATTTGGGTACATACATTTTTTTTTAAAGGCTCCAATGGCTCAACAAATCGACGGAAACCTGTTTGCGGTCTAATACGTCGATTTACGCTATTTGCCCCATTTGGGACATATTCGCTTGGTTCGGTCCCCCGTAAGATGGAAAAAAATTATTTTCTAATTAATTTCGGCAAATAAAATTTTTTTTAAGGGCATTAGTATGTCAATGAATTTATTTATACCCATATACGGCCTCAAATCTCCAGTTAGGCTATTTTGGATTTAATAATAATTTTTTTCCGAATTATTTGGGTACATACATTTTTTTTGAAAGGCTCCAATGGCTCAACAAATCGACGGAAACCTGTTTACGGTCTAATACGTCGATTTACGCTATTTGCGGCTATTTGGGACATATTGGCTTGGTTCGGTCCCCCGTAAGATGGGAAAAAATCATTTTCTAATTTATTTCGGCAACTAAAATTTTTTTTAAGGGCATTAGTATGTCACAGAATTTATCTATACCCATATACGGCCTCAAATCTCCAATTAGGCTATTTTGGATTTAATAATAATTTTTTTCCGAATTATTTGGGTACATACATTTTTTTTTAAAGGCTCCAATGGCTCAACAAATCGACGGAAACCTGTTTACGGTCTAATACGTCGATTTACGCTATTTGCGGCCATTTGGGACATATTGGCTTGGTTCGGTCCCCCGTAAGATGGAAAAAAATTATTTTCTAATTTATTTCGGCAAATAAAATTTTTTGAAGGGCATTAGTATGTCAAAGAATTTCTTTATACCCATATACGGCCTCAAATCTCCAGTTAGGTTATTTTGGATTTAATAATAATTTTTTTCCGAATTATTTGGGTACATACATTTTTTTTTAAAGGCTCCAATGGCTCAACAAATCTACGGAAACCTGTTTACGGTCTAATACGTCGATTTACGCTATTTGCGGCTATTTGGGACATATTGGCTTGGTTCGGTCCCCCGTAAGATGGAAAAAAATTATTTTCTAATTTATTTCGGCAATTAAAACTTTTTTTAAGGGCATTAGTATGTCATAGAATTTATTTATACCCATATACGGCCTCAAATCTCCAATTAGGCTATTTTGGATTTAATAATAATTTTTTCCGAATTATTTGGGTACATACATTTTTTTTAAAGGCTCCAATGGCTCAACAAATCGACGGAAACCTGTTTACGGTCTAATACGCCGATTTACGCTATTTGCAGCCATTTGGGACATATTGGCTTGGTTCGGTCCCCCGTAAGATAGAAAAAAAATATTTTCTAATTTATTTCGGCAATTAAAATTTTTTTTAAGGGCATTAGTATGTCACAGAATTTATTTATACCCATATACGGCCTCAAATCTCCGGTTATGCTATTTTGGATTTAATAATAATTTTTTTCCGAATTATTTGGGTACATACATTTTTTTTTAAAGGCTCCAATGGCTCAACAAATCAACGGAAACCTGTTTACGGCCTAATACGTCGATTTACGCTATTTGGGGTCATTTGGGACATATTGGCTTGGTTCGGTCCCCCGTAAGATGGAAAAAATTATTTTCTAATTTATTTCGGCAACTAAAATTTTTTTTAAGGGCATTAGTATGTCACAAAATTTATTTATACACATATACGGCCTTAAATCTCCAATTAGGCTATTTTGGATTTAATAATATTTTTTTTCCGAATTATTTGGGTACATACATTTTTTTTTAAAGGCTCCAATGGCCCAACAAATCGACGGAAACCTGTTTACGGTCCAATACGTCGATTTACGCTATTTGCGGCTATTTGGGACATATTGGCTTGGTTCGGTCCCCCGTAAGATGGGAAAAAATCATTTTCTAATTTATTTCGGCAACTAAAATTTTTTTAAGGGCATTAGTATGTCACAGAATTTATTTATACCCATATACGGCCTCAAATCTCCAATTAGGCTATTTTGGATTTAATAATAATTTTTTTCCGAATTATTTGGGTACATACATTTTTTTTTAAATGCTCCAATGGCTCAACAAATCGACGGAAACCTGTTTACGGTCTAATACGTCGACTTACGCTATTTGCGGCAATTTGGGACATATTGGCTTGGTTCGGTCTCCCGTAAGATGAAAAAAAAATTATTTTCTAGTTTATTTCGTCAATTAAAATTTTTTTTAAGGGCATTAGTATGTCACAGAATTTATTTATACCCATATACCGCCTCAAATCTCCAGTTAGGCTATTTTGGATTTAATAATAATTTTTTTCCGAATTATTTGGGTACATACATTTTTTTTAAAGGCTCCAATGGCTCAACAAATCGACGGAAACCTGTTTACGGCCTAATACGTCGATTTACGCTATTTGCGGCCATTTGGGACATATTGGCTTGGTTCGGTCCCCCGTAAGACAGAAAAAAATTATTTTCTAATTTATTTCGGCAAATAAAATTTTTTTAAGGGCATTAGTATGTCAAAGAATTTATTTATACCCATATACGGCCTCAAATCTCCAGTTAGGCTATTTTGGATTTAATAATAATTTTTTTCCGAATTATTTGGGTACATACATTTTTTTTTAAAGGCTCCAATGGCTCAACAAATCGACGGAAACCTGTTACGGTCTAATACGTCGATTTACGCTATTTGCGGCTATTTGGGACATATTGGCTTGATTCGGTCCCCCGTAAGATGAAAAAAAATTATTTTCTAATTTATTTCGGCGATTAAAATTTTTTTAAGGCCATTAGTATGTCACAGAATTTATTTATCCCCATATACGGCCTCAAATCTCCAGTTAGGCTATTTTGGATTTAATAATAATTTTTTTCCGAATTATTTGGGTACATACATTTTTTTTTAAATGCTCCAATGGCTCAACAAATCGACGGAAACCTGTTTACGGTCTAATACGTCGACTTACGCTATTTGCGGCAATTTGGGACATATTGGCTTGGTTCGGTCTCCCGTAAGATGAAAAAAAAATTATTTTCTAGTTTATTTCGTCAATTAAAATTTTTTTTAAGGGCATTAGTATGTCACAGAATTTATTTATACCCATATACGGCCTCAAATCTCCAATTAGGCTATTTTGGATTTAATAATAATTTTTTTCCGAATTATTTGGGTACATACATTTTTTTTTAAAGGCTCCAATGGCTCAACAAATCGACGGAAACCTGTTTACGGTCTAATACGTCGACTTACGCTATTTGCGGCAATTTGGGACATATTGGCTTGGTTCGGTCCCCCGTAAGATGGAAAAAAATTATTTTCTAATTTATTTCGGCAATTAAAATTTTTTTTAAGGGCATTAGTATGTCACAGAATTTATTTATACCCATATACGGCCTCAAATCTCCAGTTAGGCCATTTTGGATTTATTAATAATTTTTTTCAGAATTATTTGGGTACATACATTTTTTTTTAAAGGCTCCAATGGCTCAACAAATCGACAGAAACCTGTTTACGGTCTAATACGTCGATTTACGCTATTTGCCCCATTTGGGACATATTCGCTTGGTTCGGTCCCCCGTAAGATGGAAAAAATTATTTTCTAATTTATTTCGGCAACTAAAATTTTTTTTAAGGGCATTAGTATGTCACAGAATTTATTTATAGCCATATACGGCCTTAAATCTCCAATTAGGCTTTGGATTTAATAATAATTTTTTTCCGAATTATTTGGGTACATACATTTTTTTTTTAAAGGCTCCAATGGCTCAACAAATCGACGGAAACCTGTTTACGGTCTAATACGTCGATTTACGCAATTTGCGGCTATTTGGGACATATTGGCTTGGTTCGGTCCCCCGTAAGATGGGAAAAAATCATTTTCTAATTTATTTCGGCAACTAAAATTTTTTTTAAGGGCATTAGTATGTCACAGAATTTATTTATACCCATATACGGCCTCAAATCTCCAATCAGGCTCTTTTGGATTTAATAATAATTTTTTTCCGAATTATTTGGGTACATACATTTTTTTTTAAAGGCTCCAATGGCTCAACAAATCGACGGAAACCTGTTTACGGTCTAATACGTCGACTTACGCTATTTGCGGCAATTTGGGACATATTGGCTTGGTTCGGTCTCCCGTAAGATGAAAAAAAAATTATTTTCTAGTTTATTTCGGCAATTAAAATTTTTTTTAAGGGCATTAGTATGTCACAGAATTTATTTATACCCATATACGGCCTCAAATCTCCAATCAGGCTCTTTTGGATTTAATAATAATTTTTTTCCGAATTATTTGGGTACATACATTTTTTTTTAAAGGCTCCAATGGCTCAACAAATCGACGGAAACCTGTTTGCGGTCTAATACGTCGATTTACGCTATTTGCGGCTGCTATTTGGGACATATTGGCTTGATTCGGTCCCCCGTAAGATGGAAAAAAATTATTTTCTAATTTATTTCGGGAATTAAATTTTTTTTTAAGGGCATTAGTATGTCACAGAATTTATTTATACCCATATACGGCCTCAAATCTCCAGTTAGGCCATTTTGGATTTATTAATAATTTTTTTCAGAATTATTTGGGTACATACATTTTTTTTGAAAGGCTCCAATGGCTCAACAAATCGACGGAAACCTGTTTACGGTCTAATACGTCGATTTACGCTATTTGCCCCATTTGGGACATATTGGCTTGGTTCGGTCCCCCGTAAGATGGAAAAAAATTATTTTCTAATTTATTTCGGCAAATAAAATTTTTTTTAAGGGCATTAGTATGTCAATGAATTTATTTATACCCATATACGGCCTCAAATCTCCAGTTAGGCTATTTTGGATTTAATAATAATTTTTTTCCGAATTATTTGGGTACATACATTTTTTTTTAAAGGCTCCAATGGCTCAACAAATCGACGGAAACCTGTTTACGGTCTAATACGTCGATTTACGCAATTTGCGGCTATTTGGGACATATTGGCTTGGTTCGGTCCCCCGTAAGATGGGAAAAAATCATTTTCTAGTTTATTTCGGCAACTAAAATTTTTTTTAAGGGCATTAGTATGTCACAGAATTTATTTATACCCATATACGGCCTCAAATCTCCAATTAGGCTATTTTGGATTTAATAATAATTTTTTTCCGAATTATTTGGGTACATACATTTTTTTTTAAAGGCTCCAATGGCTCAACAAATCGACGGAAACCTGTTTACGGTCTAATACGTCGATTTACGCTATTTGCGGCAATTTGGGACATATTGGCTTGGTTCGGTCCCCCGTAAGATGGAAAAAAATTATTTTCTAATTTATTTCGGCAAATAAAATTTTTTTTAAGGGCATTAGTATGTCAATGAATTTATTTATACCCATATACGGCCTCAAATCTCCAGTTAGGCTATTTTGGATTTAATAATAATTTTTTTCCGAATTATTTGGGTACATACATTTTTTTGAAAGGCTCCAATGGCTCAACAAATCGACGGAAACCTGTTTACGGTCTAGTACGTCGATTTACGCTATTTGCGGCTATTTGGGACATATTGGCTTGGTTCGGTCCCCCGTAAGATGGGAAAAAATCATTTTCTAATTTATTTCGGCAACTAAAATTTTTTTTAAGGGCATTAGTATGTCACAGAATTTATCTATACCCATATACGGCCTCAAATCTCCAATTAGGCTATTTTGGATTTAATAATAATTTTTTTCCGAATTATTTGGGTACATACATTTTTTTTTAAAGGCTCCAATGGCTCAACAAATCGACGGAAACCTGTTTACGGTCTAATACGTCGATTTACGCTATTTGCGGCCATTTGGGACATATTGGCTTGGTTCGGTCCCCCGTAAGATGGAAAAAAATTATTTTCTAATTTATTTCGGCAAATAAAATTTTTTGAAGGGCATTAGTATGTCAAAGAATTTACTTATACCCATATACGGCCTCAAATTTCCAGTTAGGTTATTTTGGATTTAATAATAATTTTTTTCCGAATTATTTGGGTACATACATTTTTTTTTAAAGGCTCCAATGGCTCAACAAATCTACGGAAACCTGTTTACGGTCTAATA
Source organism: Polydrusus tereticollis (assembly GCA_963920685.1). Classification (NCBI taxonomy): domain Eukaryota; kingdom Metazoa; phylum Arthropoda; class Insecta; order Coleoptera; family Curculionidae; genus Polydrusus; species Polydrusus tereticollis. The sequence continues at coordinate 52,968,122 of OY987335.1, read as the reverse complement.
CGTCGATTTACGCTATTTGCGGCTATTTGGGACATATTGGCTTGGTTCGGTCCCCCGTAAGATGGAAAAAAATTATTTTCTAATTTATTTCGGCAATTAAAACTTTTTTTAAGGGCATTAGTATGTCATAGAATTTATTTATACCCATATACGGCCTCAAATCTCCAATTAGGCTATTTTGGATTTAATAATAATTTTTTCCGAATTATTTGGGTACATACATTTTTTTTAAAGGCTCCAATGGCTCAACAAATCGACGGAAACCTGTTTACGGTCTAATACGCCGATTTACGCTATTTGCAGCCATTTGGGACATATTGGCTTGGTTCGGTCCCCCGTAAGATAGAAAAAAATTATTTTCTAATTTATTTCGGCAAATAAAATTTTTTGAAGGGCATTAGTATGTCACAGAATTTATTTATACCCATATACGGCCTCAAATCTCCGGTTATGCTATTTTGGATTTAATAATAATTTTTTCCGAATTATTTGGGTACATACATTTTTTTTTAAAGGCTCCAATGGCTCAACAAATCAACGGAAACCTGTTTACGGTCTAATACGTCGATTTACGCTATTTGGGGTCATTTGGGACATATTGGCTTGGTTCGGTCCCCCGTAAGATGGAAAAAATTATTTTCTAATTTATTTCGGCAACTAAAATTTTTTTTAAGGGCATTAGTATGTCACAGAATTTATTTATACTCATATACGGCCTTAAATCTCCAATTAGGCTATTTTGGATTTAATAATAATTTTTTTCCGAATTATTTGGGTACATACATTTTTTTTTTAAAGGCTCCAATGGCTCAACAAATCGACGGAAACCTGTTTACGGTCTAATACGTCGATTTACGCAATTTGCGGCTATTTGGGACATATTGGCTTGGTTCGGTCCCCCGTAAGATGGGAAAAAATAATTTTCTAATTTATTTCGGCAACTAAAGTTTTTTTTAAGGGCATTAGTATGTCACAGAATTTATTTATACCCATATACGGCCTCAAATCTCCAATTAGGCTATTTTGGATTTAATAATAATTTTTTTCCGAATTATTTGGGTACATACATTTTTTTTAAAGGCTCCAATGGCCCAACAAATCGACGGAAACCTGTTATCGGTCTAATACGTCGACTTACGCTATTTGCGGCAATTTGGGGCATATTGGCTTGGTTCGGTATCCCGTAAGATGAAAAAAAAATTATTTTCTAGTTTATTTCGGCAATTAAAATTTTTTTTAAGGGCATTAGTATGTCACAGAATTTATTTATACCCATATACGGCCTCAAATCTCCAGTTAGGCTATTTTGGATTTAATAATAATTTTTTTCCCAATTATTTGGGTACATACATTTTTTTTGAAAGGCTCCAATGGCTCAACAAATCGACGGAAACCTGTTTACGGTCTAATACGTCGATTTACGCTATTTGCGGCTATTTGGGAAATATTGGCTTGGTTCGGTCCCCCGTAAGATGGGAAAAAATCATTTTCTAATTTATTTCGGCAACTAAAATTTTTTTAAGGGCATTAGTATGTCACAGAATTTACCTATACCCATATACGGCCTCAAATCTCCAATTAGGCTATTTTGGATTTAATAATAATTTTTTTCCGAATTATTTGGGTACATACATTTTTTTTTAAAGGCTCCAATGGCTCAACAAATCGACGGAAACCTGTTTACGGTCTAATACGTCGATTTACGCTATTTGCGGCCATTTGGGACATATTGGCTTGGTTCGGTCCCCCGTAAGATGGGAAAAAATCATTTTCTAATTTATTTCGGCAACTAAAATTTTTTTTAAGGGCATTAGTATGTCACAGAATTTATCTATACCCATATACGGCCTCAAATCTCCAATTAGGCTATTTTGGATTTAATAATAATTTTTTTCCGAATTATTTGGGTACATACATTTTTTTTTAAAGGCTCCAATGGCTCAACAAATCGACGGAAACCTGTTTACGGTCTAATACGTCGACTTACGCTATTTGCGGCAATTTGGGGCATATTGGCTTGGTTCGGTCTCCCGTAAGATGAAAAAAAAAATTATTTTCTAGTATATTTCGGCAATTAAAATTTTTTTTAAGGGCATTAGTATGTCACAGAATTTATTTATACCCATATACGGCCTCAAATCTCCAGTTAGGCTATTTTGGATTTAATAATAATTTTTTTCCGAATTATTTGGGTACATACATTTTTTTTGAAAGGCTTTAATGGCTCAACAAATCGACGGAAACCTGTTTACGGTCTAATACGTCGATTTACGCTATTTGCGGCTATTTGGGAAATATTGGCTTGGTTCGGTCCCCCGTAAGATGGGAAAAAATCATTTTCTAATTTATTTCGGCAACTAAAATTTTTTTAAGGGCATTAGTATGTCACAGAATTTATCTATACCCATATACGGCCTCAAATCTCCAATTAGGCTATTTTGGATTTAATAATAATTTTTTTCCGAATTATTTGGGTACATACATTTTTTTTTAAAGGCTCCAATGGCTCAACAAATCGACGGAAACCTGTTTACGGTCTAATACGTCGACTTACGCTATTTGCGGCAATTTGGGACATATTGGCTTGGTTCGGTCTCCCGTAAGATGAAAAAAAAATTATTTTCTAGTTTATTTCGGCAATTAAAATTTTTTTTAAGGGCATTAGTATGTCACAGAATTTATTTATACCTATATACGGCCTCAAATCTCCAGTTAGGCTATTTTGGATTTAATAATAATTTTTTTCCGAATTATTTGGGTACATACATTTTTTTTTAAAGGCTCCAATGGCTCAACAAATCGACGGAAACCTGTTTGCGGTCTAATACGTCGATTTACGCTATTTGCCCCATTTGGGACATATTCGCTTGGTTCGGTCCCCCGTAAGATGGAAAAAAATTATTTTCTAATTAATTTCGGCAAATAAAATTTTTTTTAAGGGCATTAGTATGTCAATGAATTTATTTATACCCATATACGGCCTCAAATCTCCAGTTAGGCTATTTTGGATTTAATAATAATTTTTTTCCGAATTATTTGGGTACATACATTTTTTTTGAAAGGCTCCAATGGCTCAACAAATCGACGGAAACCTGTTTACGGTCTAATACGTCGATTTACGCTATTTGCGGCTATTTGGGACATATTGGCTTGGTTCGGTCCCCCGTAAGATGGGAAAAAATCATTTTCTAATTTATTTCGGCAACTAAAATTTTTTTTAAGGGCATTAGTATGTCACAGAATTTATCTATACCCATATACGGCCTCAAATCTCCAATTAGGCTATTTTGGATTTAATAATAATTTTTTTCCGAATTATTTGGGTACATACATTTTTTTTTAAAGGCTCCAATGGCTCAACAAATCGACGGAAACCTGTTTACGGTCTAATACGTCGATTTACGCTATTTGCGGCCATTTGGGACATATTGGCTTGGTTCGGTCCCCCGTAAGATGGAAAAAAATTATTTTCTAATTTATTTCGGCAAATAAAATTTTTTGAAGGGCATTAGTATGTCAAAGAATTTCTTTATAC